>PVJI01000939.1:17728-212472 GCA_004026765.1 Micronycteris hirsuta | reverse complement strand
AGATTTTATTTATTTATTTTTAGAGAGAGGAGAAGGGAGGGAGACAGAGAGGGAGAGAAACAGCAATGTATGGTTGCCTCTCACATGGCCCTCACAGGGGACCTGGCCTGCAACCCAGGCATGTGCCCTGACTGGGAATCGAACCGGGACCGTCTGGTTCCCAGCCCGCGCTCAATCCACTGAGCTACACCAGCCAGGCTATGTGCTTTTTTTAAAAAGATTTTCTTTATTTTCAGAAAGAGGGGAAGGGAGGGAGAAAGTGAAGAGAAACAGTTGGTTGCCTCTCAGAGCCCCCTAGCCTGGCCCACAACCCAGGCATGTGCCCTGACTGGGCATTGAACTGGTTTGCAGGCCAGCATTCAGTTCACTGGGCCACACCAGCCATGGCTGCAATGATTTTTTTTTTAAGCAGTACTATTTTTTTTTAAAGTTGTAATTACTGTTTAATTACTTTGCCTCAAATTATTATTTATTGTTGGTACCATTTACTACTGATCATTCTTTAGTTTAATACGAATTAATATAGTAAGGCTGACTAGATGACTAGGTTATTTTAGTACCATTTTCATTATAATTGTTTCCATATACAAAGCCCCAAGGTATTATTTATAAGATAACTTGGTAACAGTGCTAATCATAACTGGTACCCTACAATTTATGTAGATAACATTACACACAAATGTAAGATCCATTTGCCAACTGAACATAGGTAGTCGTACACCCTTTATGTACTATGTTTTTTTCTCATACGTATGAGATATGAAAGTTTAATTTATACATTTAGAGCAGTAAGATTGATAAAACAATTAGACTAAAAAGTTATGAATGTGGCATTAGGTCAAATAAGGGTAACTTGAACACAAGCACTGTGATACAATTTGTTTTTATTTTTTTAAAGATTTTATTTTTCTAGATGGGAAGGGAGAGAATGAAAGGGAGAAAAACATCTGATCAGTTGTCTCTCCAGCATGCCCCAACAGGACAGAACCCTCAACCCAGGCATGTGCCCTGACCAGGAATCTAACCAGCAACCTTTCGGTTTTCAGGAGGATACCCACCCAACTGAGCCACACCAGCCAGGGCTAGTTGATCTGATACCAGGCGACTTACTAAGTGACTCATGGGTAGGCAGTGTGTACAGCATGGGTAATCCTGACAGAGGGATGATTCATGGCTCAGGCGAGATGATGCAAGATCTCATGATGTTACTTGGAATGGTGTGCAGTTTAAAATAAATCATTGCTGGGATTTTCCATTTAATATTTTCAGACTGGGTAACAAGCATAGAAAGTGAAACTAGATAAATGGGGGCACTGCTATACTTAATAATTTTAAACCAAATGATCTGGTGGTTGTTTACTCAAAAATTTACCTTAGATTTCTTAAAATATTTCCATAACTATGACCCTTATCCAGGCCTAAAAACCATACATCCAGAGGTTAACTAGAACAACTTTATTGTTATCACTTCTCTAAGATCTTTCCCAAAATTTTCTTCCTGAGGGCTAGGTAAGGGAAAGAATTATACTTTTCTGTTATGTGTCTTAAATGTAAAATGACAAGATTTACTTATGTAGTCTTGACAATTATAGAATTTGCTTTCCTATAGGCTCTCAAAAACAGCCTTAAGATGTAACGTACCATAAAATTAACTCAAAGTATACAATTCTGAGGATCCACACAGTTAATGCACTATCACCAGTATCTAATCTTAGGACTTTTAAATTTCCTCATAAAGAAATGTATACTTATTCCCAAAGCCTTTTAAGTTAAGTACATTTAGTCTTTTTTTAAAAAAATTTACATTTATTAATTTCATATTACTTGATGCAATAAATTAGTCAACACCAACACGAGTGGAAAATGCTTGAGAGACTTATTAATCTTTTATAAATTTTCAGATTTAATCTTGTCAAGCTTTCTTTCCATCATAATTAGTGTTTTGGGGACACCTTGTATCTTCCTGTCTCAGGCAAGGAATAGGCCAACTCTTCAAGGAGCCCCAAGTCTTTTTAATGGAATATGATCTTATTTTGGTCTCAATACCGGGAAGTGGATTAAGCAGGTTTTAGCTCCAACTCACACAAGTTGCCAGTTAGTGTGGAAAGCAAATTAGAATGTTCAGAACATGGTCCTTCCAAGTAGGCATATATCTATATATGTATGTGTAGATTTTTTTCCTCACTAAAGCCTATATTGAGAAAATTATCAGGACTTCAGAGTCGTGTTCTTTCAAATTCTTTTCTGAGGGCCTACTATACTTTGGTAGATGTTGGAATATGCCAGACAAATCCTGGCACTCCTATATTTGCATTGCTGCAGTAGAGCCAAATGATAGGTTAGCTTGGATCGCAGAGCCCAGAAAACCCACTCACGCAGAGAGGATGTCAAGCTCCTGCCAATGCCCTGCACCTTGAACAGGTATGAATGAAGAGTCTTCTTCAGTTAGAGCAGTTCGTTCACTACCAGCTGGTATCTCCTTAAGCAAATAGGGGCATGAAGCAGGTGTAGGGCCTGAATTTGGAGATCATCCCTTTCAGCAGGATCTCCCTCCCAGCCTCATGGTAAAAGAGGGTAGAGCTGCTATGGAAGGAAGCACACAATTAAGTGGTAGTACAGGACCAACAGCAGCTGCCTCTCCTGTCTACCACAGACACCTCTTGCTTGGGGCTGGAAGTAGGTTCTTAAAGTGCCATAAGAGGAATAGGAGGTTTGTAGGGATGTGGTGGTAGTTGACACATTGGTCAAGGAAAGCTAGAGGAAGTGACATTTATGCTCAAGATGGAAAATGAGCAATCAACTTGGAAAAGTACTGGAGAAGAACTTCCCAATATAGGGAACAGCAAAAAGCCTTAAATTTTTTTTTTTAAATTGCATTTCCATTATCATTTATCCCCTATACTCCCCTCCCCTCTGCAATCACCACCGTTGTCCATGTCCATCAAAAAGTCTTGTGCCAAGAAAAAGCTGGCAAAAGCTGGGATAGTGTGATTAAAATGTTTTGAGATGAAACTGCAGAAGTAGAAGGAGGCCAAATGGCCAAATTTTGAATGTCTCTTAGGTTGTAAAAATTGATTAATTTAAGTGGAATGGAAAGCTATTGAAGGGTTTTAAGCAGGGTTATTGCATGATCTGAACTACATTAAAAACACACCGAAAAAATACAATAAAAAAAAAAAAACACAGGCTTTGGTACAGAAAATAAATTACCCCTTAGATTTTGAAAAGGATTCAAATGCAAATGACAAAAAAATGATAGAGGAGATTATGTCCCCTTGTGTGAGTTAAGAATAAATTCTTTGCATAAATTAAAATCACCCTTAAAAAACTAGACGTGGCCTTTCCTTTTCATCATTACTTCCTGTTTTTGCAACAGAAATTCGAACATTATTTCAGCATTCGATCCTGAAATTAAGGAGCTTAATAATAAATTTAAAAATTCCTGCCAATGAATGTTTGGACAAGGGTGTGATAAGCACACTCAAAATGTATGTTCTGCAAAGTCAGGTTCATCACTCCCAAGCCCACACTTTGCTTAAATTTGTATCCTTTGCTATCCATGTCTTTTTTTTTTTTTAAAGATTTTATTTATTTTTTTAGGATAGAGGGGAAGGGAGAAAGAAACATCAAAGTGTGGTTGCCTCACCTGCGCCCCCCACTGGGGACCTGATCCCAGTCACTTGCCCTGACTGGGACTCAAACCCGCGATCCGTCGGTTCAGAGGTCGGCACTCAGTCCACCAAGCCAGAACAGCCAGGGCTGGGCCCAGGCTCTTTCAGCATGCCTTTGAACTACACTGACGGTCTTTCCAAACTAGTTGCCAATCTTCGATCTCACCTCAGGAATTGGAAGCAATTCTCGCAGGATGCTGTTTTAAGCCAGCTGCACCCTAAGAGGTGCTTGCTTCCAAGAGAGTTCTTTCCCTGGGGGTCTGGACCCCGCCCCGGCGGTTGTGGGGTCTCCAAAGAAGCCACGGCCCTAAAATCAGTCCCAGGCCTAGGCCCGCTGAAGTAAATGTAACAACTCTTCAATTACCTCTCCTGCACACGCTTCATGAACGTCCATAATTCTGCACACGGACATCACCAGGCTGTAGCCACAAGTAGCCGAAGACGTCGCTCACACCCAGAGGGCGTCAAGCGTCCTCCAATGCGCCTGCGCCGGTCGGCCGGGGGCGGAGCCTGCGGGCTGACGTTCGTAGGCGGGAGCGTGTTGGCGTGAGAGTTCGGAGCAAACCGTCGCTGGCCTTCGCACCTCGGCTGCCGTTGCTGTTTTTAACTGACGTTATGTCGTTGGTGTTCTTTTCTGGGGCTACTATTTTAAAAAATCTTCTTTAAAGATTGTGTGTTATGCTTTCAGGGGGTCTGTACTGATTCGCGCCAAGCAGAGCATTTGTGAGTATCTGGTAGAGGGCTGAAAATGGTGGGCGAGGACAGGGAAAAAGCAAAAAGCCTTTTGGTGCCTAAACCCCCTACAACTGATAGACTGGCCCTTGCGCTACCTGGCCACACGCCTTGACCAGGAAAGTCTTTCTTTGGCTTCCCCGCAACCTCCGCTCCAGCTTTCTGCAAACTCAAGAGGTAGTTTCTTAGTTGTTCAGTGTGATGGAGCACATCAGTAACTCTGAGAGTGATTTATTTAGGGAGTTCGATTCCGCTGAAATTGCACTCTCTCTCTCAGGTTCTCAAAATGTCAACGGTCAAGGAGCAGCTTATTGAGAATCTAATTAAGGAAGATAAAGTCTCCCAGAGGAAGATCACCATTGTTGGAGTTGGAGCTGTAGGCATGGCTTGTGCTATTTGTATCTTAATGAAGGTAAATGATAAGCCTGTTCTGTGGCTGAAAGTCAAGTAAGCCCTTTGAGGTTTTGTTGATGAGGTCAAGGTTGCAGGGCTAATCTTTTGGTAGCAAATAGGTGTCCTCTAATGTGATCTTGACACAATTTAAAAAGCATTTATTTGGAGTTTACCATTGCTAGACTATTTTAAATTTACTTATAGGCACATAGACTAGATTACTTTGTTAAATATTATAACATTTGATGTTGCAATGATCCATTAATTACCTTCCTTGAGGAATAATGGGTGAAAATAATATTTCACAATTCCACTTTAATTCTTTTGACAGTTATTTATTTCTTTATTGTGTTTCCCCCATGACCATTTATCCCCCTTATACCTCCCCCTCCCCCGGAGTCACCACACTGTTGTCCATGAGTCCTTTTCCTTTTTGCTGGAGCCCTCCACTCCCTAACCACCCACTCACAGCAGTCATCCTTGTTCTCCATGAGTCTTTCTCTCTTTGGCTTGTTAGTTCAGTTTGTTCATTAGATTCTAAAAATATTTTTAATTGTATAAGTAGTACATGCTCTATAAAACAAAAAGTACCATATTCGATAAAATAACAATGGAAGTTCTTTGATTCTCCTTTGTTTCTAGAGCATCTTTTCATGTGCATATTGGCCATTTCTATATCTTCTTAGAAGAAATATCTATTTAAATCCTCTCCTCATCTTAAAATAAAGTTATTTGTTGTAGGAGAGTTGCAGGATTTCTTTTTATGTCTAGATATTAACTACTTTTATTTATTTATTTATTTTTTTAAAGATTTTATTTATATATTTTTTTTTAGAGAGAGGAGAAGGGAGGGAGGATGAGAGGGAGAAATAGCAATGTATGGTTGCCTCTCACATGGCCCTCATCGGGGACCTGGCCAGCAACCCAGGCATGTGCCCTGACTGGGAATCGAACCGGGACCCTCTGGTTCCCAGCCCGCGCTCAATCCACTGAGCTACACCAGCCAGGGCTAGATATTAACTACTTTTAGATACATTATTTTCAAATATATTCACCCATTCCCTGGGTTCCCATTTACTCTGTTGAATGTATCCTTTGATGCACAGAAGTTTTTTATTTTAATGTAGTTCAATTTATCATTTTTGCTTTTGTTGCCTGTGCTTTTGACATCATAGCCAAAAATCATTGCCAAATTCAGTGTCATGAAGCTTTTTCCTGTTTTTTTTTTCTTCAAAGAGTTTTGTACTTTTAGGTCTTACATTTAGATCTTTCATACATTTTGAGTTAACTTTGTATATGGTGTAAAATAAATGCTCCAACTTCATTCTTTTGCATATAAATATACCATTTGTTGAAAAGATTGTCCCAGTTGAATGGTCTTTGCACTCTTGTCAAAAATCATTTGATCCTATATGAGGGGGGACCCCCCAAAACTCCAGAATTTATTTATAAAAAGTTGTACGTTCTTTCACGTTTAAACTTCAGTCACCTTCAGAGTACTCTCCATTTGATGCAAGATGTTTTTTCTGCTGCTGAAAATGGTTTTTGAACTTGTTGATTTTGATGCCTTTTGGTGCTTCTGCCCTTTTTTTTGTTTGTTTCATGTCTTTCACATCAGCAAAACATTTCCCTTTGAGGACTTTTTTCATCCAGGGAAATTTTTTTAAAAGTTGCTTGGGGTGAGATCAGGTGAATAGAGAGGATGGGGCACAGGGGTCCTGCCCTTTTTGGTTAAAAACTGCTGAACACTCAGCACAGTGTGGGTAGGTGCACTCATAAATCACTCATCATGAAATGGGCAAATGGATTGAAAGGGTGTTCAAAAAAAATTCATTGAAGCCAAACACAACCTTTCACAACAATACCAGCTGGTACACTGATACAGATGGGTTCTTAAAATACTCACCTAGCAGGGGAAGCCTGTACTACAAGGGGCTGGCCCTCCAGAAGATAATTTGTTTTTTCTTTTGGATCCCCCTCATATGTTAGAGTTTATTTCTAGGCTCTCTATTTCGTTCCATTGCCTTATATGTCTGTATTTCATTACCAAGCAGTTTTGATTACTGTAACTTTGCAATAAGTTTTGAAATCAGGAAACATAAAACCTATAATTTTATTTTTTTTTAAGATTGGCTATTTGTAGTACCTTGAGATTCCATGTAAATTTTAGAATACACTCTTCTATTTCTTAAAACAATGCCATTGAGATTTTGATAGGAGTTACACTAAATCTGTAGATCACTTTGGGTAGTATTGATATCTAAACAGTATTAAGTCTTTTGATCCATAAACTTGGGGTTTCTTTCTATTTATTTGTGCTTATTCGTTTCAGTAACATTTTGTAGTTTTCAGTGTACATGTCTTTTACCCCTCTAAATGTTTTACAGTTGTTATTTAATCTTTATAACAACTTTAGGAGGTAGGTTGTGTTACCATGTCCATTTATAAATGACAACACTGAAGCACAGATGTTAAGTAGCTTGCCCATGGTCAAATGCCTAGTAGGTTAAGGGGCCAGAATTCAAACCTTGGCTGTCTTGAGGAAGACCTACTTAAAAGCTTTACTACATTATTTAAACAATTCTTGGAAACTTGCAAAGGGAGATGACAAGAAGAAGCAAAACTAGTTAAATTCCAGAACTCCTAAAAGGCTCATGATTGTTTGGAGGTTTATATGATGTGAAGGAAAACCACTAGATTCTCTCCTGCACCTTAATCAACTAGGCAACCGCTTCTCATATCCCAGCAGACAAGGGGAAGCAATTTACTCTTTGGAGAAATTGAATCCAACATGCTCTACCTGCAGGGAATTAAGGGCAGGAGAGGACAGACATCTCATTGAGAGCAGCAGAATTAATGGAAAGTCTGCATCTTATACAATGAGGCAAGAACCCTCTTATTCCCACTGGGCTGCTAGAGAGCAGGCTGTCAGACACAGATGGGTATTGAAAAGGTAAGAAATTACAGGAACAATCAGGAGTTCCAGTAGTTGATTGACATTTCAGTAAGATACAAGAAAGAGCAGGCTCTAGCCAGATAGCCCAGTTGGTTAGAGCATCATCCTGTTACACCAAGGTAGTTGGTTTGATTCCTGGTCAGGGTATATACAAGAATCAACCAGTGAATGAATGAATTAAGTGGAACAACAAATCAGTGTTTCTCTTTCTATCTTTCTCTCATCAATAAATTAAATTTTTTTTAAAAAAGAACAGGAAGAAAATTATTCAGCAGATTTTAAAAAATCCTAAAACTGAAAGACATGCTTTGTAGATATAAAGAATTTACTATTCCAGTCCAGATGGCAGAATAGGTAAACACGGCTTGCCTCCTTGCACACCCACATCACAATTACAACTAAAATATAGAACAGCCATCACTCAGAACCATTGTAAATCAAGTTGAATGTAAGTCAGACAACTATGAAATAAAAGAAAACACATCCATTTAGACTGAGAGGAGGGGGAGAGATGCAGGATGGGTTGGTCCCACATCCACATGTGGTGGCTAAAAGTGTGGGAAGGATATCTTGGGAGTGAGGAGTCCCAGCCCCACACCAGGCCCCCCAGCTCAGGGTTCCATTGCCAGGAAGATAAGCCTCTATTACTTACGCATGCAAAACCCAGTGAGGATTGAGTCAGTGGAAGAAACTTCTGGAGCCCCAAGCAGAAGAAAGAACCACCCACTCCCTGTAGCAGCTTATGGTCACCAGTTGTATACAAGGAGACACCAAAGTGTCTGGCATCAAGGTGAGCAGAGGCCATTGTCAGTTTTATAAACCCTCCCCCCACAGAGGCAGCAAGCTTGTGCTATATCTGAGACTCCCATCAACCTGGCTAACACTATGTGACCTGCTTGAAAATCCCCAGAGACTCTGCCCCACCCAACTTATGGGCCCACCCAAACTGCTTTTCTGAATGAATGGCTTGTCTTGGCTCAACCCTCACAATGTCCCAAGTCTTCTCAAATAAGCAACAGCCAGCCTCAGTGAGCCTCCAGCCCCCATACCTCTTGCTTAGGGGCCACAGGCCCAACACTAGCAGCAACCAGCCTAGATTCACAGCTTGACTTCACCTGGGAATCTCCAAGCCCAGCACAAGTAACAGCCATCTCAGATTATTTTCGAGCTTAGGCAGGGTGGCCACCAGCAAAGCACAGGTACAGGCTGACCTTGGCCTACACCACCCGGGAAACCCCAGAGCCTGTGCACCCAGGGGACAGCTATAGACCATATCAGAACACCCTGCGCCTGCACAGATGATCCTCCACAGAGGGTGGCGATTGGTGGTAAGTGGTCACATCCAGTCCTTGCAGCCTGAGTAAAACCCTCCCGTTGACCTGCCAACAGCAATCAAGGCCCAGGTACAAGTGAAGGTTGTACTCAACCCACACAAAGGATTGCACCTTGAGTACTCAGCTTGGGTGTTTGGGGATGATGTACCACTGGACCCTACATAACACACCTACTACTAAGGCCACACTACCAAGATACAGAGTCAAAGTAGATCTACCTAATACATAGAAACAAACACAGGGGAGCTGCCAAAACAAGGAGACAAAGAAACATGGCCCAAATGAAAGAACAGATCAAAACTCCAGATAAACAAAAGAAATGGAGATAACAATCTATCAGATACAGAACTCAAAACACTGGTTATAAGGATGCTCAAGGAGCTTAGTGAAGACTTCAATAGCATAAAACAGATCCAGTCAGAAACAAAGGGTACATTAATGGAAATAAAGAACAATTTACAGGGAATAACAATAGAGTGGATGAAACTGAGAATCAAATCAATGATTTGGAATAAGGAAGCAAAAAAACTACCAATCAGAACAAGAAGAAAAAAGAATAAAAAAAAATGAGGATAGTATAAGTAGCCTCTGGGACAACTTCAAGAAGTCCAACATTTGCGTTGTAAGGGTGCCAGAGGAAAAGAGGAAGAGCTAGAAATTGTAAATCTACTTGAAAAAATAATGAAATAAAACTTCCCTACTTCGGTGAAGGAAATAGACATGTCAGTCCAGGGAGCACAGAGAGTCCCAAACAAGATG
This sequence comes from Micronycteris hirsuta, assembly GCA_004026765.1. Classification (NCBI taxonomy): domain Eukaryota; kingdom Metazoa; phylum Chordata; class Mammalia; order Chiroptera; family Phyllostomidae; genus Micronycteris; species Micronycteris hirsuta. Next base: position 202,627 of record PVJI01000939.1, on the reverse strand, counting down.
GATGCAAAGAGGTCCACTCCAAAACATATCGTAATTAAAATGCCAAGATTAAAGCTAAAGAGAGAATCTTAAAAGCAGCAAGAGAAAAGCTGTTAGTCATCTACAGAGGAGTTCTCATAAGACTGTCAGCTGATTTATCAGAAGAAACTTAGCAGACTAGAAGGGATTGGCAATAAATATTCAAACTCATGAAAAGCAGAGACCTACAGCCAGATTAATATACCCTGCAAAGATATCATTTAGAATCGAACAGCAGATAAAGAGCTTCCCAGACATGAAAAAACTAAAGGAGTTCATCGTCACCAAGCCATTATTATATGAAATGTTAAAGAGTCTTATTAAGAAAAAGAAGATCAAAACCATGAACAACTAAATGGCAACAAATACATATCTATCAACAATTGAATCTAAAAAACAAACTAAGCAAACAAGAAGAACAGGCAGAATCATGGATTTAGAGAGCATTTTGATGGTTGCCAGATGGGAGGACAGTATGGGGTAATGGGCGAAGAGGTGAGGGGATTAAGAAGTACAAATAGGTAGTTACAAAATAGCCACGGGGATGTAAAATACAGTATAGGAAATGGAGTAGCCAAAGAACTTGTATGCATGACCCATGGACATGAACAATGGTAGGGGGATTGCCTGACGGAGTGGGAGATACTGGGTGGAGTGGAGCAAAGGTGGAAAAATTGGGACATCTGTAATAGCATAATCAAGAAAATATAGTTAAAAAATAAAGAATTTACTGAGTGCTCAGCATAAGGAGTAAAAAAAAAAAAAAAAAGCCTACTCTAAGGCATATTTGCGTGACACTTCAGAACTCCAGTTGTGAGAAAGGTCTGTTGTTGGAGCCTGTTTATTTTTTACTAGAATTTATTGTATTCTGACTAATACCTGAGTGAAACAAAGTAGTTCAGGACGTTGTTTTCAGGTCACATGATGTGTATTGTGGGATAAATGGAAAGTGATAAAGGATATTCAAATATACATATTCATGTAGTCCGTTGACCAAAAGGAGCATATGAGCACCATGACACTCCATTTGTCACTGAAGGGTGGACTCCAAAAGGTTTATAAGGATGTGTAAAATTTTTAGGGGTGGGTAGCCATGCAGTGTACTTCCTTGTCCTGTACAGAGCAGAGTGGCCATAGCTATTTTCCTCAGATTGATTTTTAGTCTCTTGTTACTATGGTCTATCTGGGACTCTCTGCAGAAAAGTTCCTAGGATGCTCATAACTGTTTTTTATTTTTTCTTTTTGATTGATTGACTTTATAAAGAAAGAGAGAGGAAGGGAGAAAATGAGAAAGGATGAGGGAGTGGGGGGGAAGAGAGAGAGAGAAAGGAAAACATTGATTTGTTGTTCCACCTACACATGCACTCATTGGTTGCTTCTTTTCTTTTTTTAACATTCGCCCAAGGTTATATTACGGATTTTAAAGAGAAGAAAGGAGAGAGAGAGAAAGAAAAAAAACATCAATGTGGAGATAAACATTGATGGATTGCCTCCTATATGCTCCCCAACCGGGTTTTGAACCCACAACCTAGTTTGTGCCCTGACTTGAAATTGAACCCACAACCTTTTGATGTACAGGACGATGCTCCAAACAACTAAGCCATTTGGCCAGGGCCATTGGTTGCTGCTTGTATGTGGCCTGTCCAGGATAAACCACCAACCTTGGCATATTGGGACAATGCTCTAACCAGCTGAGCTAACTGTCCAGGGTCATAGCTATTCGTAGAAGATTCTGGCAAAACAAGCCCAGGGTCTTTATTTAGAATTCTATTTGAGAAATGATTCTCATAGATATAGTTAATTCTTTAAAAACAAACAAACAAAAACTTGTAGGGATTGAGTTGTCTTTGACAGTCAAGACAAAAGTAGCTAGGAAGATTTTCTTAATATGAGAATTGTCTGGTTACCTGTTAAGAAGAGAGGTAAATCAAGGTGAAAATATAAGTTAAAAGTAGGCTGTGTTGGTTACTAAATTATTGTCACTCATCTCCAAATCCAGCTTTCTAAACTCTGCTTCGTGATGCTGATGCTGGACCTCTGCTTAATCTTTTTCTCCTTTGTCAGTGGAGATCTTGTTGGTCCTGCCAACAGGGGCACTAGAGGGAAGCTGGAAGGTAGCGGGGAGCAGTGACTTTCTTTTTCCTGTTGGCTTTTTGTTCTGGTCACAGTCATCTCAACTTCAGCCCCTTTGGCCCAATAGTAGAAGCTGGTTCTAGCCTCCAGTTTCTTTTGAAAGTCCAGCATTGTCCTCATCTTGCCCCATTAGTGGCAGCAGCAGCTGCCAGATTTTGAGACTAGTATCCACCAGAATTCTGAGGCTAGGTTGTTGAAGCTCCTTTTTTAGTATGTTTGTTTCTTATACCTTAGTCAGGGGTGGTAGTTTCAAGCTGCGGATACTCTGAGTTACCACAAGTGGCACTTTTTTGTTCTTTAGCCCTCCAACATCTGTCTAAAAAATTCCCTGTGTTAAATTCCGTCTGTTGAAATGCTTAGAGTAGTTTCTATTTTCCTGTTTCAGACCAAGATAGATACACAGGCTCATGTAAAAATGGATCTGTAAACATGATCTGTTTTTTTTTTAAAATCAGTTAGCCAAAAGTCAAATGTGATCATTCTGGATGAAACTCCTTATCCTCCTCCTATTCCTGGCATATGACACATAATTTAGTAAATTTTAGAATTTATAGTTTTCCAATAAGACCAAATTGTACTTGGTATGAGAAAAAAACATTAGTAAATAGGGACTTAGATCCCATTTTCTTATTGCTCAACTTTGGAATCTGGCCACTAGAATCTAAGGGAATACAGTCCTTCTATATAGTTTTATATCTGTTGAATGTGATGAAACCCCAATTCAAATTACAATAAGCAATAAAGAGATGACTATATATTATTCATATAATTGGAAACTCTAAAAGCAGAGCTGGCTTCAGGTACTACTAGGTTCTAGAATTCATGCATATCCATACATGGTATTTGTATATCTTCATTTATATTTCCCCTGTTGGCTGAATTCTCAGGCAGCTCTTTCTGTGTAGTGGTAAAGATGGCTACAGTTCTTAGAGTCTTTTTTTAATTTAAAAATTTTTTTCCATCACCATTTAAAGTTGGAGGAGGATACCCTCTCCCAACTTTATCCTCCTCCCTCCAGTCACCACACTGTTGTCCGTTTCCATGGTTCTTAGTCTTATGTCATTCTTAGAGCTATGATTAAAAAAAAAAAATGAGACTTAATTTCCCATCTTTCATTTTCAAACCTCATAGACATTTGTTATGCCTGGGCTGCAGGCCAATTTGTGAACTAATTTCTGTGATCAGAGGAAGATGGAACAATTGGTTGGATCTGGTTACATGCCCGTCTACTATCCTAGGTTGGAGAGCTGACATTAACATGCTTACTGGCCCATGTGGAATTCCGTTCCCATAGATAGCTGCCTTTCTAGTTTGGCCATAAGGATGCATACTGAAAACAACTTCAGCCAACTCAGAAATTAAGCATACGGATTAAATATAATAAAATTCTTTGAAAGAATTTTATAACTTTTCATTGGTTTTAAACTGTTATCTGAAGTGGAAAAAATCTAATTCTGAAAAAATTAACAAATATATGATGGCAAAACAATGAATAATTTTTGCTACATTCTATTGTTTACCTTGACTTCTGATCATTCTAGGCATATTCAAAAATTGTCATTTAAAAAATTTATTGATGATGCTATCACAGTTGTCCCAATTTTTCCCCCTTTGCTCCCCTCCTCTGGGTACCCAGCTTTCTTCCAGCAATCCCCCCCTTAGTTCATGTCCATGGGTCATGCATGTTAAGTTCTTTGCCTTTTCCATTGCCTATACTGTTCTTAACATCCCCCTGTCTGTTCTCTACCTACCCAATTATGCTTCTTAATCCCTGCACCTTTTCTGTCATTCTCCCCCTACCCCCTCCCGGTTGATAATCCTCCAAATGGTCTCCATATCTATGATTCTGTTCCTGTTCTAGTTGTTTGCTTAGTTTGTTTTTGTAGATTGTGTTGATAGTTGTTAATTTGTTGCCATTTTAATGTTCATAGTTTTGATCCTCGTTTTCCTAAATAAGTTCCTTTAACATTTCATGTAATAATATCCTGGTGATGATGAACTCCTTTGGCTTTACCATGTCTGGGAAGCACTTTATCTGCCCTTCCATTCTAAATGATAGCTTTGCTGGATAGGGTAATCCAGGTTGTATGTCCTTGCTTTTCATCACTATAAACACTTCTTGCCAGTCCTGTCTTGCCTGCAAAGTTTCTTTTGAGAAATCAGCTGACAGTCTTATGGGAACTACTTTGTAGGTAAATCTGCTTTTTTCTTGCTACTTTTAAGATTCTCTCTTTATCTTTAACCTTTGACATCTTAATTATGATGTGTCTTGGTGTTGTCCTCTTTGGGTACAACTTGTTTCCTGGACTTGTATGTCTGTTTCCTTCACCAGATTGGATTAGTTTTCTTTCATTATTTTTTCAAATGAGTTTTCAGTCTTGCTCTTCCTCTTCTCCTTCTGGCATCCCTATGATTTGGGTGTTGGTACATTTGCAGATGTCTCAAAGTGTCCTTATACTATCCTCATTATTTTGAATTATTTTTTCTTCCTGCTGTTCTGGTTGAATGCTTATTTCTTCCTTATGTTCCAAATCATTAATCTGAATCCCATGTCCCTCCCTTCCACTGATGGTTCCCTGTAGATTGTTCTTTATTTCATTTAGTGTAACCTTCATTTCTTTCTTTATGTTGTTGCCATACTCAGTGAATTCTTTGAGCATTCTGATCACCAGTGTTTTGAACTCTGCATCTGATAGATTGTTTATCTCTGTTTTATTTAGTTCTTTTTCTGTTTTTTCCCCCTTCTTTCATTTGGGCCCTATTTCTTTGTCTCCTCCATTTGGCAGCCTCCCTGTGTTTGTTTCTGTACATTAGGTAGAGCTGCTTTTGACTCCCTGTCTTAATAGTGTGAGCTGTTGTAGAAAGCACTTGTAAATTGTGTGGGGCAGAGTCTTGGGTATTTGCCAGGGTAGGGCAACCCCTTCACTGCTTTAGGGCTCTGTGTTGGGGAAGAGGGGACAATGCCACTCACTGCCTGGCTTCTGGTGGTTTGCCCAGCACTCACCCTGTTTCCAATCACTTCACTCACTTCCCGTATGCTACTGGTGCCCTTCCAGCTGTTGCCCTAGTGGTGAATCCTGAGTGGGTATGTTTGTATATGTTCTAAGTCTGTGCATGCTGTTTAAACAAGTCTCCTGAAAATCCAGCAGTTTCTTCCACCACCCAAACCATCACTGGTTTTTACAGCCAGAGGTTATGGGGATTTCTGGCCTGGGGTTGGGATCACTTGGTCCCAAGGTATCCCTCCTGACTTTTGCCACCATATGTGACTGTGGGACTATCAGCGCTGCCGCCCCCTCTCTGTGGTGCGCCATGTCCCCATGCCTCTCCGCCTCTCCTACCTGTCTGGATGAAGTGGTTTCTTTAAATTCTTGGTTGTTGGACTTCCCATACAGCTCAATTTTCTGATGGTTCTGGGTGTTGTTTTGAGACCTAGTTGTAATTATTTCTTTGATTGGGCGAGGAGGCTAAGTGTGTCTACCTATGCCTCCATCTTGACTTTCCCTTCTCTCTAAAAATAAATAAGTAAAAAGGAGTCTAAAATTATCATTTTTATATCATTTTCTATTAAAAAGTATAACTCTCCTTTGATTATAAAATAGCCACACAAAAATTTTTCTCATCCTCCTAAAATGGCAATAGGAACATTTTCCAGAATATTTTATTCATAACTTTCATGTGTTTCAGGATTTGACTGATGAACTTGCACTTGTTGATATCGCAGAGGACAAATTGAAGGGAGAAATGATGGATCTTCAGCATGGCAGTCTTTTCTTTCATACTTCAAAGATTATCTCTGGAAAAGGTTGATTTTAATTTTATAAAGTTATTTTTAAAGCTTTAAAAAATAATGAATTTTACCAAACTGATAACCATAAATATAGAATTAAAAATAGTACCATTATCATTAGGATTTACAGTTTAAAAATTAGTTTATGTTTCTTTTACAAAGAACATCCATTCTCATTGGACAAAGTTTAGTGAATACAAAAATGCATAAAGAAAATTTAAAATCTTTTCAATAGTTTTATTTTCTTCATTTTTTTACATAACTGACATATTAATGCTTTTTATTTTTTTATTTTAGATTTAATTTTATTCATTTTTATTGATTCTATAGAGAGGGGGAGGGAGAAAGACAGGGAGAGAAACATTGATGTGAGAGAGAAACTTCAATGTGAGAGAGAAACATTGATTGGTTGCCTCCTGTACATACCCTGACTGGGGACCAAACCTGTAACCCAGGCGTTTGCCCTGACTGGGAATTGAACCCACGATCTTTTGGTTTGTGGGGCAACATCCAAGCAACTGAACCACACTGGCCAGGGCTATAAATGCTTTTTAAACTTATCATTCCATCTTAGATTTTTCCATAGTATATGTAGTCTTGACTAGTTTTGAATACTATTGATATATTTATCTATACTTTTTAACCTAGTTTTCTTTTTGTCCTTATTGAGGATCAGTTTTCAAGGGATAGTGTGAGAACAGGAAATAGAGATTAGCATTAGCATTAACATCATGTCTTGACCAACTAAGAAGTCTCAGAGAATTAGGCAAAATAATTAATTTATCATGCACTGAAGTGCATAGTATACTATTAGGTAATTTGATTCAACAGATGTATTTTCTACCAGAAACCCTCTTATAAAACGTTGAAATGGATGTGGTTAGTTAATTTAAAAATTCTGTTATAGCCCTGACTGGTGTGGCTTAGCGGGTTGGGCGTTTTCCTGTCAACTGAAAGGTCGCTGTTCAACTCCTGGTCAGAGCACATGGCTGGGTTGCAGGCCAGGTCCCTGGTTGGGGGTGTGAGAGAGGCAACCAATTGATGTTTCTCTCAGATCACATAGATGTTTCTGTCCCTCTCTTTCTGCCTCCCTTCCCTTCTCTCTAAAAGTAAATAAATAAAAAATCTTAAAAAAATGCTATTGGAAAGGACCATTATAAACATTTCATATTGACCTAAAACATGTAAACGTACCTAGAAGTTCATTTGCTAATTTTCTGATTGTAGGGCAAGGCCTTTGTGTATGCCTCAGCTGATCGAAGTTTTGCTGTATCTTTTATAAAGCACACTAACAGTGATCATTTCAATGTCTTTAAAGTACTACAATTAAAGATACTCATGAAGCAATTTAAACACAAAACTACTAAATTTTATGGTTTTCCTTCACTTTTATTCTTTTGCACTTAAAAGGACAATTTTTAGACAATGTGCTTTTAATGTCTAAGACATTAAAATTAATGTTCATATAAATAATTATTTTATAATGTTAATTTTTAAATATAAAGAGTTTAAGTGAAACATTACCAGTTCAGTTGATATGTTCTGGAACATCTATTCATATCTCAATCCTGAATGTGTGTACAGTAGTTAACACAGATCTCAAGTGCTTAGAACATAGAAGGTGCTAAAATATTTATGGAAGAAAGGGAGGAATGTGAGATCAGAACCTGTTATTATGGATCTTAGGATCAAGGTAAGGGTTAACTATGAAAAAACAATGAGAAGATAACATAAAGCAGTACATATAAGGACTATTTGAGAATTAAAAGCAGTAAGTGCTATAAAAAATCAGTGAAGTAGAGTAGTGTTTATTAATAATATGATTAGGGGATACCTAGCAGAGGAATTTTTACTTAAAGAAATACTTGACTAATGATATAATAATAATTGCTAACATTTATTGAACATTTAATATGTACAAGGCACTGTTCTGAATACCATGTATATTAAACTCACTGAATCATCTAAAGGAAAAACTATGATTAGCTTGATCTTGTTGATGAGGAACTGAGAGTCAGAGGAACAGGCAAAATACTTTTCTGGGGTCATACAGCTAGGAAATGGCAATGTCAAAATACAGGCAGTTGGACCTCAGTTTTTGCTCTAGACCATTTTGGTTTACTGTCTCCTGGAGGACTGAGTTATACTTAAGTAGAAAAATAAATAACAGGTAGGGAGATGAAAGCATTAACAAAACCAGGGCACCTGGAAAATTTGACATAAAAATAAAATACAGAGTTAGTAAAATGATTTGGAAGCAGATTATGAAGACTTGGTATTTTACTTTGGTATACACTTTAATTGACTTGCTGGGCACAATATTTCAAATAATTTATCTAAACTGTGAAGAGATGACTTTGGAGAATTTGCAAGGGTTTTGTCTGTATATCCTATAAAAGTTGAGTCGGAGAGAAGGGAGGGAAAGGGGGGATGGGGAAAGAAAGACAGAGACAGAGATTGAGAGATTACCTGGGGTTTCTCTGGTTAGGTAAGAGTTTATGGAAGGTTATCTCAAGCAAGATCTTTGAGCAAGAATGACGTGACTGCAGAGAGAGAACTTCTGTAAATCCTTTACTTTATGGAAGGGAGAGATAGTCTTTTGGATTAATGTGAAACATGTTAGCCTAAGAAATGCTATCTTTCTAAATTCTTTCTCATTTAAACTTTTACTGGGCCAGGAAAAACATAAAATGTTTACAGTTTGTAATTTGGATTAGGAAAATGAGAATGACTACAAATGAAGATGTGATAGTATCTTTAAAATTGAACAAATGTCCTTTTTAAAAGAGCATAAAACTAATTTTAAAAAATAGAGATAGGATTTAGAAGAGGTTATATCTAATTTAAGTTTTGATATCCATATGATAAATAACTTCCAAGTATATAATGCTTTAAAACAAGTCTAGTATAGGATAGTGAGCATCATATATTCTCATTGGATCTAATAGGTGAAATAATTTTACAACTGGTCATCGGATTAGAAGGCTCTTTTTTTGTGTGGACCAAAAACATGCTTGTGATCTGAAACCCAGTCTTTTATTTAGAAATAAATGCATTCTTACTCTTAGAATCTTGAAACAGTTACATAATTTTCAGAGTTCTAAGCTTCTGATACATACGGTGTTTCCACGAAGCTAGAGAGATGACTTGCATTGCCTTGGGCAATAATAACAAGTGACAATGTGGATTTAAATGGATAGTAGATTGTGTTGTTATTTTTTTTAAGCCATATGAAAATTGTAAGTCATAGTGGTGACATTAGAATAACATTCTAAATAACATTACTACATGGAAAGTCTGTTCATGTCCAGGTGTCAGATATGAGGTATATGAGTACTTTTATACTAAGGTAATACAATAGACTTTTAAAGAATTAAAGTACAGTGATTATGGCAGTCTTGATTCAAATATTGTCTTTTGTTTCCCTTTTAGATTACAGTGTATCTGCAAACTCCAAATTAATTATTGTCACAGCAGGTGTGCGGCAAAAGGAGGGAGAAACTCGTCTTTCCCTGGTTCAACGTAATGTGAATATCATGAAATCAATCATTCCTACCCTAGTCCGTTACAGTCCTAACTGTAAGATGCTTATTGTCTCAAATCCAGGTGAGTCTTTTCTCTTTAACTGCATAAGGATGATCTTTCCATACTATTCCTTCTTTTTTTTTAGAACAACTATATTGAGGTAAAATTTATATATAATAAACTGCACTCATTCAAAGTAAACAATACAGTAAGTTTTTTCCAGCTCTTTGAAATATAATTGCCACATACATGGAAGTTTAAGGTGTACAGAGTGATGATGATTTGATACATTTACATTTTGGGAAATGATTACCACAGTAGGGTTAGTTAATACCTCCATCACCTCACATACAGTCATCCTTGGTATTCTTGGGGCATTTGGTACCCCACTCAATATCAAAATTTTTGGATGGTCAAGTCCCATTTATAAAATGGAGTAGTAGTTGCATATAACCTATACTTTCATATAGAGTACAGCAGGGTATGCCTATATGTCATTTCATTTGCATGGAATCAGCATAGTGCTCAGTGTGTGACAAATTCTAGTTTTGCATTTTGGAACTTCCTGGAATTTTTTTAAAAAATTTTATTTATTTATTTTTCGACAGAGGGGAAGGGTGGAAGAAAGAAAGGAAGAGAAACATCAATGTGTGGTTCCCTCTCACATGGCTCCTACTGGGGACATGGCCCGCAACCTAGGCATGTGTCCTGACTAGGAATCGAACTGGCGACCCTTTGGTTCGCAACCCACACTCAATCCACTGAGCTACACCAACCAGGGCTGGAATTTTTTAAAAACATACTTTTGGTCTGCATTTGTTTGGTTGAATCCACAGATGTGAACCCCATAGATATGGAAGGCTGACTGTAATTACCGTTTCTTTATCATGGTGAGAACATTTAAGATTCACTATCTTAGCAACTTTCAAATATATAATACAGTATTGTTAACTATAGTCACCAGTGCCATGTATTAGATCCCCAGAACTTATTCATCTTATATCTGGAAGTGTAAGTTTATTCTTTGGCTGATGTCTCCTCATTATCGCCCCTTCGCCGGCCCCTGGCAGCCACCACTGTATTCTGTTTCTATGAGTTCGTGTTTTTTTTTTAATATTTCACATATAAATGACATCATACAATGTTTGTCTTTCTCTGTCAGACTTATTTTACTTAGCATAATGCCTTCAAGGTCCATCCATGTTGTCACAAATAGCAGAATTTTCTTCTTTCTTGTAGCAAGATATTTCACTGTATATGTGTATACCATATTTTCTTTATCCATTCATCCATACATAGATACCTAGGTTGTTTCCTATCTTGGCTATTGTGAATGATACTGCAGTGAACATGGGAGTTCAGAAGTCTCTTTGAGATACTGATTTCATTTCCTTTGGATGTATACCCAGAAGTGTGATTGCTAGATCTGGTAGTTCTATTTTAATTTTTTGAGAAAACTCAAAATTCTCTTTTGTAGTAGCTGTCCCAGTTTATATTCCTACCAGTAGTACACAAGTGTCCCCTTTTCTCTACATCCTCATATATATTCCTGCCTGAATATTTTATATTTTTGATGCCATAAAAAGAGTTGTTTTTTACATTTCATTTTCAATTGCATATTGCTAGTATATAGAAATACTATTGGTTTTGTTTTTTAAAAATTATATTTTATTGATTATACTATTACTGTTGTCCTGATTTTTCTCCCTTTAATCCCTCTACCCAGCACCTCCCACTCCCTCAGGCAATCCCCCCACCAATGTCCATGGGTCATGCATATGAGTTCTTTGGCTACTCCATTTCCTATACTGTACTTTATATCCCCATGGCTATTCTATAACTACCTATTTGTACTTCTTAAATGCCTCACCTCTTCACCCATGCTCCCTTATCCTCCTCCCATCTAGCAGCTATCAGAACGCTCTGTGTCCATGATTCTGTCTCCACTCTTGTTTGCTTAGTCTGTTTTTTAGATTCAATCATTAAATTTTTTTATTATTGTTGAACTATAGTTGTCCCCATTTTTCCCCCATTGCTCTCCCCTTCCCTGCCTATCCACCCTTTCCCATACTCAATCTTCCCCCTCATTGTCCTTGTCCATGGGCTCTTTATATACATGTTCCTTGACTTGACACTTCCCCCTTTTTCCCTCTGGTAACCCCTCTCCCCGATCTCTTCTGGTTACTGTCTGTTTGGTCTTTATTTCCAAGTCTCTTGTTCTATTTTGTTTGCTTGCTTGTTTGTTTTGTTGATTAAGTTCTACTTATAGGTGAGATCATATGGTATTTGTCTTGTTGTTAATAGTTTTGATCTTCTTTTTCTTAAATAAGTTCCTTTAACATTTCATATAATAATGGTTCGCTGATGATAACCTTCTTCAGTTCTTTCTTGTCTAGGAAGCTCCTTATCTGGCCTTCAATTCTAAATGATACCTTTGAGCGGTACATCAGTCTTGGCTGTAGGTGCCTGTTTTTCATACCTTTGAATATTTTTTGCCTATCACTTCTAGCCTGCAAAGTTTCTTTTGAGAAATCAGCTGACAGTCTTATGGGAGCTCCCTTGTAGGTAACCAACTTCTTTTCTCTTGCTGCTTTTAAGATTCTTTCTTTATCTTTAACCTTTAGTATTTTAATCATGATGTATCTTGGAGTGGGCCTCTTTGCATTCATCTTATTTGGGACTCTCTGTACTTCCTGGACTTGCATGTCTACTTCCTTCACCAAATTAGGGAAGTTTCCTTTCATTATTTTTTCAAATAGATTTTTGATTTCTTGCTCTTCCTCTTCTCTGGCACCCTGATGATTGTAAATGTTGAACCTCTTTCAGTTGTCCCAGAGGCTGCTTATACCATCCTCCTTTTTTTGGTTTCTTTTTTCTTCTTGTTGTTCCAGTTGGTCGTTTTTTTCTACCTTATGTTCCAAATCATTGATTTGATTCTTGGTTTCCACTGTACTGTTAATTCCCTGTAAATTGTTCTTTCTTTCAATTAGTGTATTCTTCATTTTTTAGTGGATCTTTTTTATGCTGCTGATGTCCTCTCAAAGTTCCTTGAGCATCCTTATAACCGGTGTTTTGAGTTCTGCATCTAATGGATTGCTTATCTCCCTTTCATTTAGCTTTTTCTGGAGTTTTGATCTGTTTTTTCATTTGAGCCATGTTTCTTTGTCTCCTCATTTTGGCAGCCTCCCTGTGTTTGTTTCTATGTATTAGGTAGAGCTGCTCTGACTCCTTGTCTTAGTAGTGCGACCTAATGTAGTAAGTGTCCTATAGGGTCCAGTGGCACAGCCTCCGCTATCACCCAAGCTGGGTACTTGAGGTATACCCTTGGTGTGAGTTGAGTCCACCCTCCTCTTGTAGTTGAGCCTTGGTTACTATTGGCAGACCAATGGGAGGCAATTACCCAGACAAGTCAGCTGCAAAGACTGGCTGTAACCACTGACCACCAACCTCTGCCTTCTGTGAAGGATCAGCTGTGCAGGAGCAGGGTGGTGGTGCTCTGACGTGGCCTGTAGTTGTCCACTGGGTGTGATGGCTCTGGAGTTTCCTGGGTGATCTAGGCCAAAGTCAGCCCCCACTTGTCTGTGTTCTTTCCAGGGCCACCCTGCCTGAGCTATAAAGCAATCTGAGATGGCTGCTACTTGTGCTGGGCTTGGAGATTCCCAAGTAAAGCCAAGCTATGAATCTAGGCTGGCTGCTGCTAGTGCCAGGCCTGGGGCTCACTGAGGCCAGTTGTTGCTTATTTGAGAGGATTTAGGAACTTTGGAAGCATGAGCCAAGGCCAGCCATTCATGTGGAAAAGCAGCTGGGGTGGGCCTATAAGTTGGGTGGGGTGGCGTCTCTGGGGATCTCCAAGCATGTCAAACAGTGTTTAGCCAGGTTGATGAATTCTCAAATATGTCACCAGCCAGTTGTCTCTGTGGATCTGTGAGGGGAGGATTTAGTAAAGAGACAATGGCCTCTGCTAGCCTTGATTCCAGATACTAAAGTTCCTCACTGTATGCCTCTGCTGACTTTCAAGCTGCTACCCCAGTGCTGGAGCTCAGAGAGAGTGAGTCTGAGTAGGTGAGTCCATGTGGGGGTTCTTTAAGAGGAACTGCTTGGTGCTCCAGAAGTTTCTTCCACCTACTCTATCCCTTTTGGTTTTTGCAGCCAGAAGTTGTGGGGACTTATCTTCCTGGCACTGGAACCCTGGGCTGGGGGATCTGGTATGGGACTGGGACTCCTCACTCCTGAGATACCCCTCCCAAATTTTTATCCACCTCATGTGGGTGTGGGACCAGCTCATACCATGTCCACAATCCTACTACCAGTCTGGATAGATGTGGTTTCTTTAATTCCATAGTTGTCAGACTTATATTCAACTCTATTTCTGATGGTTCTGAGTGATGGTTGTTCTATATTTTAGTTGTAATTTTGATGTGGTTGTGCAAAGAGGTGAGCCGTGTCTGCCTATGTTACCATCTTGATCGGAAGTCCTAGCCACAACTTTCTTTAAATTTAGAACCATAAGTGTCTCCCAGTCTTTTCTGGAGGGTTCTGTGTGCATGTTGCAGCATGCCTTCAACACTTGGCTAGCCAATTTACAAATGTGCCCTTCTCTTCCTGCTTGCACAGAGCCTCAAGGTGAGACAGAGCTTAAGCTTAGGATCTTGTCATGTTTTTCCTGAGCTTGCACAGAGCTTTACACTGCCCTGGCTATGCATGTGGTCTTATTCTAGGTAGGAGATGCTGATAGCTTAGATGAGGCTGTGGTGATAGGAAAAATCTAGGCAATCTTAATGAAGTAGAATTAACTGACTGGTTATTAAATATGCAGGTAGGCACTTATATTGTCTCAAATGAGAATTTAAAAATTGTAGTTAATAATAATTTAAACTTCTAAAACCTATGTGAGAGATTATAAATATTTCTTTGTTGATTTACTTCACCTTGAACTTGGTAATAAATCTGTATTTGACTCCAAGGCAATTGATCTATCTATTCAGAAAAGCAAATGTAAAAGGAAATTATTGTAAATTTTTTTCTAATAAGAAATTGTTCCCCCAGTGGATATTTTGACATACGTGGTCTGGAAACTAAGTGGCTTACCTGCCACTCGTATAATCGGAAGTGGTTGTAATCTAGACTCTGCCCGTTTCCGTTACCTAATTGGAGAAAAGTTGGGTGTCCATCCCACTAGCTGCCATGGTTGGATTATTGGAGAACATGGAGACTCTAGTGGTAAGTATAGATCTATTTGTATTATGTAGTTACACTTCTTATCTGTAATGATGCTTATTTTCTTTAAAGCCTATTTTTTTCTGATATTAATATAGCTGTGTAACTTTTGTTTTATTGGTATTTTCTTACTATAGCTATCTTTTACTATTCTATTACTTTCAGTCCTTTCCATCATTGATTTAATTACCACTCATAAAGTTGTGCATAGAGCGTATAGCTGTTTTAAAAGTTAGTGAGTGTTTCTCTGCCCTGGCCAGTGGGTCTCAGTTGACTGGAGCATCATCTCATAACCAAAAGGTTGCAGGTTCAATTCTCAGTCAAGGCACGTACCTAGGTTGTGGGTTTGATCCCCGGTGTGAGTGTGGGCCCATACTATCCCTGGTCTGGACACATACAATCCCGGGTCTGGACACATATGATCCCCATCCTGTGTGCCTACAGGAGGCAGTCAGTCCATACTTGTCTCTCACATTGTTGTTTCTCTCTCTCCCTTCTTCTCTCTCTAAAAGCAATGAAAAAATAAGTCCTCAGGTGAGGATAAAAAAATAATAAAATAAAAAATTAAAGTCAGTGAATGTTTCTATTATGAGTGTTTCTCCAGAGCACTTCCACTTATTATCTTTTTAAATTTTTTTATTGATTGATTTTAGAGAGAGAGGAAAGGAAAGGGCGAGAAACATTAATTTGTTGTTCCACTTATTCATACCTTTATTGGTTGCTTCTTGTATGTACCCTAACCTGGGATGGAACCCGCAACCTTGGCATATTGGGATGATGCTCTAACAGACTGAGCTACCCAGCCAGGGCCTGTTGTTATTTTTTAAAAGAACATTATTAAGGTGTGATTCATATGCTATAAAATTCACTTATTTAAATTGTGTGTTCACTGGTTTTTAGTATTTTCACAGACTTGTGCAGTCATCACCACAATCTAGTTATAGAACATTTTCATCACCCCAGAAAGAAACTTCCACTCCTGAACTCACCCCCACCCAAGCTCTAAGCAAGCACTAATTTACTTTTGACTCTGTAGATTTGTTGATTTCAGACTTTTCATATAAGTAAGTTTATATAATATGTCATTTAAACTGTTACTTAGGCCACACCAACCTTTTTCTTCTTTGAACCTAAACATTTAGGCTACACAGCACAATTAGAACTCTGCACTCCTCACCGTGCTTTCTGTGCAGTAAGTATGTGTGCATCTCTTTCCACAGTGGCAGTAACCCGCTGAAAACAGGGACCGGTAACTCGGTCATTCATTCGTTCATTCAGAGCATTTAATGAACCCTTCTTGTTTTTTATTTTTTTAACACAGGGGTCCTAGTATAATGAATACTTCTGCATTGACTTAGACAAATACTTAATTTGACCTGTCAGCTTGTGTTATTGTATTTACTGAGCTCTTTCTCCTGAAAGTCATTAAAGATACTTTTTCTAGAGATGTTTAATTTCTTTCATTTAATATTCTTTTATTTTATTTGAAAACAAAGTAGTATATTCTGATTGCTATTAATTTGGATATATAAGTATTCTATTCACCAGCAACACCAGCCAGGGCAATACTATTGTTTTAATTTATGAATATATTTGCCAATTTTATTGCTTGTCTTTATTTTTTGCATCTAACACTTTCATTTTTTTCTTCCTGAAGTATATCCTGTCAGTGTTGTTTATGTGAAAGTGTTTTAGCTTCACCTCATTTCTTTTTTTTTTTTTAAGATTTTATTTATTTATTTTTAGAGAGAGGAGAAGGGAGGGAGAAAGAGCAATGTATGGTTGCTTCTCACACGGCCCTCACTGGGGACCTGGCCTGCAACCCAGGCATGTGCCCCGACTGGGAATTGAGCCAGGACCTTTTGGTTCCCAGCCTGTGCTTAATCCACTGAGCTACACCAGCTGGGCACCTCATTCTTTTTTTAAAAAAATTTTATTTATTAATTTTAGAGGAAGGGAGAGAGAATTAGAAAGAGAAAAATATCTATTTTTTATTCCACTTTATTTTTGCATTCATTGGTTGATTTTTGTATGTGCTCTGAACAGGAATTGAACCCAAATCTTAGAGTATTGGGACAATGCTCTGATTAACTGAGCTACCCGGCCAGAGACTTCACCTCATTCTTGAATGACAGTTTAATTGGATATGAGGTTCTAGATTGACAGTTATTCCCCCCAGATCTTTGCTTCTGTTGAGAAGTATGGTGTTAATTTTTGTTCTTTTCCCTCTTTGCTTATAATGTTTTATCTTTATAACCATTCTTTTCTTTGTGGATTCTGTACCTTGTACCTTGCTTTAAAATGCCTCCTATATCACATAATTATAAATTCTACTACATATTTCTCTAATGCATTATTTTTAATTTCCGTTTTCTGTCCATTTGAAATGTATTTTTATATATGGTATAAGATAGTGATCTGAGTTTATTAAAACTTAGTGAAATTGCCCTGGCTGGTGTGGTTCGGTGGATTGAACACCAGCATGTGGACCAAAAGTTCACTGGTTCAATTCCCTGTCAAGGCACATACCTGCGTTGTGGGCCAGGTCCCCATTTGGGGGCATGTGAGAGGCAACTGATAGATGTTTCTTTCACACATTGATGTTTCTGTCTCTCTCTTTCTCCCTCCTCTCCCCTCACTCTAAAAATAAATAAATAAATTCTTTAAAAAGTTACTGGAATTGAATTTGGACTTCCAGTCAAGATGGCAGCATAGGTAAACAAGGCTCAGTTCTTCATGCAACTACATCAAAATTACAACTAAACTATAGAACAACCATCATCCAGAACCATCAGAATAGGGATGAATGGAAGTCCTACACCTACTGAATTAAAGAAGAAACCAACTACAGAATTAAAGAAGCAAGGGGTGGAGACACAGAACACCCACTTGTGGTGGATAAAAATCAGGAATGATATCTCAGGAGAGAGGGGTCCTACACTACACTATGTTCCACAGCCTGGGGTTCCAGTGCCAGAAACATAACTTCTGGCTATAAAAACCAGCAGGAATCGAGGCTGTGAAAGGCGTAAACTGCTGTAGTCTCAGGCAGTTCCTTTTAAAGGGTCCATGCACAGACTTAGTTAGATTCATTCCCTCTGAGTTCCTGCATGATGCAGCAGATTGAAAGGCATCAGAGACATATGGGGAGGAAATGAATTGTCTGGCATCAGGGTGAAAGCTGGAGGGCAGCTCTTTCCCAGACAGAAGTGCTGGCAGAAGCCATTGTTCCTTTTCTTTGCATTCCCCCCACAGAGCTACAGAGCACCATATCTGAGACTCCATCAACCTGGCTATCACTGTTTTTTTCCCTACCCTGATGATTCCCTGAGGTCTGCCCCATCCAACTTTAGGTCCCACCCAAGCTGTTTCCAGTGGCTTTTCCATACAGATGACTTGTCTTGGCCCATGCTTCAGATTTCCCTAAATTCTCTCATACAAGCAGCATCTTTCCTAGTGCACCCCGTACTTCTTGCTAAGTTGCCTCAGACCCGACACTAGCAGCAGCTGGCCTTGGTTTACAGCTTGACCTTGCCTGGGCACGCCAAGTCCAGCACAAGTGGTAGCCATCTTCAGATCACTTTGTAGCTTATGCTGTGAGACCCGGGACAGAACATAGTCAGTGGCTGACCTTGGACATACCAGTAGTAGTCAAGGCTCTATCAGGAGGGTGTACACAGCCACATGGTGGGCACACCATGGACACCCAGCTTAGGTAATAAAGGAGGCTGTGCCACTCCCTACAGGACACCTACTATATTAGGCCACTATGCCAAGCCTGGGAGATGTAGCAGTTCTACCTAACACATAGGAACAAACAGGAAGGCTGCCAAAATGAGGAGACAAAAAAACCCCAAAAACCATGGTCTAAATGAAAGAACAAAAAAATCCAAAAAAAGAACTAAATGAAATAGAAACAAGTTATCTACTAGTTGTAGCATTCAAAACAGTGGTTATAAGGATGCTCATGGATATTAGTAAGGACCTCAATAGGATAAAAAATCCAATAAAAAATGAAGGCTACAATAATTGAAATAAAGAACAATTACAGGGAATTGAGAAGAGTGGATAAAGCCAAGAATCAAATCAGTGATTTGGAATATATGGAAGCAAAACAAAACCAATCAGAACAGCAAGAAGAAAAAAAGAATCTAAAAAAGTGGTGCTTATGTAAGGAGCCTATGGGACAACATCCAGCGTACTATTATTCACATCACTTGGTGCCAGAAAGAGAAGAGAGAGAGAGTAAGAAATGGGAAACATTTGAAAAAATAATGACAAAAAACTTTCCTAATTTGGTGAAGGAAATAGACATACAAGTCCGGGATCACAGAGAGTCCCAAACAAGATGAACCTAAAGTGTCTTACACCAAGAGACATCATAGTGAAAAATTTTAATTTATTTATTTTTGTTGGGGACCGCTCTGTGTGGTTTTGGAGGCTATAGCCCTGCAAGAGCAAGCCCTGAAAGGGGCTAGTAAGCCTCCCTGGAAAGCCAGGTAACGCAGGCGGCAGATATGACCCAACTCTTAACACTGAGGGTTCCCATGGGAATCAGGCCTGATACATTGTATCCTTTGAAGTGTGTTCTGCTTTGTGTAACCTTGTCAATATAAACCAGATAAGTTCAAGGCATAAGGAGTAAACTCCTTATCTCATGAAACACGTCTTAAAGACCCTCTGGCATTAGCATGACTAACAGACCCTGACCTATGACAAATCTTTGTGTTTCTTCAATTGTTATCTATAGATAATACCTGTTTTGTTTTGTTTTTTATATGTTCTTTTTTTAAAGAATTTATTTATTTATTTTTAGACAGAAGGGAAGGGAGGGAGAAAGAGAGGGAGAGAAACATCAATGTGTGGTTGCCTCTCACATGGCCCTCACTGGGGACCTGGCCTGCAACCCAGGCATGTGCCCTGACAGGGAATCGAACTGGCAACCCTTTGGTTCGCAGCCCACGCTCAATCCACTGAGCTACACCAGCCAGGGCAGATAATACCTGTTTTTGTATGATTATAGCCTTTTGACATTCATCAATGAGCTATGCATGCACACTGTATGCACCTACACATACAAACCAATAAAAGCCATTTCAGAGAAGGGCTCAGGGCATTCCCCACTAGAGGGTATCACCACCCCCTTTCCCACCAGAATAAAAAGATTGTGTCCAGGATGACTTATTTCTTACCCATGGTGGCTGGGAGAAGCTTTGAGGGATGGAGTTCCTCCCACACATTTTTAGAGAGAGAAAGGGGGGCACAGAGAGAGGGAGAGAAACACTGATGTGTGAAAGAAATACCAGTCAGTTGCCTCTCACACATCGGGAATCTAACTGGTGACCTTTAGTATGCTGGCTGGCACTCAGTCCACTGAGCCACACCGGCCAGTGTCATCATAATTAAAATGCCAAAGGTTAAAGACAAAGAATCTTAAAAGCAGCAAGAGAAAAGCAATTAGTTACCTACAAGGAAGCTCCCATAAGACCGGAAGCTGATTTCTCAAAAGAAACTTTGCAGGCTTGAAAGGAGTGGCAAGAATTACTCAAACTGACTGAGAGCAAGATACTACAGCCAAGATTTCTCTACCCAGCAAAGCTATCATTTAGAATTGAAGGACAGGTAAAGAGCTTCTCAGACAAGAAAAAGCTAAAGGAGTTAATCACCACCAAACCCATATTATATGAAATGTTAAAGGATATTCTTTAACAATAAGATAAAAAATATGAACAATAAAATGTCACTAAATACATATCTATCAACAATTGGTTCTAAAATACTAAATAAACAAGCAGAACAGAAACAGACTCATACATGCAGAGAATATTTTGGTGGTTGCCAGATGGGAGGGGATCAGGGGTATAGGTGAAAAAGTTGAAGGGATTAAGAAGTACAAATTGGTGGTTATAGAATAGTCATGGGGATCAAAGTACAGCAGAGGGAACAGAGTAGCCAAAACCATATGAGCATGACCCATGGGTGTGAACAACAGTGTGGGGATTGCCTGAGGGAGTTGTGGGGCAGGGCTCAGTAGAGGGAGGTAAAGAAGGAAAATCTGGGACCACTGTAATTGCTTAAACAATAAAATATAATTAAAAAATTACTAAACTCAAACAACTGATGTTCTACAAGGGAGAAAAATTCATTCTGAGATATATTTCTTTTAGTGCCCTTATGGAGTGGGGTGAATGTTGCTGGCGTTGCTTTGAAGACTCTAGACCCCAAATTAGGAACGGATTCAGAGAAGGACCATTGGAAAAATATCCATCGACAAGTTGTTCAGAGGTAAGGTATTCATTCAGGTTCTTCATGCATTAATAATTAGTCATAAGAACAAAGGTCACAGAAAAAGATATAGTTGCTCTTTGCATTTTGTAAGAGAAATAACTCTAACCTTATGAAAATCCTTGAATTCATACTTATATTATGCATAGCTTTATTGGGGGGCATTTTTCACAAAGAAAATGTACTTTAAAAGAACTCAGATGTGTTAGACTTAGAGGGTAGTTTAGCAAGTGATTATGAGCATGGACTTTGGAACCAGGTTGCCCAGGTGTAAATCCTAGCCTCACCATTTATTAGTGGTATGATATTGGAAAGTTATTAAAAAATTTAAAAGCTCAGTTTGCAAGTTTTTAAAATGGTGCTAATAATAGAGCCCATCTTAGAGGACTGTTATGAAGAATAAATGAGTTAGTAAATGTTAAATGCTTAGAACAGCACCTAGAAGTTTGTTCATCAAGTGACTTGATGAAAAAGGAAAAAGCATGAAGCTGATGCACATGATCAGAAGTTAACTAGGTTTACTTCAAATGAAGTGTCTGATGCTGCATACGTTAGCCCTAACAGCACAAATGATTGTCCTTTATGCTTTAGCCAAGTTACATACTAATAAAAGTTACACAACCTAAAAGTCACTTTTGGATATTCTAGACTGGAGTATTAAATCTATAAACGCTCTAGTGTAATGTAGTGTGTATAGGACAACAGCCCCACAGAAATGTGTAAGAATTAGGGCAGAGACTAAAAAGGTACACAATAGAGCAAAACGTGACTTGGGTAAGTTTTTATTTTTTAAATATCCTTGAGTTAAAAAAATGTTATTTTATTTTCTGATCATAAAATCACATGATCACTTTAATGGGTACAGAGTTTCAGTCTGGGATGGTGACAAAGTTCTGGAGAGGATGGTGGTAATAGTTGTACAACATGTTTGTGTATTTAATGCCATTGAATTGTATACTTAAGATGGTTAAAATGTCCAATTTTTAAAAATTACTGATTTTAGAGAGAGAAAGGGGGATAGAGAAGTGCAAGAGAGAAGAACATTGATTTACTCTTATTTATGCATTCATTCGTTGATTCTTCTATGTGTCCTGTCAGGGGATCGAACCCCCAATTTGGGCTCATCGGGATGATGCTCTAACCAGCTGAGCTACCCAGCAGGGCTAAAATGAACAGTTTTACCTCAATTTTAAAAATAAGACAAAGTACATGGTTATCAATAGTGGTTTGAAGTTCAGACTGTCAAATTAAGGAGATTTGCTTATATGTGAAACCCAAAGAACAAAATAAATGAACAAAACAGAAACACAAAGGACCCATGGACAAAGACAATGGGTGAGAGGTAACATGCTTTAATCTAGCATTAAGTTTATTAAGCTTGATGAAAGGATATGGACAGCTCTGGCTGGTGTGGCTCAGTAGATTGAGCACTGGCCTGAGAAGCACAGGGTCGCTGGTTCAATTTCCAGTCAGGGCTCGTGCCTGAGTTGCGGGTCCATTCCCCAGTGGGGGGTATGTGAGAGGCAACCACACATTAATGTTTCTCTCCCTCTCTTTCTCCCTCCCTTCCCCTCTCTCTAAAAATAAATAGATAAAATATTTTTAAAAGGATATGGACAGAAAACACAGTATAGAGTATTAGCATTTTCTCAAGGACCTATTACAAGTGCTCAGGTGCAATTTTCAGGCCCCAGCTCTACGTGGGGCGTACTCAGTTAAAGGGAAGAGGGCAGACTACCCCAGCGTAGGAAAGGTGCTGTCTTTGTTTCCCAACGTATTCTTTTCAGTTACAGTTGATGTTCAGTATTGTATTGGTCCCTGGTATACAGCAAACTGGTTAGACATTCATGTAACTTACGAAGTGATCCCCCTAGTAAGTCTGGTACCCACTGGCACCATAAATAGTTATTACAATATTAGAGACTATATTCCCTATGCTGGACTTTGCATCCCTATGACTATCTTGCAATGCCAATTAGTACTTCTCAATTCCTTCACCTTTTTCACCCATCCCCCCAAACCCTCTCCCATCTGTTTGTTCCCTGTATCTAGAAGTCTGTTTTTTTTCTTTTTTTATTGTTGTTCAATTACAGTTGTCCCCATTTTCTCCTAATATTCTCCCCTGCTCTACCCACCCCCCTCCCACATTCAATCCTCTCACCCATTGTCTTTGTCCATGGGTCCTTTGTGTTTCTGTTTTGTTTGTTCATTTATTTTGTTCTTTGGGTTTCACATATAAGTGAAATCATAGTATTCATCTTTATCTGACTCCTTTCACTTAGCTTAATACCCTCTAGTTTCATCCATGTTGTCACAAATGGTAAGATTTCATTCTTGTTTATAGCGAAGTAATATTCCATTGTATATATGCATCATATCTTTTTTATTTTCCTTTCTATTGATGGACACTGAGGTTGCTTCCATATCTATGCTATTGTAAATAATGCTGCAGTGAACATTGGGATGCATATAACTTTTGAAATTAGTGTTTTGGATTTTTTCCAGATAAATTCCCAGAAATGGAATTGCTGGGTCATAAGATGGTTCTATGTGTAGTTTTTTTGAGGGACTTCCATACTGCTTTCCACAGTGGCTGCACCTGTCTGCATTCCCACCAGCAGTGCACGAGGGGTCCTTCCCCTTTCTCCACATTATCACCAACGCTTGGTTGTTGATTAATTGATGATAGCCATTCTGACAGGTGTGAGGCGATATCTCATTGTAGTTTTAATTTGTATTTCTCTGATGATTAGTGATATTTCCCAATACATTTCAATACAGCTTTTGTCAGATAGCCCTCAGGATCTGCATGCTTGCTCCCAGTCTTCTAGTCCTGGTGCAGTGTGCAAATCAAGGGTTACATAATATACAGTGCTGATAACCTAGTTCTATTATGGTTACTATTCAACATTTTAACTACTTTATATATTTTTTTCCATTTTTTCATTGTGATAGAATACACATAACATAAAAGTTACCATCTTTAACCATGTTAAATGGATAGTTCACTGGTATTAAAATCATTGATATTGTTGTGTAACCATCACCACCATCCATTTCATATCTCTTTCATTTTGTGAACTGAAACAATCCCGTTCCTCCCTCTCTCTCCAGGCCCTGTCAATCAACATTCTATTTTCTGTCTCTGTGATTTTTGACTACTCTTAAGCCTCTCATATAAGTGGAATCAAACAATATTTGCCTTTTTGTCACTGCCTTATTTCACTCAGCTGATTCATTCTTTTGCCTGCTCATATTTGCCTTTGACTCTCTAGTGAATTTTTCATTTCAGTTACAGTCATAGACTACTTAACGATGGGAATACGTTATGAGAAATGCATAGTTAGGTGGTTTCGTCATTGTGAGAACATCACAGAGTGTGCTTAAGATATAACCTAAATAATATATCTACTATACACCTATACACATAGGCTATCTGGTACAGCCTGTTGTTCCTAGGCTGCAAGCCTATATGCCATGTTACTGTACAAGTCACCGTGAGACTAAATCAAGCAGGAGAGCAATTAATGCAATCAGGTGACATAGTGAACATGAGCTGTCTGACACCACTGCTGGCGTAACACAGAAGACTATTTTATGGCAAAATTTTTAAAAAATTAGATTTTATTGTTTATGCTATTATAGTTGTCCTGATATTTCCTCCTTTGCCCCCCTCCACCCAGCACCCCTACTCCCTCAGGCAATCCCCCCACCATTGTTCATGTCCATGGGTCATGCGTATAAGTTCTTTGGCTACTCCCTTTCCTATACTGTGCTGTACCTCCCCATGGCGATTCTGTAACTGCCTATTTGTGCTTCTTCCCTTATCTCTTCACCTTTCCCCCACCCCCTCCCATCCGGTAGCCATCAAAGCGCTCTCCATATCCATGGTTCTGTCTGTGTTCTTCTTGTTTGCTTAGTTTGTTTTTTAAGATTCAGTTGTTGATAGATATGTATTTATTGCCATTTTATTGTTCATATTTTTGATCTTCTTCTTAAAGAATACTAGGGTATACGTGCCACTAAAGATTAAAACTAGTTTTAAACTTTTTGTATTATTGCTTTTTAAAACTTTTTTATTGAATTTATTGGGGTAACATTGGTTAATTAAATTATATAGGTTTTAGGTGTACAATTCTATTAATACATCATCTGTATATTGTATTGTATATTTAGTATTGTTGCTTAAATATCCAAACATAGAATCTGATCACCTTCAAAGTTAGCCTATACATCTTGCTAACCACTTAAAATTATTACTAGGATGCAATGTATAGAATTTAAGCCATGCGTGCATAGTTCTTCTAAGAATATATCATTAAACCAATAATATATGGAAATATGGGGAAATGTTCGTGATACATTTTCAAAGGAAAATAACAGTCCTATAAAATGTGTAATTTCTTATCTCAGGTTTCTAAAAATCATAATACATTTTTATAGAAACTTTTTGCATCAGTCCACCATATTTTAATAGTGATTATTTCTGAGTGACAGGCTTACAGGTGATATTTTTTTCTTTATACTTTCCTGAATATTCTTGTTTTCTACAATACATATGTATTATATTTTTGTATTGCCACCAACAGTGGTCTCTGGTTTGGATTGACTCAAAGGACAAAGAGGTTTTAATACAACACTGAGTTTATTTAGCTTTGAGAAAAGGATCCAGGACACGAAACGCAGAATGTACAGCGTCATTATTCATAGCAGTTTGTCTTACAGTCACCTGCACACAGTTAGTTTCAAGGCACCAAGACTGCACAGAACACACTTGATTGTAAAAGATAAGACTGATGTGTAAGTGGACCACCTCAGCAAGTGACTGTTGGGCCTGTACTGTGTTCATTGTGGTGTCAATCCGGAACCACAGGTACTACTAGAATCCATGCAGATGGGTGTCAAAATTAGCATTAGCTTTCAGACTCTCAGTTGCTGTCAAATTAAGATTAGCTTTCAGATTCTCAGTTCAATGTGACGAAGACTCTGGGTTAAGAAAAAGGAAAGGGAGGAAGATTATGCCTAGTGAGTGATTAATTGATGGTGTGTAAGTTGAAGAAAGCTCAGCAGTAAATAACTGGGGACATATCTTACCAGTGGAGTCTGGATGACAGATTTATCCTCTCAGGAACTAACAGAATGGCTTGAGAAAGAGAAGAAGGTTGGGAGAAATGGCTAAAAACATAATCCTTTAGTTGTTAACCACTGTAATGAAAATAAAACTGCTGGTGTAAAAGGATGACTAAAGGGAGAAAATAGAACAGGCGGTTCTAAGGCTGGGAGTTTAAGACAAAATTGATCCATATTGTAAATTAAATGTTCTATTTGGAACCTGGAAAGACATCTATTAAATCTTGATGCCGCCCCCTGCAGTTGTTGGTTAGACACTGGAAAATCAAAGACTGTAATATGAAAGTTGAGTCATTTTTAGATGAATACTAGCATTATTTTGAGGATTCTTTATAAGTGTAGATCCTCTGCGAAATAACCAAGGGCAAATAATTTAATTTTGGCCACTGCTTTGTTGAGAGGACTAATTGGAATGAGTTCTGATCTGTAATGTGTTGCGGTATTTAGCATTCAGATCACACAGGACTTCAGTGCGAAATGTGATCTTAGTCATTATTCCCTTAGAGCAGCAATTTTCTACCAGTGTGCTGGGCAGGCACACTGGTGTGCTGCAAGAATTTTTAAAACATGCAATACCTGACTACTTAGTCAGGGCATTGACCTCTTTCCCCTTAGGTTCTCAATTTTAAAAAATGACAACAGCCAACACAACAATAGCTGTCCAGTGTGACTGGTTCAAAATCATACCATTTTTTGTCGGATCAGCAAAAAATATATTTTTTGGTGGGCTGCACAATTTTAGTAATTAATTTGTTTGCTATGAGATGCAAAAGGTTGAAAATAGCTGCCTTATGGCAACAGTGTTTTAAATTAAAGTGGAACTAACAATTATTAGGAATTATGCAGAAAAACTAACTTTATGACATCCCTCCAAGATATAGGTGGGCTACTCCATGACACTTGGAAACCAGCATTAGCTAAAACATGTTCCTTAGTTGGCTGAGTTATGGTTGTGCCTTTAGATCAGGTAGATTCTTGCATTTACTGGGAAATGGCCATATGGTGTATGGAAGGGACATTTTTGTAGAGAAGGATAGGAAATGATACTAATGTTAACATGTTTCGTTTGCTAGGTCATTAATCTCTCATCCAAAGCTATTGGCTGTAACAAAGGGTTTGTAAGTTCTCTTAAGAAAATTTAAGAAAGTAAGACAAAACAGTAACAATTACCAAAGTGAAAATGTATTTTGGGAAATTGATCTAAAACTTACAATTGATGCAATCTCTATGGAAACTGTTTTGCCAGAACAGGAAATAAATTTGCTTTAGAGACTCATCACTGAACACACAGTTGTATGTGTCTATCAATACCTTTAATAAGGTACAAGTGATGTAAGTAAAAGGGGAAAATAAGATAGTCCAATTAGTTAAGAGTTACTAAAACACCTGTAAGGAATTCTAGCTACTTTTGGATCTTATAGAGCCTATGATTGTAGGTGTACTAGCTTGTCTTTTTCTATGTATAAAATATCGAAGACTTGTTTGTCAACTGAACTCTGAGCAATATGATACTAATATTCCTCAAAGGTAATCACCCAACTCATGGAAAGGTATCACAAGTAAACGGTTAATAGCAGGTATGGATCATTTCAAAAAATGCAGGAATATCTTGGGAAGAGGACCTTGAGTTTGCTTTTGCACAAAACAGTATTTTTTATTTATTAATTTTAGAGAGAGAAACATCTATTTGTTTTTCACTTATATGCATTCATTGGTTGATTTTTTTGCAGTTTTTTTGTTTCATAAATTACTTTATTGTTGTTCAATTACAGTTGTGTGCATTTTCTCCCCTGCACTCCCCCCAACCCCATCCAAACCTCCCCCTTGCTTCCACCCTCCCTCTTGGTTTTGTCTATGTGTCCTTTATAGTAGTTCCTGAAAACCCTTCTCCCCACAGTTCACTCCCCCTTCCCCTCTGGCTGTTGTTAGATTGTTCTTAATTTCAATGTCTCTGGTTATATTTTGTTTGCTTTTTTCTTTTGTTGATTATGTTCCAGTTAAAGGTGAGATCATATGGTATTTGTCCCTCACCCACCTGGCTTATTTCACTTAGCATAATGCTCTCCAGTTCCATCCATGCTGTTGCAAAGGCTATAAGCTCCTTCTTTCTCTCTGCTGTGTAGAATTCCATTGTGTAAATGTACCATAGTTTCTTGATCCACTCATTTGCTGATGGGCACTTAGGTTGCTTCCAAAACTTGGCTATTGTAAATTGTGCTGCTATGAATATTGGGGTGCATAGACTCTTTTGGATTGATGTTTCAGGGCTCTTAGGGTATAATCCCAGCTGTGGACTTGCTGGGTCAAAAGGCAGTTCCATTTTAGTTTTCTAAGGAAATTCCATACTGTTTTCCACAGTGGCTTCACCAGTCTGCATTCCCACCAACAGTGCACGCGGGTTCCCATTTCTCTGCATCCTCTACAACACTTGTTTGTTGATTTGTTTATGATGGCCATTCTGACTGGTGTGAGGTGGTATCTAATTGTGATTTTTTTTTAAGATTTTTTAATTTATTTTTATTTTTAGAGAGAGGGGAAGGGAGGGAGACAGAGAGGGAGAGAAACAGCAATGTACGGTTGCTCCTCACATGGCCCTCACTGGGGACCTGGCCTGCAACCCAGGCATGTTCCCTGACTGGGAATTGAACCAGGACCCTTTGGTTCTCAGCCCACACTCAATCCACTAAGCTGCACCAGCCAGGGCCTATTGTGGTTTTAATTTGTATCTCTCTGATGACTAGTGATGCTGAGCATCTTTTCATATGTCTCTAGGCCCTGTGTATGTCCTCCTTGAAGAAGTGTCTGTTCAAGTCTTTTGCCCATTTTTTAATTGGGGTTTTTTGTCTTTCTGGAGTGGAATCATGTGAGTTCTTTATGTATTTTGGAGATCAAACCCTTGTCCAAGGTATCATTGGCAAATATATTTTCCCATGTAGTTGGTTCTTTTTTCATTTTGATGCTGTTTTCTTTAGCCATGAAGAACCTTTTTAATTTGATGAGGTCCCATTTGTTTATTCTTTCCTTTATGTCCCTTGCTTTAGGGGACATACCCATGAAGATGTTGCTGCCTGGAGTGTCTGAGATTTTCCTACTGATGTTTTCCTCCAGGACTTTTATGGTGTCACGACTTATATCTAAGTCTTTTATCCACCTTGAATTTATTTTTGTGTATGGTGTAAGTTGGTGATTGAGTTTCATTTTTTTGCATGTAGCTGTCCAGATCTCCCAACACCATTTGTTGAAGAGGCTATTTTTACTCTATTTTATGCTACTTCCCCCTTTTTTCAAATATTAATTGACTGTAGAGACTTGGGTTCATTTTTGGGCTCTCAGTTCTGTTCTGTTGGTCTGTGAGCCTGTTTTTATGCCAGTACCAGGCTGTTTTGATTACAGTGGCCTTGTAATACAGTTTGATATCAGGTACTGTGATCCCTCCTGCTTTGTTCTTCTTTCTGAAAATTGCTGCAGCTCATTGGTTGATTCTTGTATGTGCCTCAACCACAGATGGAACCCACAACCTTGGTGCATTGGGATGATGCTCTAACCAACTGAGCTACCTGACTAGGGCAAAAAAAAAAAAAAAACAGAAAGAAAGAAACAGTTGTATTAGGTTAAAAAAATTATTTAAGCACTGGAGGATTCTAGGATGATGGCAAAGTAGGACTCTTCCTACTTAGTCAGTAACTGTACTGCCAGAATCTGATAGAACGCTTTAGGAACTCTGAAGTCTTTTGAAGATTTGACACTTCCAGGGGAGGGTTTATATGGTAAACTGTGGTTAATTTCAACTGATTTATGCTCTTACCACAGCAGGCAGCTGTTCACATGCTCCTAAAGCAGCTTGCATACAGCCTGATGAAGGACCCTGTCCTCCAAATACCAGGGATCTGTGCTCTAATGGCTGATAGCTGCTTCTGAAGACAAAGGTGCAGACAAAGAAGGGGCAGCCATTGTTGTTGCACTTCATGCCAAATATTGCAAACCCCTCTTCCTCCGATGGAAGTGTGACCTCCAGGAAATTTCAAAAGGAGTCACCCTTCTTTCTCCCCTTAATTTTCCTCTTCACCACCTTTTGGGACCCAGAAATTAAAGACTAGAAGATACACAAGCAATTGCATATATAGAAGAACTTACAAAGTAACCATACATGCTCAGAGAAAGGCACAGGCTCAGAAAAGTCCTAAAAGAACTTGAGATAACACCTCAGACTGACCCTTGGCACAGAGACAGCCTTCAACAATCAAACACCCGCCTTACCCCACCACCAAAAACCAGTAACAACAGCAGCAAACCCTGGGGAAGGGAAAGAATCTCATTTCCAGTGTTATTGCATTATTAGATTCAAATGTCCAGTTTTCAACAAAAAATCACAACATGCACAAATAAATAGGAAAGTAAAGCCTATTCACAGGGAAAAAAATAAATAGAAACTGTCCCTGAAAAACAACAGATGGTAGTTATACTGGACAAAGACTTTAAAACAACTGTCTTAAAGATGCTCAGAGCTAAAAGATGATGTGTAGAAAGTCAAGAAAATGATAAATCAACAAAATGAAAGTATCAATAAAGAAATAGAGTGCTGGCTGGTGTGGCTCAGTGGATTGAGCACAGGCCTGTGAAACAAAAGGAACCAAAAGGTCACTGGTTTGATTCCCAGTCAAAACACATGCCTTGGTTGTGGGCCAGGTCCCCCATTGGGGGTATGTGAAAGGGAACCAATTGATGTATCTCTTACACATTGCTGTTTCTCTCGCACACTTTCTCCCTCCTGTCCCATCTCTCTAAAAGTAAAATAAATAAAATCTAAAAATATAATGATAAAAAAGAAAGAAAACCTAAAAAAAAAAACCCCAAAATTCTAGAATCAAGAAGCAGTATACAGTCATGTATCACAAAACAACATGTAGGTCAATGGGCCACATATACAACAGTAGTCCCATAAAATTATAATAGACCTGAAAAGTTCCTATCCCCTAAACACATCATAGCCCTGTAAGGTCATAGCACAATGGACTACACATGTGTTTGTGGTGGTGCTGGTATAAACAAACCTACTGTACTGCCAGTCATATAAAAGTACAGCGCATATAATTATGTTTAGTACATAAAAAGTGGTCATGATAATAAATGACTAGGTAACTAGTTTATGTATTTACTATACTATACTCTCTGTACTTATTTAAAAAAAAGTGTGGGAATTTCAGTTAAGATGATGGCATAGGCAGACATGGCTCACCTCTTTGCACAACCACATCAAAATTACAACTAATATATAGAACAACCATCACTCAGAACTGTCAGAAATTGAGTTGAATGGAAGTCTTACAACTACGGAATAAAGAAACCACATTCATCCAGACTGAGTGGGCAAGCTTATGCCATATCTGAGACTCCATCAACCTGGCTAATTTTGTTCGACTGGCCTTGGAGATCCC
Source organism: Micronycteris hirsuta (assembly GCA_004026765.1). NCBI lineage: Eukaryota > Metazoa > Chordata > Mammalia > Chiroptera > Phyllostomidae > Micronycteris > Micronycteris hirsuta. The sequence continues at coordinate 171,094 of PVJI01000939.1, read as the reverse complement.
CAGAGACTCCACCCCATCCAAATTAGGGACCCACCCAAGCTGCTAAGCTGCTTTTCCATATGAATGGCTGAAGAGGATTCTTTTCCATGCATGAAAAAACGTAGCCCTGGAATCCCACGCGTGTGAGCAAAGACTCCAGCATGTAAAACAGCCCAGGTCGGCATGCGTGGATTCATGTTTGTGGAGAAAAGAATTCCTTGAAAGGGAATTTGGCTAAAATATTTCTTAAGATTTACTGCCTTGCTGAGTCTCTCCCCCCTGGATCAAAGGGCTTATGCTAATGAATGCTCAGGCTTTTTCCTGCCACAGTGTTTATGGTTCTTGAGTAAACAGCCCCAGCTAGCTATTCCTCAATTTACATATCTCCCCTTTGGTGTACCGCCCCAGTCCTGTCTACCACTGGACCTGAATATACAATCTATGCATAAGTTAATGAAGACCAATCTGATGCTCTGTGCCCCAAATCTTCAATAAAAACCCCTGGACCCGAGGCTCGGGGCTCTTTCCCAGGAGATAAGGGAAGAGTTGTGTGGCCCCAGTCTAGCCTCTTAGTCCAGCATGTCTGTGGGTGTGAGAATTATTTATACATGCATTAAATCACGGTTGACATGAGTCCTGCGGGTCAGGACTCCCACAAATGGCTGTTCTTGGCTCATGCCTCACAGCTTCCTAAATCCTCTCAAACAAGCAACAACTGGCCTCAGTGAGCCCCAGACCCAGCACTAGCAGTAGTCAGCCTAGAGTCATAGCTTGGCTTTCCTAGGAATCTCCAAGGCCAGCACAAATAGCAGCTATCTCAGATTGCTTTATAGCTCAGGCAGGGTGGCCCCAGAAAGAACACAGGTAGGGGCTGACTTTGGCCTGCACCACCTGAGAACCCCAGGGCCAGAATAGCGAGTGGACAACTACAGACCATGTTGGAGCACTACCATCCTGCTCCTGCACAGCTGATCCTCCACAGAAGGCAGAGGTTGGTGGTAAGTGGTCATATCCAGTCCTTGCAGCTGACTGGTCTGGGTAAATCCCTACCATTAACCTGTCAACAGCAATGAAGCCTCAACTACAAGAGGAGGGCATACTTAGCCCACACAAAGGGCACACCTCAAGTACCCAGTTTGAGTGATAGGGGAGGCTGTGCCAGTGGACTTTTAGGACACCTACTACATTAGGCCACACTACTAAGACAGGGAGTCAGGGCAGCTCTACCTAAAACATAGAAACAAACACAGGGAGGCTACCAAAATGAGGAGACAAAGAAACATGAAAGTAAAGCCTATTCTGCCCAAGTGAAAGAACAGATCAAAACTCCAGAAAAAGAGCTGAATAAAATGGAGATAAGCAATCTATCAGATGCAGAACTCAAAACACTGGTTATAAGGATGCTCAAAGAACTTAGTGAGGACCTCTGCAGCCTCCCTGTGTTGGGGTCCAGTCAGTAATGAAGTATACACTAATTGAAATTAAAGAACAATTTATAGGGAAATGAGTATATGAATGAAGCTCAGAATCAAATCAATGATTTGGAACATAAGGAAGCAAAACAACAACAACAGACAAACAAACAAGCCAGAGCAACAAGAAGGAAAAAGAATCCAAAAAAGTTATGATAGTATAGGGAGCCTTTGGGACAACTTCAAGAAGTCCAACACCTACACTATAGGGGTGCCAGAAAGAGAAGAGAAAGAACAAGAAATTGGAAATCTATTTGAAAAAATAATGAAAGAAAACTTCTCCACTTCGGTGAAGGAAATAGATAATGCAAGTCCAGGAACCACAGAGCATTCCAAACAAGATGGATACAAAGAGACCCACTCCAAAACATATCATAAATCAAATGCCAAAGGTTAAAGATAAAGAGAGATTCTTAAAAGCAGTAAGCGAAAAGCAGGTAGTCACCTACAGAGGAGTTCCCATAAGACTGTCAGCTGATTTCTCAAAAGAAACTTTTCAGGCTAGAAGGGATTGGCAAGAAATAGTCAAAGTCAGGAAAAGCAGGGTCCTACAGACAAGACTGCTTTATCCAGCAAAGCTATAATTTAGAATTGAAGGGCAGATAAAGAGCTTCAAAGACAAAAAGAAACTAAATGAGTTCATCGTCACCAAACCATTATTATACGAAATGTTAAAGGGACTTATGTAAGAAAAAGAAGATCAAAACTGTGAACAATAAAATGGCAAACAATACAGATTTGTCAACAATTGAATTTAAAAAAAAAAACTAAGGAAACAAGAACAGAGACAGAATCATGGATATGGAGAGCATTTTGATAGTTGCCAGGTGGTAGGGGGTGTGGGGGAAATGGGTGAAGAGGTGGGGGGATTTAGAAGTACCAATAGGTTGTCACAGAATAGCCATGGGGATGTAATGTACAGTATTGGAAATTGAGTAGCCAAAGAACATACGTGCATGACTTATGGACATGAACAATGGTGTGGGGACTGCCTGAAGGAGTGGGGGTTGCTGGGTGGAGAGGGGACAAAGGGAAAAGATCAGGACAACTATAATAGCATAATCAATAAAATACAATTAAAAAAGAAACTATATAGCTCATTCATAAATAATTTCTAAAAGAAATCTCTGAGAAAATGTTAATGGAGTGGCCTTGACATGTAGATTGCTTCTATATGGATGCTTGAAATATATTTTCTAAGTTGACTCCTCATTAATTTGTTTTTCTTACTTTCTGCAACTGTAGTGGTTATGAGATTATCAAGCTGAAGGGGTATACCTCTTGGGCTATTGGCCTATCTGTGACTGATCTGGTAGGATCAATTGTGAAAAATCTCAGGAGAGTGCATCCAGTTTCCACTCTGGTTAAGGTAGGCTTAAATTGATCTTTATTTATTATCTTTAATATTTGTTGAGTCCTTACTATGTTCTGGGCATTGTACAGGATGCTGAGTATATAATTTTGAACAAAAAGACAGATCTTGACATCATATAAGTTAATGGAAAAAGTGGGCTTAATAAAACAATGATAAAGAAAACATAACAAAATATGCTAAGTGCTATGATGAAAAAAACTAAAAAATGCTGAGTATACAAGAAGAGAATTTAACTGCTATGGGAAGGAGGCATTCGTGGTGTTTCCAGAAGTCTTCCTGAGGAAGTAAAATGTGACCTAATCCAAGTAATGAGTAGGGGTTTTTTAAAGATTTTATTTATTTAGTTTTAAAAGGGAAGGGAAGGAGAAAGAGAGGTAATGAAACGTTGATGTGTGAGAGACACATTGACAGGTTGCCTCTTGCACACTCCCAACTGGAGTCCTGGCCCATAACCCCAGGCATGTGTCCTGACTGGGAATTGAACTGGTGACCTTTCAATTCCCTGGCCTGCACTCAGTCCACTGAGTCACAGCAGCCAGGGCAAGTAGTAGTTAATTTGGAAAGCTGGACTAATATTGCAAGCAGTGGGAACACATGTGTAAGAGGGTCTGAGGTAGGTATAAGTAGAGAACACTTGAGGATCTGAAAAAAGGTCACTTGTTGAAATGCAGAGAGCAAAAGGAGGTGCATGATGAAGGGAAAAGCAAGCAGGGTCAGGTCACTGAAAGGAAGAGGGTAGGAGGGCATGGCAGCAGGTCATGGTCAGCATACAGGGCCAGGCCAGGCCCCAGTGGTCAGGGCCCTTGTTTTCAGCCCACCCAGCAGACCCCCAGATGGTATGATGGGATGGAAATGAGTTGTCCAGTTCTAGTTGGAGAATCCCCTACTAGAAGGAAGAGTGACAGAGGCAGTAGAAGGAAACAAATTCCCGGAACACAGGCAGTGTTGCAGAAGGCTTCCTTCCCCAGCCACAGTGACCTTCTTCCTGATATCACCCTGGAAGCTCATGTTAAAACTTCACAAGTTACACAGAGGTGGCAACAGAATGACCACGGAAAGGGAAAGGAAGGGAAGATGGGTTTAACTAGAGCTGGTGCCTGGCTGGGAATGGAATGTGGGCCGACAGTCTGGTGGGGCAGTGCCCTCCGTGGCTAGGCTTCCACCAGGGTGGAGTGTGAGTACAGCCTGGCAGGGGGCCTCAGAGGAAGACATGTGCCTGGTTTGATGGAGCTCATGAGGTTGACTATACAGTGGCTGTCAAAATGAGGGAGCTGACTTCAGTGGAGGAGGTGGCCAGAGAGTCCCTCTGTGGGCGTCTAGAGCAAAACAGGAACAAGGGGTATATCCTGAGCTCCTGAGGAGAGCCCGCAGGGATGATGAGAGGGAAGCTTGGCTGAGAAGTGCCTGTGGGCTCTGAGCTATTGTGGGAAGCTGGCAGGCACCACGCTAGAGTCAGGGGGCTTCTTCCTTCCCTGAATGCTAGTGTCTGCTAACTGTTTATAATCAGATCTGGAGGAAGAATAGACCTCGCCTCCTCCAACCCTACACTCAACCCAGAAGGGTGGGTTAGGGAAGAACAATGAGTAAGGAGGGGCAGGGAGAAATGAGGGATCTACTGGGTCTTCTTATCTTCTAGGGCTAGTAGGGAGGAGGCAGAGGCTTGTCTATGGGCCTGCAGGCATTGTGTGGGTTGTGCAGGTTCTAACAGACTGTCTCTGGCAGCTGCTTCTGTAGCCTTGGATTCAGGTGCAGACATGGAGAGAACATTAGGGCTCTTGACCAGAGATTCAGTAAGCCCAGGATAGGGCAGTGACTGCACCTATTCCATGGGTCCTGTACATCATGGAAGGTTCAGGATAGAAGTAAGGTGGGGGCAATGGCTAGAGGGAGCCAGAAGGGCAGGGGTACATTTCCACTGGCAACTGGTGGGGGCTCTGCTAGGCATGAGAGCACCCACACTCATAGGTTCCATTGGAGGCTTCACCTCTGGAGACTTGCAGAGCCACCTGTAGCATCCATCGTCTAAACTCAGTGGCACTCCCTCATATAAAGGTCAATTTATACAAGACAGAGCCTTCTCAGACACTTCCTGCTTCCGAATTCACTGTTCTCTGATATAGTTGATACCAAACACAGACTGCTTGATGTGACAGTTCTTTATCGGGTAAAATGACATCATGAAGGACTGCATGGCATCCTCTCCCTTAGATGGAAGGATGACCCAGCAAGAGGTAAAGTAGACAGCGCCTTTCTTGGTCACTTTGAGGCCTCTGGCACGTTCTCCCTGTTACTGAACACAAGTTCCAGTGGTCATAGAACATGATGCTCTTGGTGGTGTTGGCAGCCACTTAGCCAGCTCTGAGGGATCTTTGTTGTGCTTCATTGTCCCTCCAGCACACTCTTCTTCTGAAGCTTTCTTGCATAGCTGCTTTTCCATATCAAGTTACTGAACAATAATCTAATTTTGCTTTTTAGGGCTTTTATGGAATAAAAGAAGAAATTTTTCTCAGTATCCCTTGCATCTTGGGGCAAAATGGTATCTCCGATATCGTGAAAATTAACTTGAATTCTGAGGAGGAGGCCCTTTTTAAGAAGAGTGCGAACACACTTTGGAATGTCCAAAAAGACCTGGAATTTTAAAGCCTTTTAATGTTCCACTGTTCTATAGAGCAGAAAATAACAAACTGTATAGTTTACATTTTGAAAGTATTTTCATCTGATCCAGAAAAAACAAAACAAAACATTGAAGACCTATAGCATACTTCCAGTCTCTCAAGGCTAGTAAAGGAAATATTAAAGAAATTTCTCCTCTTTTATGAATCTCTCATAGCTCTATTCTAATGATACCCAACCTGTACCAAAGTAAGAGTTTTCTTCAGGTTTAGTGGGATATATATAACAATCCATTACGAGATAGAACTTACGATTTTTCTCACAAAACAACAACCACTTTTTCTAGTACTGAAATTTCATCTTGTGCTTTCTTCCCTTAGGGAACCAACCTTTTCACTCTATATTGCTCCATTAGCTTCCTGCGTCTGTGTAGCATCTTTACTAAGTGCTTGTTTTAAGACCATGTATAGCAGAAGAAATAGAACAATAACTTTCTTTGGTGTAAAAAAATTTAAATATCTTCAACCCTGCAAGTATTATACCAGTTCATATAAATTTAAATTGTTGATTCGGTGTCTGTTGAAATACTACACAAGGAGCTCAGACCATCAGATATAAGTGAAAATAATGCACTGTGAAAAATAAATAGAAGGAAATTTGTCCTGGTTTGTGTGATTAACTCAAACTAATATGAAAACTGGAACCACTGATTTTCAGCTTTCAGTTCGGATGTCTGGATTACATTCTTTCCAATTCATTCAGCAAACTACTATTATTCTTGTTGTGTTGTGGTTATAAGGCCAATATGACAATTTCTGCCCTCAAGTTTCTCAGTGAGTATTTAAGGTACCTCATCTTACTGATTATTAATGAATGCTTGACACAGTCAATTGGTAGCTCCCCCTTTGTGTCCAAGGTAGGAGCGAATGCGGTTCTTTTGATTTATATATACAAATATGTATACATATATAACATATATATTTCCTTGATTACACAGAAAAATAAGGCAGCTGTAGGAAGTATCAATGGAACAAAAGCTAACAAATCAGGGCCAAGGTAATTTACAAACTAGACCAGACTCGTGGGAAAAGTTGGAAGGCAGATATGCTGTCCCTGAGGACCTGCCTGGCTGCAGTGCAGGTGCACCCATTCGATGGGGGTCACGGTTCACACTGTTATTCTGCTATCGTAATAGCTTTCATTCTAGTCATCTGCTGAACATGATTAGTTTCCTGTTTTGCTCCTTTTCCTTTTTTTAAAAAAACTTCCCTTCAATGCACTAAATATGGGAAACGGGAATCTTCTGTGGATTTTGGCTTTTTTAAAAAGCCACTCTGTCCTGATTGGTGTGGCTGAGTAGGTTGGGCATTGCCCCGCAAACCAAGGGGTCGCCAGTTCCATGGTTGCATTCCTGGTCAGGGCACATGCCTGGGCTGCAAGCCAGGTCCCCAGTTGGGGGTGTGCGAGAGGCAACCAATTGATGTTTCTCCAGCACAATAGTGTTTTTTTCCCTTTCTCTTTCCCTCTTTTTTCTTCTCTCTAAAAATAAATAAAATCGCCCTGGCTGGTTGTGGCTCAGTGAATTGAGTGCTGGCCTGTGAACCAAAGAGTTCTTGGTTCAATTCCCAGTCAGGTCACATGCCTGGGCTGCAGGCCAGGTCCCCACTGGGGGCCACAAGAGGCAACCACACATGGATGTTTCTCTCCCTTTCTTTCTCCCTCCCCTCTTGTCTGTCCAAAAATAAATAAGTAAACTTTAAAAAAATCTTTAAAAAAATAAAATAAAAATAAAATCTCCCCTGGCTGGTGTGGGTCAGTGGATTGAGTGTCAACCTGCAAACCAAAGAGTTACCAGTACCATTCCCAGTTAGGGTGCATGCCTTGGGTTGTGGGCCAGGTCTCCAGTAGGGGGCGCACAAGTGCAACCACACATTGATGTTTCTCTTCCTTTCTCCCCGCTTTCCCCTCTGTCTAAAAAGAAATAAAATCTTTTAAAAACTCTTTTTTAAACAAGCTCCTCTTTATACACCAAATTAAAATTCATTTTAGGAAATTCTGACAGATTGAAAAGCTGTAAATTACAGTTTCTACAGTGAATATTCTAGAAAGTACAACAGCTCTACATCATGTATTCTCAGTAGTGGCAATATGACCCCCAAGAGGGTGAAAGTTGTGTGTATGTGTGAAAATCTTAGATATTACAAAGGTTTTACTCTCTGAAGCTCAACCCTACCAGACAAAAATCTTAATATTTAATTTCACAATGGGGAGGGGAGTCAAATGACAAGGGGAAAATGTCTAAAAAAGCTCTTGAGGGAGAGAGAATTTTTAAAAGGGTGAGAACCACTGTCCTACATATTAGAAAATAATTGGTCAGATGTGTATTGTGTATTACCATTCACAAACTGGTTAGAAAACAGCTAACTAGGTAGAACGTGGCAGGAGAAGAGACGCGCATGTCTTGGTTCATTTCAGACTCGGGTGAGAGGGGAATTTTGGATTCTACACTTAATGAATTGATTTTTCCCTTCCATTTGTAGAAATGGTTATCAGCACTGTAACGGTCAAATTCTTAGGGTTTCATATCTCATTTAAAAATCTCCGTTGCATAGAAGATTTAAAAATTTTTATTTTTTCTACTGCAGCTCACATTTGTTGGTGGGAAATCATAGCCTTGAGGTCTCTCTTCTCCTCCAGTCCTAGTGAAGAATTCCCAGTTAGGCGTTAAAAGCCCATGCTGGATATGTCTTTTTTTTTTTTAATTAATATTTTATTTTTATTTATTTATTTTTAGACAGATGGGAATGGAGGGAGAAAGAGAAGGAGAGAAACATCAATGTGTGGTTGCTTCTCATGCGGCCCCCACTGGGGACCTGGCCTGCAACCCAGCCATGTGCCCTGACTGGGAATCGAACCAGCGACCCTTTGGGTCCCAGCCCGCACTCAATCCACTGAGCTACACCAGCCAGGGCTGGATATGTCTTAAAAAGTATTTATTTAAAAAAGCCTTAAAATATATATACATAAATATAACGCCACTACTTCTCGGATTTTCATTTATAGCGGGGGTCTCTGGAACAGAACTCCGGGGAAAGGTGATGGATCACTGTAGCCTCACTGGGGCTCGTCGGTGGATGGGTTCTAGGAAAGCAGTACTCCTTTTCATAGCTGAGGCCCCCTAATTCAATGTGCCTGCTGCACTTCTGCGAGCGGAACCCTAGGTGCCTCTTCGAACACCGCCAGCTACAGACAACCTCCACCCGCCAACCGCGCGCAGGTGACGGGCAGCACGCGCAGGCGCAGTGCCTCAGAGCCCGGGTCTCGGCCTCGCGCCTGCGCCAGGTGTGCGAGTCCTGCACGAGGCCGCACGGGCTGGGTGCCGCTTGTGCAGCCAACGTGATAAACGGTTTTCTTCCTCGGACCTCGAGTAGCTTTCCTTCGTTCTGTGCCTCTCCCTCTCAGGTGAGCGGCTGCGAGCGGCCGTGAGTGGGCAGCAGGAGTTCTGCAGACCAGTCGAAGAGAGGACGCGGTGGGAGCTAATTTGTTTTGTCCAGGGATGTCTCTGGGCCCCTTGCGGGAGGCACGCGCCGCACTAGGGGATGCTGGCCCTTGTCCCGTGTGAGCGTGGCCGGAGGTTCCTCGCGCCTGGCTGTGTTTGGGCCAGGGCCTGTGGAGGGGAGGAAGGGCGGTCCTGGCTGTAGGCTCATCTTTGGTGGAGTGGCCCCTTTTCCTTCCTTCAGGCCCTCTTGACTGCACGCACCTGCCTCCTCCTCCTTGGTTTGCCTCCTGGGTGCTGGGCTGCTGGCCAGAAGCTACCCGGCTTTGACAGTCATGTTCGTCTTTCCCTGTTGTGTCTGAAGCCCCTTCCCCACTGGCGCCCAGGAGTTCTCTGCAGACCAGATCCTAATCTAGAAGTGGCTTTGCAGGTTTTTCTCACGTAGGTTTCCAAGGTGGCGACTGCCAAGCGTGAACTTACTACGAATTTCACTTCTGAGGAGGCCATTCGTCACAGTAAGATCTCCATCATAGGCACTGGATCCGTTGGTATGGCCTGTGCAGTCAGCATCTTATTAAAAGTCAGTTGTGTGCTTTGTGTTATAGGGTTGACCAAGGTTTCCCCCGCATGGCTGTGCAGGTGGTGGCCAGTTCAAGGGTAGAGTGGGAGGCCTGTCTGGCTTAACCCAGAGGAACGGGGCCTTTTCTAATTGCTTCTTTTTCTAGTGCTTATGATGGCATCATATGTGTTAAAAGCATCTGTGTGGAAGCTTGTCGACATTGACTTTCACTCATCTGCTTGACTAAGAATAATAATTTAAAAAACTGGAGAAATAGGTGGCAGGAAAAAGGAGTGTACAACCCCTCAGTTGTGGTGGCTGTCCTACTAGTACCAAACGCAATAGTCTTTTTCCTATAAAAATCTCTCTCCCATTTCTTAGTCTACATCTTTATTTTCCTTCCTTCCTTATTCATGTTAGGTTGATTTTAGTGTTTAGTAGTTCTTAGTATTGACGTAGCTGATAAAATTAGCTTCCAGTTCAATGACTAGACACAGAGCTAAAAATCTATGAATATTACCTTCATCTGAACCCATAATGGTTTAGTAAATCAAAATAAACTATGAGCTATGATTAGCTTTTTCAATGGAATATCTAGAAAGTTTTTTCAAGCGGTAGCCTTTAATCTTGGCATGATTATTGAATTTATTGGATTTAAAGGACTGGCACCGGGATTCATACCTAGATGACATAGTATCCTTAAGGCACATCAGCTCTTGTCAGCTGCTGCTCTTGGTAATCATGTGAATTCTCCATGACTCATTTTTGTCCTACAAACTGTAATGCTTTGTCCTCAGCGCCGATGAATATACACACACGGAAATCAGTGCATTTGTTTTCAACATCAATAATAGTGATAACATTATGTTTTATATACATTATCTAATATAATCCCCAAAAGTAATTATTAGATAAATGTTATAGAGAAAAAAGACTGTCTCAAGTTGTGTGAATAGACAAGTGTACAGATACTATGTACATATAATATTTATCATCTCTGTTTTGAAGGGCTTTTCTGAGAGGGATTGAGAGCCCTATCCCTAAAGATAATGGCAACAAGCTCCTATAGCTTGCATTTTATGATGTTGTGAACTACAACATTGTATATATCTTGGAAAATGCAGGGCGCAATCTCTCTACAAAGCCCCTGGTTAAGACTTACATTAATTTCTCCCTCTCCTGACTCTGACTCTGTAACTTTTTTTATTCAAGGAGATTATGGAATCTTGAAAGCTCCTTGCTGCTGAAGAAGGAATTCTCCATAGGAATTGTTTAGTAATTTATTAGAAATATAGGGTGTGAACCTATTAAAGAAACAGCAATGTCTTTGAAAGTTACTGAATTATATACTATAATACATAAACTCCCAGTACTATAGTGTGATATCCACGAATCATTTCATTCAGTGTCGTATCCATAGTCTAGAACGGTGCCTAGTAGAATAGACACTTATTACTAAAAAGACAATTGAATGTGGGAGGTAGGGGGTGGGTAGGGTAGGGGAGAATAATGGGGGGGAAATGGGGACAACTGTAACTGAACAACAATAATTTAAAAAAAGAACTGTTCTGACTGGTGTAGCTCAGTGGATTGAGCGCAGGCTGCGAACCAAAGGGTCGCCGGTTCAATTTCCAGTCAGAGCACATGCCTGGGTTGCAGGCCAGGTCCCCAGTGGGGGCCACGTGAGAGGCAACCACACATTGATGTTTCTCTCCCTCTCTTTCTCCATCCCTTCCCTTCTGTCTAAAAATAAATAAATAAAATCTAAAAAATAAAAAAGAATTGCTAAAGACTAAATGTATGTTAAAAGGAAAAAAAAACACTGGGTAGAAAATATAATGGATATTCTACCCATTTTAATTTTATAAATAAGGAAAGAGGGCCCAGAGAGATTGAATTAGGATATATTTTTTAATAGAAAAATTTTTAGAACAGTTTTATTTAGATTTACAGAAAAATTGAAAAGATAATACAGAGAGGTCTGTCTATACTTCATGTCCAGTTAATATCATACCGCAGTATGGTATATTTGTCACAATCAGTGGACAATATTAATACATTATCATTAATTGAAGTCCACAGTTCACTCAGACTTCCTTAGTTTTTACTTGATGTCCCTTTTCTGTTCTAGGTTCCCGTTCAGGATGCCACATTGCATTTAGTCATCCTTTCTTGCAAAGGACCAGCCTTTACAACACTCTGAGTTTTCAGGTTTCCCCGAAGGGGAGACGATAGAGGCCAATGAAAAAAAAAAATCCAACCCTGTCTTTCCGAATGCTGGAGGCCCAGTCAGGAGTCTTTGCTCTCTCCCACTGACTGAACAACCACAGAAAAATCTCCTTTATTTTTAAAAGGTTTCTTTTTAAAATCAGTAGAAAAAACTATAAATTATTAACAGCCTCTAAAAGGTTGACATACAAGAGTACTTTAATTTTCATCTAGGCTTAAACAAATGGATGCTATGATAAGGAGATTTGCTAATCTATCTATTAGCCAGGAAGAGTATCAAACTACAAACTCTTAGGTCCTAGTTAATGGCTAAACATATATTTTTAAAGTCTTAGATCTCTCTGAGTTAAAGATGTATGCAGAGGCTGCTCTTTGTACTTTTGAGATTTAAGGGGACTGTCACGTAGGCAAAGGCATCCTTAACCGTTAACTACGTTTGTCAGGGCTTTAGATGCTACTTATTAGGCGACAGGAAGAGATGCGACTCTATTGTCTTGTTTAACCTTTTACTAAAATCTTTTAGTCTATGTTTTTTAGTTAAAGTTTCCTAACTTTCCTATTTACCTATTCTTAAACATCCCTGCTCAGTAATATATTTCAAGCTTTGGAGAGAATTGTATAAGACATTTTTTAGCGGCCTCTCTTAGCAATTAGCAGCTGTTTCTGCTTTAAAGCATTTAGGTGGCTGGCTTGCTAAATGGCTTAATTCCTCTCCTTAACCCTTTCATGTGAGGGGATGGCCAACAAGCAGGCAAAGAGTGAGACTGATAGTGGGACTGCCCATGGTCGCCTTCCGCTGTGCAGAGGCATCCCACCCATTCTGACTGTGCCAAGAAATGGGTGTGGGTGGCCCCCAACACTTTCTCCTTAGGCTTCCCTAGATTGTGGCAGGTCGTTAGACTTTCCTTGTCTATGACGACTTTGACAGTTTTGAGGAATACTGGTGGGGTATTTCACAGAATGCCCCTCCACTAGAGTTTTTTCCTTGTGCTTTTCTCATGGTTATACTGGGGTTATAGATTTTTGGGAGAAAGACAGAAAGGTAAAGTGCTGTTTTCATCATATCACACCCCGAGTGTGTATATGGTCAACATGCTTTATCATGGTCGATGTTGACGTCGGTCATCTGGCTGAGGTAGTGTGAGGTTTTTCCGCTGTGAAGTTATTCTTTTTTCCTGCTCCCCTTTCCATGTTACGCACTTTGGAAGGAAGTCTGTATGTGCAGCCTGCACTTAAAGAACGGGGAGTTATGCTCCCTCTCCTTGCGGGTGGTGTAGCTACATAACTTACTTGGAATTCTTCTGCATGAGAGATTTGGCTTTCTCTCTCTCTTTCATTCATTCATTCATTCATTCCTCACCCAAGGACATGCTTACTGATTTTAGACAGAGGGGAAGGGAGAGAGAAAGAGAGGGAGAGAAACATCGGCATGAGAGACAAACATTGATCGGTTGCCTCCTGCACTTGCCCCAACCAGGGACCGAACCCACGACCTCGGTATATGCCCTGATCAGATATCGAACCTGGGACTTGGCAGTTTACAGGATGACACTCTAACCAACTGAGCCACTCCGGCCAGTGCTAATTCAGTCATTTATTAATATCAGTATGGACTCCTGGATTTTATTTTACATTTTGGGTTAAAATTCAATACATATTGATTTTGTGTCTCAAATTGTTTCAGCTTGGACCACCAGGAGCTCTTTCAGCTAGTGATTGCATCTCTTTGACATATCCCATTAACGTAGGGTTTTGTTTCGAGCACTTCGGTAGTTTCTGGCACTATAAGATGTTTCGGCTTCTTCATCTTGTATATTTTCTGCTCCAGTCTTAAATCAGCCTTTTTCCCACACAGCTCCTGTTCTTTTTATTGAAGGATTGCGTTACAAACCGAGATCTGGGTGCTAGGTTTTGCTCATTTTTACCAGGCTTACAGTACATTTGAAAACCAATGTTTCAAAGAGAATGTTACCAATGCTGCATAAATTCTGTTTCATACTACTCCAGGCTCTGTGAATAACTCAGAGTATCTAGAAAGCATTGTCATCTCGTTAAGCAACAGCCTTTTCCTTGTGATACAGTTTAGACTTCTAGGCTAATCATTTATAATCTAGTTTAAAATTTAAAGTACTTGGCTTTGGATTGCCATTAATTAGAATAAAGTAAAAAGATCCAACACTATAAGTTGGACATATCCTTAAATTATAGATAGATGAATATTTATTTCTAAGTACTCGCACAAACTCATCTTCAGTGAAAAATTTAATAATACATAATAAAGATAAAAGAATATGTAGTTATTTAAAACATTTTTCAAGGGGTAACACATCCACATGGTTAAAAAACAGGACATAAAAAGATGTTTGTGGAGAAGTCACACTGTCACTGAGTTTCTGTCCATCCTTCCCCCGCAACAGCTGCCTCAGGCCACAAGGGAATTAGTTTCTTGTGTGGAATCCTCTAGCGTTTCTTTTGCAAATATAAATATATTATTTTCCTCTTTCTTACATATAAAGTAGCTTGCTAGAAATATATAGTATTGACTAGCTTTTGTAGGTAACACTGCTTGATGATAGAATACCAGTATAACATTTGGGGGTTGGAAGGGGCCTTATTTTTTAATCCATTTTTCCAGAAAACTGGTATTGAGCTCCACTGTGCCAGGTGGATGCTAATCCCCAGATGAGTGGAGATGAATAAACTGCCCGCTTTCAGGGAGCTCACCGTCTGGTGCGAGACTCTCCTGCAGAACCCTGCTTCACCGTTGCTCACCCTGCAGCCTCAGCTGGAACGGAGGAGGCGTTTGCTACCTTCAGAGACTGCTGCTCTGGTTTTGTTTTCTTAACTAGGAGCCGAAACAGCCCTCTTTCTTAACTTGTATTTCTTCTTTTCTGACTTTTATGTCATAACGCAACATTGAACATATTTACTATGTCTTCTAATAAGAATTTTCATTTATTCTCCAATGAATCAAGAGCCCCTCCCCTGCAACTGTGTCTTTTAAGGCTTGAGTGATGAACTTGCCTTCGTGGATGCTGATGAAGGCAAACTGATGGGTGAGGACAGTGGATCTTCAACATGGCAGCCCTTTCATGAAAATGCCAAGTATTGTTTCTAGCAAAGGTTAATGTCATAATTAAATACTATAAATAGTCTAATACTACATGAATATCTAAGAAAGCATGTCTTTATTTCCCTTTATGAAGACTTCCCCAGTTCTTATAAAGCTGATTGCTCCCTACTCTGTACTCGAATAACATGTTCAGATTTCATTAGGTTGCACTGCATTTGTTTACGAGGTTTCTTACCGCACTGATAAGTTCCTAGGAGCAGCAGTAATAATTGTTATTGTGACAATTATCATTAATTGTCTGCCTACTTTTTGCCTGACATTGAGCTAAGCACTTTATATATATTATTTAATCCTCAGCGCAACTGTTTTACAGATGATGCATCTGCAAACTGAGATTAAATAAAAGTGATGGAGGAAGGATTTGAATCCAGTTCTATTTGACTCAAAAGCTGAAGCTCTTAACTGCTGTACTTTATGTACTAGGCACCCAGAAGATAATTACTTGAACAAATGAATGAACTAAGATCTCCCTGTTCAAGGGTCATTTCACACTGCATCTATCTCTAAGTAAACATTCTCATTTACTAGTCTTAGGTACATTTGACCTATCACTCTGTAAAGTACAGAAGGTATATGTTAGGAGACTTAAAAAATGTACAAGGAAAACCTAATACTGATTTCCTGAAATTAACAGAGTGCGATGAACATAGAATAAGATCTGGCAGAACCCACTCTTTACGAAATATAGTGTGGTGATTGAACTGAGCAGGAAATGTGTACTTAAGTGTAAGACGTTCCCTCCCATAATCCATTTTCTAATCAAATCTTTCCCCAGATTACCTCGTCACTGCAAATTCCAACGTAGTGATCATCACAGCAGACACAACAGGTACAGGGAGAAACACACCTTGATTTAGTCCGTCGCAATGTGTCCATGTTTAAGGCAGTGAGTCCCAGTGTTACCCAGGATAGTCCTCTTTGCAAACTGATGATTGTTTCCAATCCACGTCGGCTTTCACTGTTCAGTGAAGAATTTTGGGGGAAAATCTTTTTTTTTACATTCAACATTATTCCATATCAGTTTCAGATGTGCGGCATAGTGGACAACCACGCACTTTACAGAGTGGGCCTCCCAATATTCAAGTCCCCACCTGGCCCCACGCATAGTTGTTACAATATTACTGACTGTGTTCCCTGTGCTGTAGTTCCGATCTCTGTGACTGCTCGTAACTACCAGTTCCTATTTCCTAATCCCTTCACTTTTTTGACCCGGCCCCGCAAACCTCCTCCCTTCTGTTGACTGTCAGTCTATTCTCTGTATCTATGAGTCTGTTTCTATTTTGCTTGTTTATTTTGCTCTTTAGATTCCACATGTAAGTGAAACCATATGGTGTTTGTCTTTTTTTTCTGACTTCACTTAGTGTAATATCCTCTAGGTCCATCCATGCTGTTGCAAAAAGTAAGATTTCATCCCTTTTCATGGCCGAGTAGTATTTCATTATATATATATCTGTACCGTGGCTTTTTTTATCCACTTGGTTACTTAGGGCAGTGATTTTCAACCTTTTTCTTCTTGTTCCACTCATAAACTAATGACTGAAATTCCACAGCACACCAAAAAACATATTGTTTGCTGATCTGACAAAAAGTAGGTATAATTTTGATTCATTCACACCAGACAGCTATCGTTGTGCTGACCGTTGTCCTTTTTTTTCCTATTTGACAGTCTAAGGGAGAAGAGGTCGGTGCCCCTGACGAAATAGTCAGATATGCATGTTTTAAGTATTTTTGTGGCACACCAGTGGAAAATTGCTGACTTAGGGGAATGTTCTAGTTTTCAAGTGTTCGTGAACTTCTCAGATTTCCTTGTTATTTCTAATTTCATTCTGTTGTGGTTATGAGATTATACTTTGTTATGATTTCAGCTCAGATTTGTTGAGATTCATTTTGTTGCTTAGCTTATGGTCTGTCATGGGAAGTATTCCATCCCTGGCTCAGTTGGTTGGAGCACTGTCCAGTGCACCAAAAATTGTTGCAGGTTCAATCCCTGGTCAGGGCACGTACAGGAGGCAGCCAATCAATATCTCTCTCTCTCTCTCTCTCTCTCTAGAATCAATAAAAACATATCCTTGGGTAAGATTAAAAAAGTAAGGAAAACATTCCATGTGCACTTGATAACGTATTTTCTGAAAACGTTGTTTTCAGGTGTCCTATAACATGTCACTTAATTCTACTTGGTTGATAGCGATAGTGTCTTCTGTATCCTTGCTGATTACCTGAGTAGTAGTTCTGTCCATAATCAAAGAGTGTGGTGATGTTTATCTTTTTTTCTTTTTTAAAATTTTTACTTACTGATTTTAGAGGGGAAGGGAGGGAGAGAAGGAGAGGAAACATCAGTGTGCGAGGGAAACATCGATTGGTTGCCTCTAGCATACGCCCCGACTGGGGCCAAACCTGGAAACCAGGCATGTCCCGGACCAGGATGGGATCAAACCTGAGACCTTCCGGTCCACAGGCCGAAGCTCAAGCAACTGAGCCACACCAGCCGTGGCTTGATGTTGGTTTTCTGTTATTATCATTGTGTCTACTTCTACCTTCAGTTTTCCCTGCATGTATTTTAGGACCTAGGTATATCATTGTCATGTCTTCCTGATGAGTTAACTCTGCTATTACAAAATATCCCTGTTGGCTTCTAATAACTTTTTTTTTTTTAATATTTTATTTATTTATTTTTAGAGAGAGGGGAAGGGAGGGAGACAGAGAGGAAGAGAAACAGCCATGTATGGTTGCTCCTCACATGGCCCTCACAGGGACCTGGTCTGCAACCTAGGCATGTGCCCTGACTGGGAATCGAACCGGGACCCTCTGGTTCCCAGCCCGCGCTCAATCCACTGAGCTACACCAGCCAGGGTGTTGGCTTCTAATAACTTTTTTTGGTTAAAATTTTGTCTGATATTAGAGCTACTCAGGTTCCCCTGTGGTTGCTGTTCATATAATATACCATTTCCAACCCTTTTGGTGTCAAGCTATGTACAACCTCTTAAATCTAAAATGTGCCCTTTCTACAGGCAATATAGTTAGAGTTCATTTCATTCAGTTTGAAAATCTTTTGAATGGATTGTTTATTCTGTGTTTTTGTTGATATGTTTGGACATGTGCATGCTATTTGGCTATTTCTATGGGTCTTATGACTTCTTTTGTTCCTTGGTTCCTTTTTTTGCATTAAAGGCTTATTTTCTAAAGTATTGAATACCATTTTAATTCCTTTATTAATTTTAAGTATGTTTTTTGAGTGTTTAAATGGGGTTACATTATCAGGTTGTCATTTAGAAGCTAAGAGAAGAAAGGAGAAAAAAATACATTTATGAAGTTTTGGGTTTTTTTGTTAACCTTGTTTTTAAATTCTGCTATTCTTCCTTTCTTTGTCTAGATTGGAGTTAGTTTGGTGTCATTTCTTTCCTCTACTACAGCCTGGTGCCCTTCTTTCTCCTCCGGGTTGTTACTATCAAGTACCTTGTATCTTTGCGCCCTGTAGCCTCCACAGTTACATTTTATAGATGCTGTCTTATGCAGCTGTTTAATAAAGGAGGTGTGCATGTGTGTGTGTATACATTTATGTATGTAGATTACATTTATAATACTTACAATTTATATTTATATATAAAATACATATTATAAAATTATATGTACATATAAATCGTACTTTTTTATAGTTGCTACTTAATCACTATTACCAGTGCTTTTTATATCTCTGTGTCCATTTGAATTGCTGCATGATGCCTCTTCCTTGAATCCGGAACTTTTTTGAGAATGCGTTGCAGGGCAGGTCTGAATATAGCAGTAGATTTCTGTCTTTGTTTATTTGGAAATGTCTTATTTTGCCTTCATTTTTGCAATACAGGTTTGCTGTCATACGGTTGTTGGTTGAGTTTCTCTTCCCGCACTTTGAATGTCATTCCACTGTCTTCTGACCTCCCCTGCTTTGGATGAGAAGTCGGCTGTGAACTTAGTTGGTTCCCTTGAATGCAATGTCTGTTTTCTCTTGCTGCTTCCAGTACTTTCTCTTTGGCTTTTGATGTGTCTAAGTGAGAATCTCTTTGATTTGATCTTATTTGGAGCTCCTTAAACTTCGTGGCTCTGTAGGTTACTGTTTCATATTTGGGAAGTTTCAGCCATTATTTCTTCAAATAATTTTTCTGCTCCTTTCTCTCTTTTCCTTCCAGTTACTACAATGACTATGTTGGTGTGTTTAAGGGTGTCCTACAAGTCTCTGTTCTTTTTTCTTTCTGTTCTTTAAAGTTTGTGGGTTATAAAACATTTTCTACTAGACAATCCTATCATTTCCAAATAAGGAATTTTGCCTCCTCTTAAGGCCTTTATCTTTCTCCTGTCCGCTGCATTCACTGGGACCTCTCTAGTGTGAAGTTAAGTAAAAACAGTAGGTATCCTTGTCTTCCTAATGAAAATCCTAATTTTTGTTCATTATATATGTTTGTTTTAGATTTTGATACTGTTTTTTTTTTTTAAGATTTTATTTATTTATTTTCAGAGAGAGGAGAAGGGAGGGAGAAAGAACAATGTATGGTTGCCTCTCACATGGCCCTCACTGGGGACCTGGCCCACAACCCAGGCATGTGCCCTGACTGGAAATCGAACCAGGACCCCTTGGGTCCCAGCCCGCGCTCAATTGACTGAGCTACACCAGCCGGGCATAGATTTTGATAGATACTGTTTTGAGGTGAAGGAAGTTTCCTTCTTTTCCGGATTGTTGAGTCTATTTCTTAAAACCCTAAATGGGTTTGGAATTTTATTAGGTTTTTATAAAATTCAAACAATCATATCTTTTTCTTTAAATCTCATGAGGTATTGAACCATCTTTGCAGTTCTATATCATGAAGTTATTTTTCAAACCCCCACTTAATTCTATTTGCTGATACTTGTGTAGTACTGGTACATCTATGTAAATAAGTGACATGGGTTTATTATTTTTCATGCAGTTTTGCTCAATTTTGGTATCAGGATTTTACTATCCCCACCAAAATCCTTTTCCTATAATAAAGTAGGTTGTGTAAGAATTAACTGTTCCTTGAATTTTTGATAAAACTCATCTGTAAAAGTTTGAAGTGGCGAAGGGATTTTTGATAGCTCATGTATGTAGGTTTATTCAAATTTTCCATTCCTAAGACAGTGTAGGAAGTTTTCTAGAGTTGTCCATTTCATCCAAGTTTTTAAATGTACTGGCATGTTTCAGTCATAAATGTACTGAACATCTATGACTTTTTAACCTTTGCTGTATCTGTAGTTACCGCTCCTGTTTCCAAAAGGTATTTGCGTGGGACGCAGCCCTTTAACCCCCCGTCTTGCTAGTTCTCCAATTTATCAGTCTCTCTTTCCCTATGAATTACCTTTCTATTTTATTGATACTGGTTTTTTATCTTACTACTTTCTACACTTATCTTTACTCCTTTTTACGTTATGATCAATAAGTCTCTGTCATTGATTTTAAATTTTGTTTAAAAAAAATGCATTAAAAACATACATATACCAGTGAGTACCACGTGTTTTGGTTTTGTGGTACTTTGTCATTTGGTTCTAAATATTTTGTAATCCCTAGTTTTATTTTCTCTTTAACTCAGTCATTTAACAGTATTTTATTTTTTTGCTTTGAAAGATTTAAAAATTTGTTATTGTGGTTGATTCTAACTTAGCTCAATTGAATCAGAGAAATGTGGCTTGTCTAACTTCAGCTCTTTCAAATCTGTTAAGGCTTACTTTCTGATCTAATCAATAGAGAGTGTACATGTTCCTTATGTTTTGGGGGAAAATGGACTATACTGAGCATGATGATCTTTGTATATTTATTCACTAACACTTACTTTGATGTTTAGTTTTACTAAATTTTACTAATTTTTAATTTTTCCTGATCTATATAAATTCCTGATAAAGCTCTGTTGTGATTGTCCACTATGACTATGAATCAAATGCACCTTGCAATTTCCGATTTTTCTTCATATATTTTGAGGCTATAAGTTTATTATTATTATATATTACAGGATTATTTCATATCACATTATTTTGATTTATTCCTATTAATGCTTTTTTGTTGTTGAAAATTCTATTTCATTTGCTATTACTAAAGCTACATTGCCCTTCTTTTGGCTAATAGTTACTATTTTTTAAATCCAGTAAAAAAAATTCCTAATAAGGCTAATGCTGTTCAAATAGTTCACATATGTAAAACATCAGACTGTGCCAACATTTTTTTCCTTGCCTGCTGAGACTAAGGCTTCATTATGTTTTGCCTGACAGTTATGTTCTATTTTTACTTGTTTCTCTCTGTTCCCACTTTACTAAGCTTTGTGCTCTAAATGGGTTACTCTCTGAGAAAAATTATTTAAAAGACTTGATAAGGGAGTATTCATTTACTCTTTCTCAGATTTTTGATGGAGTTAAAAAAAGCCTGTGTTTCTGCAAAACGGGCTATGCAAAATAGCAACAAAAAAGTTTTAAATTATTTCTATATATAAAGATATTTCTATATATCTAGATATTGTTGGAATTGTGGTATATAGTTGGAGTTGGGTAGAGAACCATGCCCCCCCCCAAAGAAAAACCCCATCAGATTTACCAGTTTTAATTTAGATAAATCTAAAAAAAGCATTACTTTGGATGAGAACATTTTATGATATGAATTCCTTTCTTCTCAGTGGATATCTTCACTTACATAGCCTGGAAGTTGAGTGCATTTCCCCAAAACCGTGCGATAGGGAGTGGCTGTGATCTGGACACTGCCCGTGTCCGTTCCCTGATTGGGCAGAGGCTTGGGATCCACTCTGGGAGCTGCCATGGGTTGACCCTTGGAGAGCACGGAGACGCAGGTGGTACGCCTGAAAGCACCAGTGAGCCGTTCACACTCTGAAATATGTCTAGACTATATTAACCATATAGCTATTTAATCATAAAGTAAAATAGCTCCTGGGTGGAGAGAAAGGACTTTTATTGCCCTTTAGGCCCTATTATTAGTATTTTCTTTTTTTGCAGTTATTTTTATAATAATCTACCAGAAATACAAATGTGAAAAAAACTGTTGCTATGATCCTGTAATGTGTGGTTAAAACGATAATTACAGCCTAAGTAACATGATGTAGTTTACACTTAACTTGGGCCAGTCTAGTTCGGAAAAGTGACATGAAGTTCTCATATGAATTGAAAGACAATTAAAGGTCAGAGGAAGGGTAATATAGTCATAGCAGTCCTTTTTTCTTAGTTTCTTCTGGCTAGGAACTCTGGAAATCCACCTAATATGAGCCCTGGGTATGGAAAAGGATTTGAAGTGATAAAAGTTAAAATATCAATAGTTGAAAGTTCAACACTGTCACTCTCTTGTTTGGAGAAATCTCTGCCAAGAGAATAGAATTGTGGGCCCGATCCCTGGAGACTTTGATGCAGCAGATATGTGGTGGGACTTGGACATCTGCATTTTTTGATGGTTCTGTTGAACAATCCAAGTTGAAAACCACTCAGGGCAATTATAAGTTTTCCTAAGGTTTAAAAGAAATCCTGTTCTATAATACCAGGCAGTAAATAGGTATCTGTTCCCTTTTTCTCAGCTCCTGTGTGGAGTGAACACTGCTGGGGTCCCTCTGAAGGACCTGAACTCAGACACTGGAACTGCCAGACCCTGAGTGGGGAGGGGGGAGAGCGTTCACGGAGAAGCAGTTGCCGGGTGAGATGTTAGTTTTTTGCATTTTCAGTATCTTGGAAGTTAGTGAGTCCTGAATTCTGCCAGAGGGATGAGATTAGGTCCCTTAAATACGTGTTGTTCCATTTCTCGTGTTTTTCTTTCACGGGCACTTTTATTTTTGTGATCATATTCACATTCTTAAGCAGCAAGGTAGGAGTCTGTCTGTCTCATCGTTGAGCACGTAACTGGCACTCGCTGTTGACTGATGATATAGTCTTTTAAACTGTTGCTATAGAGACTTTACTGGTAGTGGTAAATTTGATTTCAGATTAATTTCTGGATCTCTGTACTTACCTCATAACTGTTTATCTTAAGTAACCAACCAAACCCTTTAAGAAATTTCTAGGAGAAATTATTGATGGAAACATCAGTTTTATGACACTGTCAGATAGGTCCCCACACAACGGATGTTCAGTGACAAGTGTTTCTTCTAAACTTATGTTCATGATTTCTTCTAACTCCACAGTGGCTATGAGATACTTAAAAGGAAAGGATATACTTCTTGGGGTGTTACCTTTCCGTAGCTGATATAACAGAAAGTATTTTGAAGAGTCTTAGGGGAGTGCATAGTTTCCACCATAAGTAAGGTAGCATGTTTGAAAAGTTATTTAATATTAACATAACAGATGTAAAAGAACATTTATGAGGCACAATTAATTTCTGAGGCTGATCTTGTGAAACCACCTCTTTTCCTAAAACGTCTGTGGTTCGCTGCTGCTGAAGAGACAGAAAGGGGTGGAGGGGGAGGTGAGGTAGAGGGAGGGGCCCATCTTTGTGCAGACCTTTGTCCTGGCCTCGCCTGGTATTTTCACATTGAATTCGATAAAAATCAGTCTTCTTGCATCTTTAACTCTACAAACATCGGTTGACCTTGGGAATCACTGTGGGTAGGTCTTGCTACATTTCAAGTCGCTAACAGTCCCAATGACCTCCAGCGAGGAGACCTGAGAGAGCAGCACTAGTCACGAGGTATCAGCAGTTAGTTCCTGGGAGGGGAAGCTGGAGACGAAGACCCTTCTGGTGGTCTGAATGGGAGAGGCTAGGGCACGATGGAACTGTCATTGGGAATGAACAGAAATTCTGAAGTGGTCTGGGGGTAAGGAGGGAGGGCCCCAGCTAATACGGCAAGAGGCTGGGGCCTCTGTAGAAAGGTGGCTGATGAATTTGAACAAGTATGTCTAACTGTTGATTTTAAATTGTTCTGTCTCGGTGGTCTATTTTCCTGCCACGATTCATATTACAGATCTGTTAAATACTCATTCACCCAGCAAGTGCTGTTCCTTATATTTCAGACCTTTGCCATAAGTGAGAAAAAGGAATCATTTTTAAGGTTTTACTTTCAGGGCCTTTATGGAGTAAATGAAGTATTCTTAGTGTCCCTTGTATCCTGGGAGGGAATGGTATTACAGACCTCATTAGGGTAAAGCGGACCTCTGAAAAGGAGGCCCGTTTCAGAAAGAGTGTAGAAACTCTTTGGGGAAATTCAGGAGTTGAAGGTTTAAAGTTGCTTAAAGCTACCAATCTGAAGTTATCGAAGAGACAAAAAAGACGGTGTTTTGGTACTGTTGAGGTGCCCGCACTTGCCTTGTGTGTGTGCACGTATGTGTGTGTCTATGTGCAGTTGCCATGTGATCCAAAAGAATATGTAAGAAATTCTGATCCTTTTCATCAAGTATATACTGCTTTTTTCGTTCTGGCAGGCTGATACCTATGTGCGTTAAAAAAAAGATTTTATCTATTTATTTTTAGACGGGAAGGGAGAAAGAGAGGGAGAGAAACATCAATATGAGATTGCCTCTCATTAGCCCCCTACTGGGGACCTGGCCTGCAACCCAGGAACGTGTCCCAACTGGGAATTGAACTGGCGACCCTTTGGTTTGCAGTCTGGGGCTTAATCCACTGAGCTACACCAGCTAGGGCCCCTGTGTGCATTTATGTGCTATTAAAAGTTGTATCTTCCTCTTTTTATGATGTAAAAGTATGTGTCAAAAATAACTCTAATTGACACTAAATTAAACCTTGATTTGAACTTGCTACTTTTTATTTTGGTAATATTTACAAGTAGATTTTTATTTTTTTTTAAGCTTTTTTAAAATTTATTTTTAGAGAGAGGAGAAGGGAGGGAGAAAGAGAGGGAGAGAAACAGCAATGCATGGTTGCCTCCCACATGGCCCCCACTGGGGACCTGGCCCGCAACCCAGGCATGTGCCCCGACTGGGAATCAAACTGGGACCCTCCAGTTCCCAGCCTGCGCTCAATCCACCGAGCCACACCAGCTGGGCAGATTTTTATTTTTTAAGAAAAGATCTAAAGTGATCTCAGTGATGAGTAAGTTGGTTATTCTTTTCTTGGGAGAACTATAGAGTAGGCTGCTTGGCTCCCTAAATATCTTAAAAAGATCTCAAATTAGAACGTATGTTTCTTTTATAATTTCATAACCTTTCTAGCTCTCTCATTCTGATAGAGAAAATTCTATTAGAGGAGTTCTGTAGGACAATTAGCTCATTTGGTGGTCATAAAAGAACCACTTGCCAGGAAGACTGACTTCAAATGACAATAAAAGAGTACACTGTATCTTCCTCCTTCATTGTGGCCAGACCATCTTGCTTAGTTAAAATAAGTTCTTAGGTATATGGCGTGGCCACTTTCTCCTTGATGAAAACAGTCATGCTGCCGCCAGGTCTAGACAGGAAACAAATCCAGGTAGAGACTGCAGGAGGGTGTCACCCTTCACAGAAAAAGTCACTCAAATCCCCGAATTTCAAAATTGAGATTTCTATGCATATATCCCATATTAAACACAATTCACTTTATATGCTATAGAATAAAAAAGCTAAATTTCAACTTATAGGGGATATTGTGCTTTGTTTGCTAAATTAAAAGCCAGGCATCTTATTCAAGTTTCATGGATTTTTCCTAAAGATGTTCAATAAAGAAGAGAGCATTTATGCAACAAATTTTATTTAGCATAGTCAGTCCCAACATTCAGCACAAAAAGTTTACAGAGGATAGAAAGTGCATTAATAAAAGCCAGTCTTTACCAAAAGAAAACAGAAAATATATTATCGATTCAAAATATTTTACACTTGAATGATAAACTGCAATAACTTATTCTGGCACCTACTGATCAGAGAAAGGACGAGAAGAACAGAATGCTTAAGAAGAGCGCAGTGTCCGGCTGGTGTCGGAGAGTCAGTAGAGGTCACTGAGGCCGGCAGTCTTCCTCGCTTTCTGCATCAGTGCCCTCAGCTGGAACTGTTTACGGGACAGAAGACGTACATGCTGGGAGGGGGAACAGTTCAACAGTTTAGAATGGCTTTGGCGCAGCATGAAGTATCAGACAGTTTGTAACCTAGGTGGGATCTAAGAATTCACTATACCAGCCTTCCTTTGAAACCAATACTTCATTACATGTGGCTTCTTAAACTCCACTAGATTTATGCTGGTAGGCTGCATTAATGAAAGTAGTCTTCTGAGACCTTTTATACACTTCTCTCCCTCCCTTCCTCCCTCCCTCCCTCTCCCACCCCTTGCCCGGCCCCTGCCCAAGAAAAGCACCATACTGCAGGATCTGGCTCAGGAATTCGAGCTACATCTGGAGATTATCAAGATGCCAGGGAAACTTGTACTGTGACCCTAACAGAAGTCACAGAAAACTTTGATAACTGTGACTGTTTGCCCTCATTTGACTAGGAAGGGCAGGGATGAGCCACACAAGGGCAGCTTTTGTCCAGTGCTTAGCAAACAGCATACCTCGCTTGCCTTCCCTCCATGTGCATCTGTCCCTAGGCTATGCGACCTAAGCAGGGGAGTGTCTAGAAAGGGAACCTGGCCATTCATGTGCTGCACAAGGTCCAAAAGTGGTTTGGCCCCTCACTCCCAGTGGGAAAGGCAAGATGACCAAGTGACCCAACAGCACCAACGGCAGCTGGACTGAATACCCAAAGGGCAGCTACTGCTATTCCTAAAACCGTGCTGCTTATGATCCCACAGGGAGCAGGAGGTACATCTGGCTCACAGGCTCTTTTCTTCATGTCTGGAGAACAGCATTAAGCCTGAAACAACCTTCACTCATAAGGGCTTTAGTACCAGGGCAGCCCAAAACTCAGCAGGGCTGTTTGATCTGGAAAAACAGGTCTAAAATTATGTAGCTCTAAGAAGAATTATCAGAAAAACAATGGGCGGGGGGCTAGCCAGTGATCTCAATTTAGATGGCATGACCTGAAAGAACCAAGGGAAATCTGACTGTACCTCCTGACCCGCCCAGGCATGCTAGGCAGTGAGACAGAAGAGATGCCGCCACTAAGTCCATCTTCTGCCCCTGCTCGGACAGTCCCCGCCCCTCTGCAGGGGAGAAGACAGCTCACTGCCATCCACCTCCCTCGCTCTCTTTTGGGAAGATACGGAACTTTAACCCCCGCCCTACAGAGAAACCCGCTTGGTTTGTGGTTTTCAAGGTCAGTTGCCTCTAAAAGTTCCCAAATCCTGGGCAGCAGGCGAGGAAGACATACCTTTAGGAAGACATCCAGGTCTATGACGCCCCGCCTCAAGGCTTCTCCCAGGTAAAAGATAGTGTCTTCAATAGCATTTTCCTCTGCATACAGATTTAGGATCTGTTTATAGAGTGGGGCTGTGGGAATGATGACTTCATCAATATCGTTGTTTTCAGATTGATTTTCCATTTTCTCTAGAGCAGAGCTGAGTTCTTCATCCTTCTTTCTCAAAAGTTCTATGTTTTTATCGACCTCAGCCTGAAACAGAACAGTCCATGCATGACGACGTCATACTGATTACACACAGTTATCTGCTTGTCAGACACCTCCAACTCCACCCCACGGAAGTGACTTTCTAATGAGAAAGCACCGCTTAACAACTCATGGGTGAGATTAGCGCCTCAGACAGCACGCGGGCCAGAGGCAGAGGGAAGGTGCGATCCACACAGCACGCTGAGTGGGAACAGGACGGCGCTGGAAGTACTCGAGCCGAACACTTTCAGTGGCAGGACGCGCTCGTCACTGACCGCTGACAACGACACTGTAAACTGAACCTGTGCAGCGGAGGTTCCTTACAGGAAAATCACAGAAGAGATCTTTCTTTCAAACAAGTGGGCCTCTGCCACCGAGGAGTAACTCTTCCCCAGTCTATAGAGGATCTGACACCCAGACCCCCGAACACCTGAATACTGGTCGCAAGATACCACGGGCGGTCGCTGCAGGCTCCGGGTTGTACTGGGGTCGCTTTCCTGAACTTCTGAAAACAGCTGGCTGCTGGGAAGCTCACTTCAAGGCCAGAATCATCTTGTAAAACGAGTGTGCACATACCAAATCCCTCTCTCCAAAGCCCTCACACACTCAATAACTCCTAACCCTTTCGCCAAAAATGCACATTTACTGTAACAAATTCTCCCTCACGGAGTGAGAGCAGAGAGTGAAGCTGGCACTCAAACTCCAAGTGCTAGTGCTTCTACTTCCCCGCCGCAGTCGCAGGGCTGACTTACCTGACTGACAACGTGTGGGAATGCCTCAGAGCTGACGGCCGCACACACTGCGCCTACATGCAGCTCTCAGCCACCCGCACACTCTGGGTCATTAAGCTAGACGGGCTCAATGAAGACACTTTAAATGCAGCTCACACAACACTGGGAAACAGAACAAGACTGGCCCTGAAGTCTGCGAGCTTTCCCAGGGCTCGGTGCTCTCGGAAATTCTTATCTCCCGGTAATGGCAAGTCGAGTTCTCAAAGAACAGTCCCCCTCTGGGTCAACACCTCATCCCCCGGGGGAAGGTGCAGGCAAACATGTTCTAAATACCAACTGCCTTCCCAAGATCAAACACAGGCTCCGTTTTAAACAGAGCTGTAGAGAAGCAATATTCAAAGGCTTAAAAGGATGTGCACGATTTACTGAGCACTGACTATACCCGCCCCTGGCCAGTGTGGCACGGTAACAGAACACTCTGCCCCGCCTACAATTCAATGTAAAAACGGCAACTGTTCAATAAGTTACTTACTACTTCTTGATCTAAACGTGTAACCATCTCTTCCAGTTTCTGGTGACCTTTTTTCAGGTCCTCCTCTGTTCGTTTCAAGGCATTGAGCTCTGCCTGCGCACGGTCCATCTCCTCCTTCATCCGCCATCTCAGTTTGTCACTGACCGCTGAGATGAGAGAAGCTCGGATGGTGTCCTCACTGATTGTGCCGTCCCTACTGGGACCTGCAGGAGAAGAAGGCAAAAACACTGATTTCCCAAGCTTCTATTTCTTTCATAGGAACCTTCAAAGACAGGATAAAGGAGAGGCTTCCATTCGAGATGGCGGCACAGGTAAACATGACTTGCCTCCTCGCACAGCAACACCTACATTACAGCTAAACTACAGAACCACCATCATTTAGAGCATCAGAAATCAAGCTGAACGGAAGTCCTACGGAATTAAAGAAACTAAATCCGGACTGGTAGGAGGGGTGGAGGTGTGGAACAGGCTAGTCCCACACCCAGCCCAGGGTTCCAGTGCCAGGAAGATAAGTCCCCAGAACTTCTGGCTGAGAAAACCAGTGGGGATTGAGGCTGTGGAAGACAGAAACTGCTAGAGTCTCAGTTCCTCTGAAAGGGCTTGTGCACACACTTGCTTGAACTCACTCCCTCTGAGCGCCAGTGCGGGGGCCGCAGATTGAAAGGCATCAGAGACATGCAGGGAGGAAATGAAATGTCTAGTATCAGGGCGAGAGGTGGGGGGACAGCTTTCTCCCAGACAGAAGTGTTGGCGGAGGCCACTGCTCCTTTTCTGAGCACCCCCCCCCCCGCCCCCACTCAACCCCCAACCAGAGCCACAGAGCCTGCAGGCAAGTGGCATAATTGAGACCCATCAACCTGGTTAACACTTTGCCCCACCCTGGTGAATCCTTGAAGCTCCACCCCAACCAGCTTTCAGGGCCCACCTAAGCTATTTCCAGAGGCTTTTCCATTCGAATGGCTTGTCTTGGCTCATGCTTCAGATTTTCCCAAATTTGCTCAAATACACGGCACCTGGCCTCAGCATGCCCCATGCTTATTACTAAGTGGCCCCAGACCCAGCACTAGCAGCAAACAGCTGGCCTTAGTTCATAGCTTGGATTCATTTGGGTACCTCCAAGCCCACCACAAGTAGCAGCCAATTACAAATCGCACTGTAGCTTATCTGGGTGGCCCTAGACAGAACAAAGTGGGTAGCTGACCTTGGCCTGCACCTCCCAGGAGGCCCCAGAGCCTGCACACCCAGTGGACAACTAAAGACTACTTCAGAGCACTACCACCCAACCACCTCCATAAGTGACACACTCAAGGGGCAGGCTCAGTGGGCACCAGAGCCCTGCTGAAGGAAGTTCTGCTCTGTGGAGTGGGCCCTGCACAGCGGATCCTCCTCAGTGGTTGGAGGTTGGTGGTGTGTTCACTGCCAGTCCTTGTAGCTCATTGGCCTGGGTAAATCCCTCCCATTGGCCTGCCAACAATCAAGGTTTGGCTGAAGGAGGAGGGTATGTATACACAGCTCCACACAGTGGGCACACCTCGAGTGCCCAGCTTAGGTGATATGAGAGGCTGTGCCACCGGACCCTATGGGACACTTACTAGATAGTCCACTCTACCAAGCCAGGGAGTCACAGCAGCTCTACCTAATACATGGAAACAAACACAGGGAGGCTGCCAAAATGAGGAGACAAAGAAGTATGGCCCACATTAAGGAACGGAGCAGAAGTCCAGAGGGAGAACTAAACAAAATGGAGACAGTGGTTTGCTAGATGCAGAGTTCAAAACACTGGTTATATGGATGCTCAGCAAACTTAGTGAGGACCTCAACAGCATTAAAAAGGGCACGGAAACCATAAAAGAGAACCAGTCAGAAATGGAGGATATACTAACTGAAATGAAGAACAATTTACAGGGGATCAAGAGCAGAGGGAATAGAACTGAGAATCAGATCAGTGATTTAGAATATAAGGAAGAAAAAAACACCTAATCAGAACAAGAAGAAAAATAAGAATCCTCCCAAATGAGGACAGTATAAGGAGCATCTGGGACAACCTGAAGTGTGCCAACATTCACATCATGGGGGTGCTGCAAGGAGAAGAGGAAGAACAAGAAATTGGAAACCTGTTTGAGAAATTACGGACAGAAAACTTCCCCAACTTGGTTAATGAAGTAGACATGCAAGTCCAGGAAGCACCAAATAAGAGTCCAAACAAGATGCACCCTAAGAGGCCTGCACCGAGACCCTTAGCGATTAAAACGCCAAAGATTAGAGACCAGTGTGAATCTAAAAGTAGTCAAGAGAAAAGCAGTTAGTTACCTTCAGTAAGTTCTCGAAAGACTGTCAGTTGATTTCTCAAAAGAAATTTTGAGACTAGAAGAGACTGGCCAAGATATATTCAAAGTGATGAAAAGTAAAGACCTACAACCAAGATTATTATCCAACAAAGCTATCATTTAAGATTGATGGACAGATAAAGAACTTCTGAGACAAGAAAAAGCTGAAGGAGTTCACCATCACCAAAACATTATTATATGAAATGTTAAAGGGTCTTCTCGAAGAAGATAAAAAGTATGAACAATAGCCCTGGATGGTGTGGTTCAATGGACTGACCACTGGCCTGCGAACCAAAGGGTCGCCAGTTTGATTCCCGGTCTTGACACATGCTGGGTTGCGGGCCAGGTCCCCAGTGGGGCCATGCGAGAGGCAACCACATATTGATGTTTCTCTCCCTCTCTTTCTCACTCCCTTCCCCTCCTTCTAAAGATAAATAAAATCTTTAAAAACTATGAACAATAAAATGGTAATAAATACATATCTATCAATAATTGAATCTAAAAAAACAAAATAAGCTAACAAGCAGAACAGAAACAGATTTATAGATACAGAGAACATTTTGATAGTTGCCATATGGGAGGGGGTCAGGATGACGGTGCAAAAGTTGAAGGGATTACAAGGCACAAACAGGGTGGGGATCAAAGTACAGCATAGGGAATAGAGTAGCCAAAGAACATATATGCATGACACATGGACATGGACAATGGCGTGGGAATCGCCTGAGGGAGTAGGGGTGGGGACTGAGTGGGGGGGGCAAAGTGGGAAAAGTTGGGACAACTCTAATAGCAAAAACAATATAATAAAGAAATAGAACAAAGTATGAGTTGACATTCTTATGTGTTAAATGTCAAAATTTCATGCAAAATAACAAAATCTGAGTTGATTCAAAAATACTTTCTCTTTAAAAGATTACTAATTCATATTTTTACCCACTTTATCTACTCACTGCTTCAACAATTAGCTGGTTTATCAATGAAGCAGAGGCTATGTCCCTACAGATTATAATTCCTAAATCTCCAATAAGTGAGACAACAAATTTATATCAAGGAAAACATTTGATTTAGGCCAAGTCCATTGTCAGGTTTTCTCGTAAATCTGAAGGAGACAGGAACCCATTGCAGAGGCCCGTGAGAGGACTGAGAACAGGAAGTTTCCCTAAACCAACGCAGAGGTTATTCATAAGGCTTCGCTTCTGCCAGGTTTCTCTCCTTTACTCTTTACCAGATGAACAAAAGAGAATGGCATCCCACAACCTCAGCAACTGATCAACTTCTGTTTGTTCTCAGATTCTTTTCTGAATGACTTTTCTAACCAGCGTCTTAATTTCCTTGCACATTTCAGATCAAATAAATGTATCCCCCAGATATTTTCTTCAAAAGGTCCTTTCTTTAACTAAGTATGGATTCTCTTTATGACTACCAATGTCCTTCACTTAGGGTCCCCAGTCAGCAAATGTATAAATGGTATTTTGATTTTCAGCTGTGTTTGATGATAGAATACTACGTGGGGAATTACTGTAAGTATACGTAATTTTTGACCGCTTTTGCTGCTGTTATAAACAGGTGTAGGAAGCCAAGGACAGAAGCAGAGAAACCTTTCAGAAGGCTTTTGAATGTAAATTACCATTAAGAGTTTTTCCTCTAAAAAAAAAAAGTTTGTCCTCTAAGAAGTATTCTAACTTTTCAATGTAAACGTAAAAAGCAGGTAGGAGATGGAGAGAGGGGGGAGGATAAGACTAATGGTGTTTAAGGACACAAACTTGGAATAAGTAGTAAAGATAGACAACAATATTGCTACAACAGTAATATTACAACATATAAATGTATCACAGTACATGCTGCACACCTGAACTTACACAATGTTACTGTCCACATTTATTCAATACAGAAACAAAATGCACTTCTCACAGTACGAGGCTTGGACTTTCCTTACGTGGAAAATACAGTTTGGAAGGCTACTTACCAACGGTGGTCACAGGAGGCTGGGAAGGGTACTGGGAACTAGTTGTGGCGGGGTACTGACCCCCAGGTGGGTAAGGACAGCCCGGGTAACCACTGAAGACAAGAACCGAAAACATTAAATACTAAGATGATCAACGCTATCGTGTCTTAAATCCCCATTCAGGAAGTAAGCTTCACATGTCTTCTTTGACCAGTTAACGACTATACAGTTTTCGAGCTACAGGCATCTGCCTAGCCAAGCTAAGTTCTACAGAAATTCCCTTAATGACACTGGTTTTACTCTCACAGTGAATGGTTAAAATGCTCTTGCTTGGCCCTGGTTCCTTGAGGGTCACCTTCACAGCAACAGAAAGCAACCAGAGTATTTCTAAGGGGAGTCCAACGGCATCAGATCGGGAAGCAACAAACATTTTGTAAGAGAGCTCTTCCATTCTGATTTCCTAGCATAGGGAAAAGATACTATTTAGTTTTTGCTTGTGGTTCACCGATAACCTTTGTATCTGATCTGAAAAATACTACTTAAATAAAGTTTTAAGAATTTCTCACTCTATGGAAATTTTGTGTCATTCATGTATTCTTATCAGTTGGAAGGAACTTTCCTTAGAAGTATTCTTCTCCTATCTCCCATTCAGCATTGTTCATAAACACCATTTACAACATCCCTGACAAATGGTCAGCATCACTACACTTGTGTTTTGGAGCCATTTCACTGAGTAAAACAAGTTCATTTAAACAGAAGCACTGTGTGTGATACCATGACAGTGGACCTGGTAGCTGAGAGGGCTAGCTACTAAGTGACTCATGGGCAGTTAGCACACACAGCATGCACCACTGCACAAAGGGGTGACTCATGTCCCACGCAAGGAGGAGTGAGATAGTGCAAGATTTAATCATGGTACAGGCAGCAGGCATCTGAAAACTTATGAGTTGTTAATTTCTGTATTTCCATTTAATATTTTTGGATTGTGGTTATCTGTGGGTAACTGAAACTTCGAAAAGTGAAACTGCAGATAAGGGGGGACTACTGTGATATTTTCTATTTTATCATGTAAGAATTTTTTAATTACAGTTGACATGCATTATTATTAGTTTCAGATGTACACCCCAGTGATCAGAAATGACATAACTTACTATGGATCATCCTGATATTTTTAAAGATTTTATTTCTTTTTAGAGAGAGGGTAAGGGAGGGAGAAAGAGGGAGAGAAACACTGATGTGTGACAGAAACATCGATCTACTGCTTCTCACACGCCCCCAACCAGAGACTTGGCTTGCAACCCAGGCGTGTGTCTTGACTGGGAATTGAACCACTGACCTTTCAGTTTGTGGGATGACGCCCAACTCCCTGAGCCACACCAGCCAGGGTATTATTAGAAAGTTATTGATTATATTCCCTATGCTGTGCTTTACATCCCCATGAGTATTCTGCAACAACCCTTCTGTACTTCTCAATCCCTCTGCCTTTTTTGCCCAGCCCCAGCCTCTCCCACCTGTCAACTGTCAAAATGTTCTCTGTATCTGTGAGTCTGTTTGTTCTGCTTGTGCATTTGTTTTTTAGATTCAATTGTTGATAGATACGTATTTATTGCCATTTTACTGTCCACATTTTTTTTTTAAATTTTCTTCTTCTTAAAGAAGACCCTTTAACTTTTTGTATAATAATACAACTTTGGTGGTGATGAACTCCTTTATCTTTTTTTTTTTTTTTTTGTCTGGGAAGCTCTTTCTTTATCCTTTGATTTTCACGATAGCTTTGCCAGGTAGAGAAATCTTGGTTGTAGGTCCTTGCTTTTCATTACTTTGGCTATTTCTTGCCAATCCCTCTGGCCTGCAAGGTTTCTGTTAAGAAACCAGCTGACAGGTTTATGGGAACTCCCTTTCTCTTAATGCTTTTAAGATTTTCTCTCTTTAACCTTTTGCACTTTAATTATGATGTGTCTTGGTGTGGGCCTCTTTGGGTTCATCCTGTTTAGGACTCTGCACTTCTGGTACTTAATGTTTATCTCCTCCACCAAGTTAGGTAAGTTTTCTGTCATTATTTTTTCAAATAGGGTCTCCAATTTCTCACTCGCTCTCTTCTCCTACTGGCAGCCCCATCGTGTGAATGTCGGTATGCTTGAAGTTGTCCCAGAGGCCCCTCACACTATTCTCACTTTAAAAAAAGTTTTTTTTTCTTTTTGCTGTTCTATTTGAGTGTTTTTTGTTTCCTTATATTCCAAATTGCTCATTTGATTCTTGGCATTTACTGTGCTATTGATTCCCTTCAAGTTACTCTTCATTTTAGTTAGTGCAGCCTCCATTTCTGACTGGTCCTTTTTTATGCTGTTGAAGTTCTCATTAAGTTCATTCAGCATCATCCTTATAACCAGTGTTTTGAACTCTGCATCTAGAAGATTTTTTGTCTCTACTTTGTTTAGTTCTCCCTCTGGACTTTTGCTCCATTCATTCATTTGGGCCATGCTTCTTTGTATCATTTTGGCAGCCTCCTTGTTTGTTTCCATGTATTAGGTAGAGCTGCTTCGTCTCCCAGGCTTGGCAGAGTGACCTAATGTAGCAGGTGTTCTGTGGGGTCCCGTGACACAGCCTCCTTGATCACTCAAGTGGAGCACTCAAGATGCCACGCCCCCCCACCCCATGTGGGCTGCGTTCTCTCCCCTCTTGTAGTTGAGCTTTGATCGCTGTTGGTACATCAATGGGAGGGATTTACCCCTCAGGGTGATCAGT
This sequence comes from Micronycteris hirsuta, assembly GCA_004026765.1. Lineage (NCBI taxonomy): Eukaryota > Metazoa > Chordata > Mammalia > Chiroptera > Phyllostomidae > Micronycteris > Micronycteris hirsuta. The sequence continues at coordinate 135,532 of PVJI01000939.1, read as the reverse complement.
TGCAAGGACTGGCTGTGACCTCTGACCACCCAGCTCCGACCACGGTGAATGGTCAGCTGCGCAAGGGCCCGCTCCACAGAGCAGGACTGACTTCAGCCTGCTGACTTCACGCCTCGAGTGTGCGCCTATGAAGGTGGGTGGGTGGTGGTGTTTTGACGTGGTCTAAAGCTGTCCACTGGGTGAGCTGGCTCTGGGGCCTCCTGGGAGGTGCAGACCAAAGTCAGCCACACCTATGTTCAGAAAATTAAGGGCCTCAAGAAATCTAAAACTTATAGCCTGCCTGGCATGAGCTACAAAGAAATCTGCAGATGGCTGCTACTTTGCTGGGCTTAGCGGTGCCCCAGTGAGGCCAAGCTGTGAACCATGGCCAGCGGCTGATAGTGCCGAGCCTGAGGACCTTTAGTAAGAGGTACAGGGCCTACTGAGGCCAGATGCTGCTTGTTTGAGAGATCTTAGGAAAATGTGAAGCATGAGCCAAGAAAGGCCATTTGCATGCAAAAGCCACTGGAAACATCTTGGATGGGTCTGAAAGTTGCATGTGGCAGGGCCTGAGGGAATCAGCAGGGTGGGTCAAATGGTGTGAACCAGGTAGATTGAGTCTCAGATATGGTGCCCATCTGCTGGCTCTGTGGAGAGAGGGCTCACCAAAGGAACAATGGCCTCTGCAAACACTTCTGTCTGGCAGAAAGTTGCCCCTCACCAGTTCTTGCCCTGATGTGGTACAATTCAGTTCCTCCTGGTATGTCTTTCACACTTTCTGCCTCCACGCTGGAGCTCAGCGGGGTTAAGTTCGAGTTAGTTCATGTATAGGCCCTTGAAGAAGAACTGTCCAGGACTCCAGAAGCCTCTGTCTCTCTCAGCCTCAATCCCCACTGGTTTTTACAGCCAGAAGTTATGAAGATTTCTCTTCCTAGCACTGGAACCCTGGGCTGGGAGGCCTGGTGTGTGGCTGGGACCCTTTGCTCCTCAGGGGCGACCTCTGTGGCCAAGATATCCCACCTGACTTTTATCCACCACTCTTAGGTATGGAACCAGCCCATTCCACATCTTAGCTTCTCCTACAAATCTCAATGTGACTGCTTCTTTAACTCTGTAATTATAAGACTTCCATTCAGCTTGATTTAAGGCCGTTTTGAATGATGTTTATTCTGTAGTTTGGTTGTAATTTTGATGTGGTTGTGGGAGGAGGTAAGTATTGTGCTTACCTATGCTGCCATCTTGACCAGAAGTCCTTACTGTAGTATTTTCTATCTTTGCATGTTATTAAGCAATTGTCCTGGGTAGAAAATGTTTTTCAAAATTTTACGAGCACTTGTTGACCTAAGTGTATATAAAAAGAATTTTCCAACACTCTTATGCTCCTTTTTGTTTATGTACCTCTTCAAAATTTACTATTTATTATATTTAAGGCACTGTGTCTAAGTGCTTGAGGTAGGAGCTAAGATGAATCCATCTCTTCCTCAGGACACTAATAATCAAAACAGGGCAAGGTCCTTGTAAACAATCTTAATAGAATAAAGGAAATAACAAATGCTAAACAAAAGTTCAGGAGATGGAGTGTGGAAAATCAATACTAGCTAGAGGAGATCAGTGAAGGTTTTGGGAGATCTGTAATACCTATGAAAGTTGAACCAAATTCTCTTCAATTCCCCTACTCATAACCCTATATTCTCCAGCCATACTAACGTATTTCCCTATTCTTTCCTGTTTTTGTTTTGTTTTGTTTTTGTTTTTACTTTTGTACCTTCGGTCACATAAAATAAATGGGCTGGACTTGATAGCTGGTACATTTCCTCTCTATTATCAAATGTTATTACTTTTTGCTGCTCCCTCCACCTCGAATCACCTAATTTTCTTCATTAAGGTCATCCTTATAAATGTGTAAGTGGCATTTATAAGACTATATCTAAGCTCCACCTCTAAACAGATGAGACCTCTCCTTTAAGTTCTATTTATCACAGCACTTATTTTCTGTCTTTTCTGATATTAAGAACTGTTTTCTAATACTCTTAATAAATGCTTGCTAGTATACATATTGAAACTGGACCAACCATTCTTGACGTTCCTTTTTTTTCCTTGTATACATGCTGCGGGTACTAAATAAAATTCTGAAAAGACCTTAAGACTTGGAAGACCTTAGAGGTCATCTAGTCCAACTTTCTATAGCAAGAAAAGACTCTCATATTCACTGTTTTAAGTTAAAGATTCCTCTTCAGTCACTGATTTATTAATCTTCCTTTAGGACGAAGGAAGAAGATAGAGATTCTGAAGTTCTTCTGCCAAGACCTTTTATATACAGAAAGATATCAGTGGCAATTTGAATACAGTTGCTCATCCCAACTCATTAGCATGTTACATTTTGAGATGAAAATTATGTTTCACGGGAAAAACACCACCAAATCTTTGAACAACAGCTGCCTCAAAAAGGAACTCCTTACAAGCAAGTAACCTCACAAAACAAACTTTCATGGTTACTTACGGTAAATGAATAAGGGTTCCATTTTGGTCAATATTTTCAGCCTTCACTTTTATTTACAAGTTTCTCTGCAATGTCTTTATTATTCAGAAGTCCATTTCCTTATTGTTCTTCCAACAACTATTCCCTATATGTCCAAAGTTCCTTCTTACTAGCTACTGTTAATAATAAAGGTTTGTAATTTCAGTTAGTAAATTCAAGTAAGATTCCATTTCTAGAACTTAACAAAGTTAAGAGTCTCAAGAAATCTAAAACTCATAGCTTGCTTCCGTGTTATCATCACAGGAATCTTCCTCTATTGCCCCTGACCGATGTTCATCTAGTCTCTGCTCATCTGTCCAATGTGACACAATACTCTCTACCTTAAAAAGCTAGTCTCTGAAATTAAGGAAATCCCAGAAATAAGTAAGGTTGCTAAATGTAAGCTATAAGGTACTGTATATTATGGTATATTTGTAAATCTATATATTACTATATAGGTGTTTAGGAAACATGGCTGCATTTACCTGTGAGGGTTATCCAATGATAAGGAGAGTTAGCAGGGTTAAAAATGTCTTAGTAGCTGACAATCTCATATAGGCACCAGTATATACCAGTCTTGCCCTTTAAGTCTGCCCAAAGTCCGCCTTTTGAAATTACTCCTAGATTATCAGTGGAACAAGTACGCATTTAAAACATGGGTAAAGAATTATTTCTCATGGCCCTGGCTGGTGTGGCTCAGTGGACTGAGTCAGCCTGCGAACCAGGGGGTCGCTGGTTCGGTTCCCAGTCAGGGCACATGCCTGGGTTGAGGGCTGGGTCCCTGGTGGGGTGTGCTTGGGAGGAGACCACACATTGGTGTTTTTCTCTCTCTTTCTCCCTTCCTTCCCCTCTCTAAAGAAAAATAAAATCTTAAAAAAAAGAACTATTTCTCATGATTTTCTACCGTACATTATTCACAGACTGACTGCACTTATTAAGTTAATTTACTAGTGTTATGTTATTATCAAATACAGACTGGCAGTAGATGTAGTCTATGAACTAAATGAATAAATATTACAGGGGCAAGAACGACTCCATCATATGAACAATGAATCTGTCCCCTATAACTAACAGAAAAGGTAAGTTTTTAAAAAGGACATTAAAATATTATTCTCCTGATTGAATTCATTGTAATTAGTATTCCATTGGCCTTTGAGCCACCGACACTGTTCTTAAAGGTAAGCAGCAAGAATTTCGAGGTCCAAAAGCAATCAAGATCACTGTCTTTACCCCATCCCTTTCCTCTCTGTACATGGGATGGAGCTGCATTTCTCCAGAATGGAAAAAACTCCTTTTGAGTTATGTACTCATGTAACATAAATTCCAACAACGAACCTAGTCTTATCTTCCATTAAACTGTAACTAAATTTACTTTGATGCCCTAGTTAGCACCTGTTATTTTAACTCTAGATCAACAGTAGAATTTCTAACAATTATTCAAAAGATCAATTTTTCATTACCTGGGATTGGAAGGGTATCCAGATGGGTATGCAGAGATTCCACTGGGCATGCCTGGCATGTAGGAAGCTGAAAATAAGTTTTAACAGTGTAAAATAATATGCACGGTCCTGGATATGTAGGCTATTACATGAGATATACATCACTGTCAAACCACAGCAAAATTTCATACAGTTAAAGAATTTAAATGTCAGCACCAAAACAAACCACTCCACCCGTATTAGTTCCTCACTTCAAGCGCAATGCTCTGCAAATCACGTGATTTGCAAAGCATTAAACGTCAGTCATGACAACACATGTGACAATCCCAACAAGGACTAACTGGCAAATAGGTCAACCTGCTCAGCTCTGCAAGCTCTCAAGGACTCTCTCACTTGACACAGGAGCTGGTTCAACTTGGAATTTAGAAGAAGGTGAGTCTGCCCTCCTCTGGTCCAAAGTAGGCTTCTTAGAAAGTGACTTCTTTATTATGTCTGAGACATCTTCTGATATTTCTTTTCGACTATGTTGACCAATTAGCACAGCTGGTTTTGTTGGCTTGACTGAGGACTTTAAAAGATTTCAAATTACTACGAAAAACTTCTATTCAGCTAGAGTGGTTAAAATAAACCGAAACAAAAGCCTGTAAGTACTAGAGAAAAAGGGCTCCAATCCAGCAAGCTTAAAAAATGCTGTATATTTTTTTCCAAAGAAACACTAACGAAACACTAGTCAGTGGTGCCAAGAGGCTAATCGACAGAGGAAGAAAAGAGGAGTTAATTTTGGCCTTAACTGGAAATGACTTCTTTGAGAATCAATCTATCCTCAGTGAAATGTTTCTCACTGAATGTAACAAGGAATTTGTCTTTCATCCAATCAACATTTTAGTGCCTTCTATGTGACAGGCACTGGGAACCTGATGACAAGAAAAGAAGACAGGAACTTTCTGGCCTGCAGTTGCTTCTAGTCTAGTCAGGGAGACAGGTGGGCAAAGAGTGTCAGCACAGAGTGGTACGTGTGATGCTGGGGCGCACAGTGCGCTGTGTACGAGGTCTCACGGGAGGCAGCTCCTCTAAACCTCGGGGGTGGGGTGCACAGAAGTGACCTAGCAGAGGAATGGCATACAAAGGCTTGAAGGCAAGAGACATGGAGCCTTCAAGACATAAACCTTCAGAGCACAGGATGCAAGTAAGGCGGGAGACCTTAGAAGTCTTTACTAGAGTTGCTGAGCATACATCTCCAAGTACCAGTGTACACAGCTTTCTTGTTAGGAAGAATCTATTAATGTCAGGAGTAAATTTTTTCTTAATTATAAGGAAGCTAAGATGATGTTCAACGCTATTTCAGAAGACAAAAAGCCTCCCAAAATGCCACATTTGCTCGGTAACACAAAATATCTTTTTTTCTGCCCTAGGGGCAACGCACAGCTTAACTTTATGAATATCAAAAAATGAGGCCACTATTAAATGTCAGCAACATATATACAGTATTCTGCCACATACAATGCACTCCCGTGTGCAATGAGCAGCCACGTTTTTGTGCACGTTCTACACAGGATCATTATGCCCATTATTAAACCCATGCATAATGCACATCCGTAACGTTTCTCCTCAAAAAATTGGGCAAAAAAGTGAGTTTTATACAAAGCAACACACGGTACCCAATTACTACCCCAATGCCAGATTCTCTCTCACACATTGAAAACTACCACCTCATAGTTATAAGCAATCTTCCTTTTCTGAGGTTCTAAAAAGCTAACAATTCTACCAAAGCCTTCAAATTTTAATTTTGGGAAACAGCATATGTTATCTGGATCCAAGACTGGCAAGGAAACAGATAATGAAGTTAAGTAATTTTAGAGCCAGAATAAAAGCAATACAAATACACACAGCATAGAAGGATTAAATACACACGAATGTGAAGTGCTTAGCTGTATGTCAGCTACCATTCAATAAATGTTGACTATTATTGTCAGTTGTCAAAAAATGAGGTTTGAACACTTTTCTTTTTTTTTTAAAGATTTTACTTATTTTCAGAGAGAGGAGAAGGGAGGGGAGAAAGAGCAATGTATGGTTGCCTCTCACATGGCCCTCATTGGGGACCTGGCCCGCAACCCAGGCATGTGCCCCAACTGGGAATCGAACCAGGACCCTCTCTGGTTCCCAGCCCGTGCTCAATCCACTGAGCTACACCAGCCGGGCCTGAACATAACACTTTTTAAATGTGACTCATAGCTAGCTCAAAAGTCATCCTAAAACAGGTAAAACAGGAGATCAAAATGTTCTGAGTAATGACCCTGACTGGTATGGCTTGGTGGGCTGGACATCATCCCACAAACCAAGAGGTCGCGGTTCAATCCCTAGTCAGGGCACATGCCTGGGTTGCAGTCCAGGTCCCTGGTTGGGGATGTGTAAGAGGCAAGCGATCAATGTTTCTCTCATGCATTGATGTTTCTTTCCCTATCCACCCCCCCTAAAAATAAATAAATAAAATCTTTACAAAAATATGTTTTGAGTAATAATACTAATAATAGAAGTATATAGCCTGGCTGATGTAGCTCAGTGGATTGAGAGCGGGCTGGGAACCAAGTGGTCCCAGTTCGATTCCCAGTCAGGGCACATGCCTGGGTTGCGGGCCAGGTCCCCGTGAGGGCCATGTGAGAAGCAACCATACATTGCTGTTTCTCTCCCTCTCTTTCTCCCTCCCCTCTCTTTAAAAATAAATAAAAATAAAATCTTAAAAAAAAAATAGAAGTATATAATTTCTCAATTAAAAGATAATATTTAAGTATATATCCAAATTTCTGAGCTATTCTTTGGTGTGTGTGGGGAATGGAAATCAGACTTTCATTTCTTTACAGTTATATCTAATAATAATATTGTTTAAGTGTATAAAAAGTATTAAAACTGGAATGGATGGACAATAAGATGGTCTTTTAATAATTTATTTACAGTAGTTCTAGATTGTGTAATGTGATTTACAGTGAGTACAAAACCGAACAGCAACGGTGACCTCTTCGGCGTGCTCTCTTTCTCAAATGCTGTGCTTCCACCAATGTCAGTATGAAGATGGAAGAAATTTAGGAAAAAACATTGTTCAGGAGATTGTCTACATTTCTGAAAAGGTTCCTACTTTAAGTGGTCACTGCTATGTTATTTGAGCAAATAAACACGAATGATAAACTAGGAAACAGTTGATATTTCAAACTTACATGAGCAAGATTATCTAATCTTGGGTACTGGAGTCAACAGAATTACAGAAGAAAATTTGGGGGTCCGAAAGAATACCTGGCATCTTTATTAAGAATGGTGCTGAATCCTAAAAACAATCTTACTCTGGGAAGGCAGGGAAGGAAAAGGAAATGGGTTCAGAAAGTTCTTTCTGTTTAATTCCCATTCAGCTTACTCGTCAAGGCGTTCCTCAAGACAGAATGAATTAAAAAGGAAAAGGATAGGACTTCTGGCCAAGATGGAGGTGTAGGTAGACACACTGGGCCTCCTCGCACAACCAAAAAAGGAAACACAACAATTTAAAAAACAAAAACAGCCAGAACTGACAGAAAATCGAACTGAGTGGAAGTCTGACAACCAAGGAGTTGAAGAGGACACATTTATCCAGACTGGTAAGCGGGGCGGACAGCATGCTGCAAGACGGCGGTTTCCAGTACCGGCAACGCTGCAGCTGCCCGGAGAGACCCTTGGCGGGTGCCCTTGGCCAAAACACGGCTTGCGCACTCAGCTAAACCCGCGGCTAACTGACCAGGACCCAGCAAGGCTGAGACTGGTGGACCAGGCGGTCCCTCGCAGATAAACCAGGAGGAAAAGCTGGGGTGTGGAGCAGACTGCACAACCCACAGTCGTGGGGAAATAAAGCCTCAAACCACAGATTTAAAACACCTGTGGGGGTTGAGGCGGCAGCAGGAGGAACTCCCGGCCTCACAGGAGAGTTCGTTGGGGAGACCCACAGGGACTTGGAACTGTGCAGGCCCGTCCACTCACCCCGGAGCCAGCAAAGAAGGGCCCAACTTGCTTGTGGGTAGCTGGGGAAGTGCGGAGAACAGATCGAGTGCCATTGTTCTTTCAGGCCCCGCTCCCACAGGCTGGGTCACAACACAATGACAAGGGTTGCCCTGCCCTGGTGAACACCTAAGGCTCTGCCCCTTAAAGTAACAGGCCCACCAAGAAAAAAAAAATGGCCCCAATTAAAGAACACATCAAAGCTCCACAAAAAATACAACTAAGTGATGAAGTGAGAGCCAACCTATCAGATGCACAGTTCAAAGCACTGGTAATCAGAATGCTCACAGACTTGAATTCATTTGCAAATCAGATGAACAAAAGAAGGATACGCTAAAGGAAATGAGGGGAAATGTGCAGGGAACTGATAGGGATGGGAAGGAAACTGGGACTCAAATCAACAGAGTGGACCAGAAGGAAAAAAAAAAACATTCAACCAGAAAAGAATGAAGAAACAAGAATTCAAAAAAATGAGGAGAGGCTTAGGAACCTCCAGGGCATCTTTAAACATCCCAACATCCAAGTCATAGGGATGCCAGAAGGAGAAGAGAAGACCAAGGGATTGAAAATTTATTTGAACAAATAATGAAGGAGAACTTCCCGAAGCTGGTGAAGGAAATAGACTTCCAGGAAGTCCAGGAAGCTCAGAGAGTCCCAAAGAAGTTGGACCCAAAGAGGAACACACCAAGACACATCATAATGACATTACCCAAGATTAAAAATAAGGAGAGAATCTTAGAAGCAGCAAGAGAAAAGGAGACAGTTACCTATAAAGGAGTGCCCATAAGACTGTCAGCTGATTTCTCAAAAGAGACCTTGCAGGCAAGAAGGGGCTAGAAAGAAATACTCCAAGTCATGAAAGGCAAGGACCTACATTCAAGATTACTTTATCCAGCAAAACTTTCATTTAGAATGGAAAGGCAGATAAAGTGCTTCTCAGATAAGGTCAAGTTCAAGGAGTTCATCATCACCCAGCCTTTATTATATGAAATGTTAAAGGGATTTATACAAAGGCATGTAGGGATATAAACAGGGAAAAGGGAGGGGGAGAGAGGAGGAAAAAGTACAGAGAATAAGTAGCATAAGCAGTAGGTAGAAAACAGACAGGGGGAGGTTAAGAATAGTATAAGAAATGTAGAAGCCAAAGAACTTATGTGTATGACCTATGGACAAAAACTAAAGGGCGGGGAATGGGGGTGGTATGGGGTGGAGGGAAATAAAGCGGGGAAAATGGGACAACTGTAATAGCATAATCAATAAAATATATTTTAAAAAATTAGTAAAAAAAACGGAAAAGGATAGTTTTCAGAAGAAATATTAAAGCTTATATAATCTGACTAATAAGATAAATAAGCATGGTTAATTACAATCTTCAACAAAATTTGTAACAATAATCACAACTCAAAACAATTAAATCAATGCAGGTTTAATAAAGTCAAAACAAGTAAGTACAACCAATTCTCAAATATCCAGGGTGATTTTAATGTATCAGTAAGAAGTATTTTCAAAAACCCAGAATAACAGAGATAATGTGCACCAGTTGGGGGGGGGGACCGGTACTGACTCCATGCGCCCACTCCCCCAAACAAGGTAAAGTCATGAATTGGCTGTACTAGAGAAGAAGGCTGAGAGCTAGATGTCCAATTGTGTATACCCAGAATAGCTGAATGGGAATGATTTAGTTGACTTTGTTATTGATCTTATTTACAACACTGACCCTGAGGTTGTAAAGAAAAGGAGAGGTCAGATTACCTTTCAAGTTGTATCTGCTTCCAAACTGATCAAATAAGGCTATTCCATGGCATGCATAATTAAAAAAAAAATCTAGCTCTATTCCAGCATTCTTTCTCCCCCTCTTCTGGAATCCAGCACACCCAGAGTTGGATTTCTACCCACAAACGAAAGCCCAAATGCCAGTCTTTGGTGGGAATCTGTACATGCAGATGTGGGACCTCAGAACACCTCGAAAAAATCCACTAACTTGATAAGCTAGAAAGCAAAGTGAAGTCATTAAAAACATTGTGTTAACAAGATTTTGTTTTCTTTTTTTCCTGTGAGTTTAAAAATCAAAACCCAAATCTACTTACTATTTGGTGGCCCTGTCGGCTGGTACGGTGGATAAGACGCTGACATCGTAGGTCGAGAGAAGACTGGAGGTTCGTCTCCAAACACCACAATCATGACCTGAATGAGCCCCAACAAGTCTGACTGTGGCTAAAAACAGAAGACAAATTTAAACCAGCTACAGATGTAATTTTCGGCAAAATGGAAAAGTGTGGCCATTTTTAAGAATCAGTTTTCAACTCAGCTTGATAATTTTTTTACAGGACCCCAAACATAAAAAAATTTATTTAATTAACTTAATAAAGCTAAGTGATTATTTACTTATTAGTTAGTTATTTATGTGGAGCAAGTCTGTTGTTTCATGTACAGCGCTCCCCGCTTATCCAAGGTGTCACTCTCTGCAGTTTCAGTCACCTGTGGTCTGATGACAATAAATGGGAATCTCCTTAAATGAACAATTCCTAAGTTTTAAATCGTGCATCACTCTGAGTAGTGTGAAGAAATGTCATGCCACTGAGCCCAGCATGTTCGCAAAATTAACAAATACAGATAGAAACAAAAACTCCTGTTACGCTATGAATCAATTTGAAGGGAACCAGCATTTCTTATTCCATGAATACGGTTCTCTCTCCTTTGACTTAAGTCTTCCGTGATGTCTTTGAATAAAATTTTCTCCACAATGGACTTGTACATCTTTTGTAAGTCTTATTCCTAGGTTAATGGCACTAAAAAAATACAAACTATTCATTTACCAGGTCATTAATTCTCTATTGCGACTGACTCCAATCTGCTACTAATCCCATCCATTGAGTTTTTAATTTCTATTATTCTGTTTTCCAGTTCTAAGACTTCCAAGTCAGTGTCTGGTAAGTAAGTGGGTTACCTGGGGATGGCAGTGTACTTGTTCTATTGCCTTTCCCCCCTCTTTCTTGATGTACTTGTTAATTTTAAATTATATGCTAGTTACATTTTATGACAATTTACAGAGGCTTTATACATTATGTTCCTCCAGCAAGGGTACACCTATCCTATGTCAGTCAGATACTGTGAGAATCACCTCAGTATAATCAGGGTCTGAGTTTATTTAAGGTTGGAGTTTTGTAAGGCTCACTATACCTTACGTTTCACTCTTGGGATGTGTTCCTCCAGCTGCACCAACTCAGAGCCTAGGATGTCCACCCATACCCGCTTCCGTGCTAAGGTTCCGAACTCTCTAGCCTCCCCAACCTGAGACTGCTGAGAACTTGGCTGTTTTCAGAGGTTTTCTACTGAGCTTTAAGCATTCTGTCTTTCAAGCTTAGGAATTCAGCATATCCTTTGTGGGGAAAACTCAAGATTATCTGGTTTATCTCTTTGTAATGTCCTTTTCTTCCAAATTTTGGCTCCTAAAGTACTGGCTATGTTGGCAGACAGAACAGCAACTGTTGTCTTTTCAGCTCTGTAAACTGCTAGAAACTCCGCAGGTTTCTTTGCTTATAGCTAAGGCCCTCTGCCCAGATCCTCAGCCTCTTACCCTGTAGTAAGAATCTGTAAATACTCCCAGGGAAAACTGGCAGAATTCTGGCTTAGCTCCTGCAGTTCCCTTCATGAGAAGACCTTGGCCCTTCAAGTCCTGATTGCCTCAATGGCTCTCCAAAGCCTTCCACGGCTGTTGTTTGTACTTAGGTTGTTCTAGCTGTTTGATAGGAACTTTGGTCTGCCAGAGCTTTACCATCAGTCAGAAACAAAAGTTTCCTACCATTGTTACTGCTTGATAGGAATACTTTGAGTAATGAGATTTGAACAGTTTCACAAATACATGCCATCAGTATACAATTTTTTTAAATGCACTTCCCACTATATGAATTTCATCGATACTTAAAGTTTCAACTTAAATAAAAGTGACAAAGCATATTCTGTAGATTACCAAGCTCTGTACAAACCACAAGATACACAGTCATGTGTCACCTCACAATGGGGATACATTCTGAGAAGTGGGTGGTTAGAGATTTCATCGTTGTGTGAGCATCGTGGAGTGCACTCACACAAACCTGGCTGGGGTAGCCTGCTACTGTAACGCTACGTGCTTCACTTTTATAGGACTGGCAGCGTGGCCGGTCTGTTTATACCAGTGTGACCAAACAGGTGAGTCACACGTTGCGCTGTAATGTGTGGACGGCCACGACATCACTAGGTGACAAGAATTTCCCAGCTCCATTACACTCTTACGCAGCCACCGTCACATACGCAGTGTGCTGCTGGCCATGATGCTGTCAGACCATTGCTGACCGTATTTGTTGTGGACAGCCTCTCTGTTACCCAGCTCAGCAGAATCAGCAGAAGTGAGTGATCTTGGATGAACTTACCTCCTCCTCGGAATCCTCTTTGAGTGTTAACGAAAAGTAGATGATAGTGAACAAAATACAAAGTCAGAGAACACTGTTATTACTTACATGCTTCCATTCATGCAGATAAGGAAGGTAGATCTTCCCGTTTGCGTCAACATGCTTTCCTGTTTTAATAGTCATTGAACTAGTAGGCTTAACAAAACAGATAGGGGGGTTATACGGGTATGTGTCCAGCAGCCACAGGCATATTGGAATATTATATGTATTACCTGAGAGAGAAAGAAACTTCGGTTACTCTATTTTTATTATTTTTTAATATGACTTAGCAGGTAAGCAAGAGACAAGTAAGCAACACTTTAAGAAAATCACAACAAATATTTTAACATTTCAAAATCCTGTTTGAGATCAGTTTCTCAAATTTTCAGTCTGTAGAACACACCAGCAGGTTTAAGGAGTCACTGATCACCACCCTGCTAGTGTGTGCTTGCTGCTGGAAGGGCACTCTCCAGGAGTTATCTTTCAAGGCAACCTGCTCTTTGCTACTTGTCTCTTGTCATTTCGGTTAATAAGGTTCAGCAGGAAGGGCTATACAAGGAAGACCGTGGATTATGGTATCCTCTCAGAAAGTGACAGAGTTCCCTCGCCAAAGCCAATCCAACTGTCAAAGACTTGCTGACTGGTGGCCTCAACTTGACCAATATATATGGCATTTTCAGTGATAGTTATTCAATCTGTGATGTGATCTTTTTGCTCTATGAAATAGAATCTCTCAGTTGAGGAATCTGACCATATATAGTTAAATTGAACAGTGTTTCAAAGGATCCAACAGAGTTAACACAGTGAACATAACCATAGCCTTTTCTTACTAAACTCAAAGCCAAGGTCCCAAGAAACCATTTGAATCACCTAACATAAATTCAGATACCTTCCCTCTTAGACACAGTATCACTTCATATAAATATATAAATTTTACATAAAGAAATTACACAGTTGTGGAACTCTGAATTTATTTTTTACCCAGAACTACTTCTACAATGAAAAAAGGACTCCAATAGAATATATCCTAATACAGAAAACATAAGTTTATTTCCACCAACCAGAATTCTTTGCTTTGTGAAAATGAAGATTTCTCCAGAATTATCTGGGTTTAAGAACTATGCCATCTGAAAAATGGTGAGGGAAGGATTTAGATAAAAGTTTCATATATATATATATGAAATAAATATCCTTAATTATGTTTACCATAGTTTCCTGCCTCCCTCTTCCCCCCACTACCTATTTCCCTAACCAGAGTTTAATTCCTAAAGACAAAGTCAGTAATCCTAAACTTTGTTCGGTCCTCCCTAATCTTATCACACTTGCTTTATTCAGTGTTGATGTTGGAATGTTTTTTCCCCTCTGTCTGAAATGTCCATTCTGTCATGAATGGTTGACTCATCCTTTAATACCAAGTTCAAATGTCATTTCCTCCATTATCATCCAACATGGTCTTATTCTTCTTGGTAATTCTCACAGCACCTTTATATTTTATCACTGTATAGCAGTTATAGAACATTGTATCTATTTTTAAAAGATTTTATTTATCTATTTTAGAGAGGGGAAGGGAGGGAGAAAGAGAGGGAAACATCAATGTGTGGTTGCCTCTCACTCGCCCCCTACTGGGGACTTGGCCCACAACACTGGCATGTACCCTGATTGGGAATCAAACCAGCGACCCTTTGATTCACAGGTGGAACGCTCAATCCACTGAGCCACATCAGCTAGGGCTATGTATATCTATTTATTCCCTCTGTTTCCCCTATTTCCAGAGAAGGTACATCCTTTATCTTTGTATATATAGCCCTTATCCCCTATGCTTCATGCATAGCAGGTACTATATAAAATTAATGGCTAAGTTACAGAGACACAGGTCTTAGTAAGTCACAAGAAGTAATTCACAAACAGAGTGTCCAAAAAAACAGAACAGTAGTTTATGAAACCGAATGTTCCCTTATCACTGTAAGTATTCCAGCAGAGGGTAGCTAACTGGCTAACAAAGATGTAATTATCCAGTATGAAATTATCACCAACATTACAACCTTAAATAACAGCTACTTATGACATGTGTTTATGATATACCAGACTTTGTACTAAGGCACTCTTAGTGTACAATGAACTCTTTCTGAGTTAGATACTATTATCCAAATGTTACAGATGTCCACAGCCACAAACCCGACAGACCAGACGGTGAGAACTGAAATCACACTCCACCCTGACTTTAGAGCCTCTGTCTCAGCCACTACACTGCAGCCTCTCACTGTCAGAAACGTCTGAATGGGGTGAGAAGCAGAAGTAGGACACATGTAAGATCACTTCCTAGTTTTAAAATTCTCGGATTCTACGAAACTTCAAACTCTTCCAGCACCAGGAGGCACTTACTGATATATGCTACTAGGAGGGGAAAAATGCTGAAAACATTAGGTGCTGCTGCCGCATAACGTTCAATTCCAACAGACATTAAAATCTCTATATCATCATGAAAATCATAGGAAAATAAGCTTAAATTACTTATAACTCTTTGGCAACATACTATGCACATCAAAACGCATCAATACTGGAAACACAAATTACACACGACACTTACCTCTGTAAGGCACAGGAATTGTTCCAGTGAGGTTCATCAGTTCCCTGGAACTGCCATCGTTAAAAACTGAAAGGAAAGAACAACGATGTAAACGTAAGCATTTTTATAGATGTTCCCATTAAGTTATTCTTTCAGAAACACTGGTTAAAACTCATTAGTATCCTTGAAACAGTTTAACTTGTTCATGTATCATCCATTTGGTCCAATAACAGAGCATCCTTTATTGAGTCGCTCAGTGGGATCAGTTTCTGAATGAGTAAAGATGCTTTGAATTACTTGGGAAAATGGGTGTGAGTGCTACAATCCCAGTAAATATGAGCTCTGTTTTCCTAACTAACATGATTGTAAAATTACTCAAAAATAACTATCAACCGATACCATACTTCACGTTAATCTCATATCATAAAATTTTAGATTTCCCATATGTGTAGCCCCACTTACTATAATTCTCAATCCTAACACAGCATTAAACCACAGTTTTAAAAAGAAAAAAAGTAAAGTTTTCACAATCAAATATATATATCTTTCAACACAAGTATTTCTCATACCACGCCCCACAAGTTTCCTAGCTATGGCCCACTGATTAAGCGGGGCACGCGCAACTGGCATCGCACGGACTGCTCCTACTTGCAATGATGACTTGGAACGAACACTGTGTCACGGGGGAAAGGCTGCAACGTGAAGCACAGGAACGCGGTGCTGCTGACCTCAGCTCTCTCCCTTGCTATTGACAACTATACACCGCGCTATAATTTAGTCTGATTCTGTGCTTTTAAAAAACCGCACCTTATTTAAATGTATGACTGTATTTACTTTAAAAGCATGTTGACAGCAATAGTTTAGATGTGATTTGGCCATATAAAGCTATGTAAGATTTTTTTCCAATGATGTTGGGATCTTTTTGATCAACAAACTTATCTTCTTTTAGCATCCAGTAAAAACTGTCACATTCTAGCTCCACTTTCTCCCCCACGGAAGCCATTTTTTTTGGTAATATGAGTTTTTTTTGCAGATCTAGATACCACAGTACAGTACGTGGACAGGAGGCAGAGGTGCACCCTAGGTTTGGAAGAGAACTCCTGGTTCTGTCTTTGTTGTTCAGGAAACTCAGGACTGCTTGTCCCTCTGCTGCCACCCACCTCTCCCGATGCTTTCAAAGCCCTGGGGATAAGTGGAGTTTAGAGTGAGGGTCTCAGCTACAATTTCAGCGCCTTGTCCTCCGTGCCAAGGGCCTCACCACGGACAGGAGCCCTTGGCCCTGGCACATCCGGTGTGGGGACAAAAAGACTTTTTAAATTAAGAACTTTGGGTACTGGCATTTCTTACTTAAAACCAAGGTTTATTTTGTCTCAATAATGAAACTGTCACTTATGCGCTCTACAGAATTAAGGATCACATTTTAAAAATGTTTTCCTCATCTACAAAATAACAGCATATCGTTTTGCTAAATGTCTTCCTAAGACTATAAAGAGATGCTGGGGGGAGTAATTAACGTTAGGATACACTACAATATAAGGGTATTCTCTCCCTCCTTGTTGAGGTGTAAGGTATTAGCACATTAAAGGCTCTGAGAAACACTGCAACAAGGCTGCAAAGAAGCCCAATGAATTTTGTTTAACCTACAAGTGCTCAAATTTAACAATAGATTCCAGCCCCCCCCCACCAACATTCTTCACAGCTACAGATAATACTTTGGGAGATGATGAATTGAACTATCTTTAACATCCCCTTTAGGCCTAAATTTGCATAGCTCTATGTTAGAGTACTTTTAAAAACCCTGTAACAACTACACAAATACAAGATGTTATAATTAGGTCTTGTAATTGTCTATCCCTCCAACACTTACATTAGGTGAAGGTTTAGTCCTACAATGGAAAAACTAACAATCTTAAAAGAGAAATGGGAAACCTACAATCATTAGCAAGAGGAGTAAACTCAAAGTACAGTAATTGATATTTCATTATGTAAACTCACCATATGAATCCAATACAGGTTTGAGATCTTTGTATAACGCAATAACGTTGATAGTTTCACGTACAGTTAGGTCTCTGTATTTGTACTGAAAAGGAAAATCATATAAGAATTCAGTTTAAAACCAATGCACCTATTTTACTGCTACGTTAATTTTCTTAAAATCTTATTTTCTTAATAGCACTCTTAAAAGTGTAATGATTCTGACTAATCATTAACATTAACTAAAGCCTGAAAGAATCTCAGGAACTTTCTCTCCTGCCACCTATTCAAATCCTTTGCTTGACTCCATTTCAGCTCTTCTTCCAACGTAAAAGGTCCCTCTACCAAATCAAATCTTCGTCAGTCTCAAAAACCTAGCACACATCTCTCTCCCTTTTCTTAATGAATCCTTTTCTAGAATTCCTTTTAGCCCTTTCCTTCAAACTCCAGCATTTATTGCCAATACCAAATAGTTTGCAATTTATCATTTACCGTATTGTATTTTCACATTTCTGCCTTGTACCACTCAACTCCAGAAAACTAGGAACCCGGTGGGGGGTTGGGGCGGGAAGAAAGAAAGAAAGCAAAACTAGGAGCCTGGCTTACATACTCCTGGCAGGTTAGGAGATCAGAAGAGGGGGACCCCCATCTGATCAAAACACCGTACACTGAAGCTCATCGGTTGAGAAACTCCAGCCAGGCACACAAAGCTTTCAATCAGCTTTCAGGGTTTCTCTCCTAAAAAGGAGCAGTTAGCTATTCCAGAAAGACTCCAGAAGCATGTCAGAGACCGAAACAAACAGAAAAAAAACTAAGTAGTAACAGAAATAACAGCTAGAAGCAGAAGAAAGTTTCAAAGAGGATTAGAATCAATAACTTCAAAGAAAGAAGAAATGACACTGTATCCATGAAACAAGTGAAACCGAGGGTTCTTCTGTCTTGGATTAAATTCAGTTTTAAATCCCAGCTCCAGAAATCATACCATCTCTCTCTATACGTACACCCCCTCAGAGACTTAGCTTCCCCCCCCCCCCCCACAATCAGCAACCCCCAAGGCAGCACAAGACAGTAGCAGCCAGGACCTGACTAACAATCACAAGGTCCTACGTTATGTTTCAGGTCCTAAACTCAAAGATGGAATGATCCCCTGGCTACTCTCCCATGAGATAGGACCAAGCGAGTCTGAACCGGAAAAGAATTCAGGACTGTCCTCAACCTGAAGAAAAGATTTACCCTTACCTCACTTTCGACCAATCAGCTCCCAGCACGAACCCAAACCCCTAACCCAAAGTGTCTCGTGGCTGTGCCGTATGTAATTTGTAACCTAAACTCTACTGGCAAGTTTGGACTTCTGAGCATTCGCTTCCCATTCTCCTGGGTGGCACCATTCATCAAAACAGCCAGTATTTCCCCACAGCAATCTCAGTGTTGAGTGTCTGGCTCCGCTAGCACCTGGTGGACGAACTCTTTCTGTTCTGCAGCACAAGGACACGCAGAGAAGAAAGGACTTTGGACATAGAAAATATAAGAGTAGAAACAAAACATTCAATAGAAGGATGTGCATGTAAAGTCAAAGAAATCTCAGAGATTAGCACAAAGATTGATAAACAATAAGAAAGAAAATGCAAGAAAAAATATGGAACAAATCCAGGTCTATTTTAGCATTTTTTTACTTTTAGCATTTCTTGCCCTCTTCTGTCTGAAGCATCACTTTCCCTATACATTGGGGTCAGTGCTACTGGCACACAAACATTTTTTCTTGCTCCCATCTTGTTCACACAAACCTGTCCCTAACCTTCCTTCCTCCCCCTCCACCCACTACAACCACACTTCTCTCAGTTCACCTTTATAGTAAAAATTCCTGAGGAACTGCCTGCCTTTGCCGACCTGGACTGCTGTTTCTATTTTCTTTATTTATTTTTTAAGATTTTATTCATTTTTATCTATTTATTTATTTTTAGAGAGAGGGGGAGGTAGGGAAAAAGAGGAGGAGATAAATATAAGCATGAGAGAGATACATCGATTGGTTGCCTTTCATATACACCCTGACTGGGGACTGAACCTGCAACCCAGGCATGTTCCCAGACCGGGAACTGAACTGGCGACCTTTCGCTTTGTGGGATGATGCCCAGTCAACTAAGACACACCGATCAGTGCTCTATTCTCTCTTTTTTTTAAACCTTTCTTATTACGGAATATTTTAAACATCCACAGGTAGACAAAACAGTATCATGAGCCCCTGTTGTCCTAACCCCAGCTTCGACAATATTCAACAGCCAATCTTATTTAACCTATAATCTCATTCATCTTTCCCTCTTCCTATATTATTTAGAAATAAATCATAACATCATATCCTACTGCCCATAAACATTTTAGTATGTTTCTTTAAAAGAACGTTAAAAACCCACACACTGAGGCAGCCATCTTGCTCTGGCTGCGGGCTGGTAGGGGTAGAGGACCCTCCCTGCTTTGGGTTTACCAACAGCACAAATCAAGAAAAGGCAGCCAGACTTCAGGCCCAGGTCGGGAGGGGGGCCAGGGCACAGCTCGCAGAAAGGTGGTCCACAGAATAGCTATAGCTGATGACAAAAACTCCAGAGTTCTCTAAAAAAAAACAACTGGCTGTGAATAATATAGCTTGATACTGAAAAGATAAACACAATTAAAGACTGTGGGACAGTCACTCACTTCAACAATCCCGAAGTCCAAGCTTCCCTTTCCACTATCACCTTTGCAAGGACCAGTCACACAGAGGCCAAACCCATCGCAGAAATGCTTCCTGGAATAGTAAGTCAGCTCGGTGCTGACAGCTTAGCAAGTCTTAGGAAGTTAACTGAACACTTCCCTCAAGCGCTGGACAGCAAACCGCCAAAACCAGTAGACACTGATGAGGAGGAGGAGGATGCTCCAGATCTCGTAGGAAATTTTGACAAGCCATCAAAGAACAAAGCTAACTAAGATCTCTTCTGGTTTTTGGAAGCTAGTATGGACTAGAACAAATCAGCTATGTGGTTCCAAAGTTTTACAGACACGAAGAACATCAAGTGTTACTAGTTCAGTCATTTACTCTGTACATTAACAATGCCGTTTGTTCAGCATTTTTTGGTCATTTGATTTTGCATTTTGCATGTCCTCCCAGGATCTGTCCTTTTGGTCAAAATATGAAGTCCTGATGCAGTTTGAGGGTGTTTTGATTTTTGATTGTTCCTTTTTTTTTTTGTCTTGGGGTATTTTGGGGGTGTATGCGGGTGGCTACGTGTGTACACAGGGGAAAGCAAATCGGAAACTGTTTATTTATCCTCTGCCTTCCCCAGTAGAAATAAACAAATCATTACATTAAAAAAAACCCCACAATATTACCTCACTCAAATAATCACCATTTCCTTAATATTATCAAATATGCAGACTCATGGTTTTTCCCCCTTTTAAAAATTAAATTCACTGGGGTGACATTGGTTAATAAGATGACAATGGTTTCGAGTGACTGTTTCTACGACACCGGATGTGTACACTGCACTGTGTGCCCGCCGCGCAGTCACAGCATCTTCCGTCCCCACACATCTGACCCCTCTACTCTGTACTACTCTGCTTCTCTCTGGTAACCACCATACTGTTGTCTATGAGATTTAAAAATTTTTTAAATGTTTATTGATTTGAGAGAGATAGAGAGATGAGAGAGAAACACCGAATGTCGCCTCCCGTACACGCCCCAACCAGGGATCGATCCTTATAACCTAGGCATGCGCCCTGACTGAGGATCTACCTAAAAACCTTCCTGAGTGCGGGAGGACACTCCAACCAACTGAGCCACACCAGCAAGGGCTGTCTGTGAGTTTTTGTCTGTTTTTCTTGTTTATTCATTTATTCCTTTCAGTTTTATATCCTATGGTTCTTAACCTTTTCAGTTTTATATCCTACGGTTCTTAACTTTTTCTGTCTTGACTTTTTTCACTTAGCATGATATCCTCAAGGTTCATCCATGTTACATTTTTTCCCCTTAGTTTGAATTAAAATCCAAATACAACCCACACATTGTATTTTGGTAAAATGTCTTTAGGGCTCTTTTAATCTATAAATTCTATCTCCATTCCTCTTTTTTTGATAACAGCTTTATTGAGATATAATTCACAAATTTAAAGGGAATTACATAAAGTTCAATGGTTTTTAGTACAGAGCTGAGCAGCTACCACCACAATCAAGTTCAGGACATTTTCATCAACCCCAGAAGAAACCTGTGCCCTTTAGCAATTACCCCTCATTCCGCCTGCCCCACACCCCCACTCATCCTAGACACCTGCCAATCAACTTTCTATCAATTTGCTGATTCTGGACATGTCATATAAATGGAATGATATACTATGAGGCCATTTATGACTAGATCTTTTCATCTTGCATGTTTTTAAGATACATCCATGTGCTAGCATGTATCAGTACTTCATCCCTTTCATGGCTAATATGCCATTATTATTAAACATATCACATTTTATTTATCTACTCATCAGGTGATGGGCCCATTTCTATTTGTACCACTTGGAATTTGTTGATGAAGTTGGTTCATTTGTCCTATAAAGGCTCCCACAGTTAGCATTTTGCTAATTGCATCACCTTGGTGTAGTTTAATATATATGCTTCTATGGCCTCTATATTTCCTGCGAATTACTAGTTTTATCTAGAATTATGACATTTTTCATGACTTTTCCCCCTAAATTTTACCCCCCCACATCCTCCTGCACCTTCTCCATCTCTTGGCGTGTTCTTTCCCTTCTCCCGACCTCTTAGTATTTAAGCCCCAGGGCTCAGTCCTTGCTCCTCTGTAGCTACATTCACTCCTTTGGTGATCTCCCTCACGGCTTTAAATGCCATTTACATGCTGATAAGTCCCAAATTTTAAATTCCAGTCTGAACCTCTTTCCTGAAATCCAGACATGTATGTACAATTGCCAATTTGATGGCTACACTGGGGTATGGAATGAATATCAAATTTAATATAATTAGAACTAAACTCCTTATCTTTCCCCAAATCTACCCCTTCCAAGCCTTCCTTATCAACATCCTTCCAGCTTGACATAAGTCAAGGCAGGTGGCCCAAAGTGCCATGATGGGCGTGGCGGTCCTACAATCGGGAATAAAGGAACATCACCCTAGGAATGTGTCTATGGTCCTGGCTGGCAATCCCTACACTGAACCACACCTACCTGAAAGAATAACACCTGAAGCTAACCCTCCACCAAGAGGACAAAATTTCACACATTGCTTCTATAGGCTGGGTATTTATAGGCTGGATACAAAAGATGCTGATACTCAGAACTGACATCGTCGCTTGTAGGAGGCTCAGTTTTCAGATATTGGTCCAAAAACCAAAAGACGGGTAGAATGCTCTGTCCCACCTCTTCCCTACATCCATTTCGTTGTTAGGGTCAAAAGAAGTTAAAGGGAGAGGAAGACAAGTTCCTCTACAGGAAAACTGGAAATCTTAATTATGGTTTTTAAAATTCAAAACCAGTCACTGGTTCAATTCCCAGTCAGGGCACATGCCTGGGTTGCAGACCAGGCCCCCTATCGGGGGCTTGCGAGAGGGAACCAATCCATGTATCTCTCCCACATTGATGTCTCTCTCCCTCCCTTCCCCTCTCTCTAAAAATAAGTAAATAAAATCTAAAAAAAAGTTCAAAACCAATACTTGAATATTGTCTTTATATATTAAATACTTAATACTATGCTATCAACTTAAAGATTGAAAACGGTGTGCACAGATTCTCTTCGGTTACACAGTATGTAAAGCAATACACTATTTTTAAAAAGCGATGTGTGTATATAAATGTTATAACACAGATCTGGGCCACAGTCTTCTAGGGCTCCCGAAACCTTATCTACAATTAAGGATAACTACTTTATCAAAAGAAAATCAAAAAGCCTAGAAGATTCTAGACAACAAAGAGAAGCAGTATTTTGAAAGCTGTTACTTTCTCTAGAGTTTATATTCTTTTTATTCCAAGACCATGGACTAGAAATTTTTTTTTCAAAGAAATAAGTTTATACATAATAGTGTGTTTTATTAATATTTAAAGGTGTTTAAATTACTTCAGTTTCTATCACTCTGCTTTGACAAACATCCAAAGCTAACCCAGTGAACTACAGAATATTCAACTCTCAACCACTTCACATATATCTTATTCTGATTAGGTCTGGTAAACTTAGGGAGGGAGGAAAACCCACCCACTTCACTCTGGTATCAAGTGCCCCATTTGAAGTAATTATCAAAATAATTCACAGCTTTAATAGACAAAATTCCTATGTGTTTTTTAAAAAATGAAAAAAATACACCGGTCTCAAACTATGAAGATTATAAATTAAGTTCAAAGCAAATAAATTCACATTAAATGAAGCGTACAATCAAGGACAGTGATTCTCATGGCTAACAGACATGAAAAGATGCTCAATGTCTCTGATCATCACAGCAATGCAAATTAAAACCACAATGAGGTATCGCCTCATACCTTACAGTATGGCTATCATCAAGAACTCCACAAATGACAAGTGTCCGCAAGGACATCGAGGAAAGGGGAAGCCTCAGCACTACTGGTGGGAATGCAGACCAGTGCAGCCACTGTGGAAAACCGGAGGTTCCCCCAAAATTAAAATGCCTTATGACCCAGCAATTCCACTGTGGGTATATATCTGAACAAACCCAAGACACGAATCTGAAAAAACATAAGCACCCTTATGTTCACTGCAGCACTGTTCACAATTCCAAGATATGGAAGCAACCCAAGTGCCCATCAATAGACGAATGGGTAAAAAAGAGGTGGTGCATATATGTGGACTGTTACTTGGTCATTAAAAAGAAAGGAACCTCACCATTTGTGACAACATGGATGGGCCTAGAGCGTATTACACTAAGAGAAATAAGTCAGAAGAAGACAAATGCTATATGATTTCATTTTCATGTGTAATCCAAAGAACAAAATAAATGAACAAACAAAATAGAAACAGACTCATGGATACAGAGAAGAGGCTGATGGTCGTCAGAGGTGGGGGGAGTTGGGGGACTGGGTGGACAAGGTGAAAGGATGAAAAAGTACAAATTGGTAGTCACAAAATCGTCACAGGGATGTACAGTACAGCGTAGAGAACACAGTCAATAATATTGTAATGACTCTGTATAACTGTCTAGCCACCACGCTGTGCACCTGGAACTAATACAAAATAATACTGTATGTACACTGTAATTGAAAAATGGAATAAAAAAAATAGTTACTCTTAGCAAATCAAAGTCCCTGAAATGGTAATGCAATTCTGTTTATTTTACCCGAGGTGGTGCGATACGGGTATTTTGGATTCTCTGGACGTTTTTATTTAAAATCGAGCCTATACAACCGACAGTTACTCATCTCCCGCGGGTCAGGTATTGAGCTGTGTGAGGAATACAAAACTGAAACGGACACAATCTCTGGGGGCCCGGGAGGGAAGGACGAAGACTGACGAATCCCTTCTGGCGTGGAGGTCTGCCTCCGATCGAGAATTAAGTACTACCTTCCCTTTGTGTTTGTGAAAATGAAAACGAAAACGAAAACTATACTGCCCCACACACCGCTCCAAACTCAACCGGGAGAGAGGAGGGCAGGCGGCAGGTGGCGGACGGCCTCCTCTCCGTGCCTTTGTTGACGGTCGCCGCCCCCCACCTTCCCTGGCCCTGTATTGGGGTTCCGGCACTAGGCGACAGGAATCTGGGGACGAGGGGGCGCACAGGCACCCCAGGGCCACACTGGGGCTCCGGGCCCGCCGGGGAAGCTCGTGGGACTGGGTCGGACCAGGCCCGTCCCGGCAGGGAAGGGGGCGGTGGGCGGGCCGGGTGGCGAACGCGTCGCGGCCTCACCTTGGACACCATTTTCTTGAGCTGGCTCTCCGACACCGCCATGGCGGCCACCTTGCGGCTTCTGTCCCCGTAGGCAGGGGGTCAGCCGCTCCGGGGCTGCCCCAGGCCGCCCCACACAGCAGCACACCGAGTCGCCAGCCCCCCACCCCCCCGCCTCTAACAACAGGAAATCGGCCGCCACGACAGACCTTCCGCTTCCTTTACGTCACTTCCGAGGTAATCCCTGAGGCCGGGTTGGTTCCCACCTACCGGATGTTCTGGAGGGTCGGGTCCCAGTGATGAGAAAACCTTGTTCCGACGGTGGCAACTCTGGGCTGGGACGAGATCGGCAGGTGTTCACAGTTGCCCTTTGACTAGGGGAGCAGGTGTAGGGAGGGGAAAATACTGGGAAGGTCTTGCCAATGGGCTTTAATGACTGACTCATCAATGGGAGGGCACTGGACTGGAAGTCAGGAAACTCTGCCACTGCCTTGCCTTTACGATATTAGCAGGCAAGTGCACTTTTAGCTCTGGCTTCAGTTTTTAACAATTCTAAGATGAGAGGCTTGCATTAGATGATGCCCAGGGTCTCTCTGATTATCAGGGTTTTTGTTTGAAGCTTAAAAGTTCTTAATACTACATTAACGAGGGGAAAGTGCAGAGCACTCGTTTAACAGAAGGCATGGCAGTCATTTCTTCTCCAGGAAACCATTCCCGAGTCAGAACGTCTGCTCTGTACCCAGGCATAAATGATAACACAGGCTGCATTCTGCCGTGCACTATATTTGTGTCCGAGTCCAAGTCTTTGAGGGCAGGCTCATCTTCAGATGCCCATTGCGTGTACAGCCCAAGAGAACTTGATCTTAATTGAATTTCTACCACCAATAAGAGTTCTTCATAGTCATTTATGAAGAACTAGTCATATTGGTCATCGTACATCACCACCTGTTTTCAGTCATTAAAGATACTATAAAGCTTTGTTTTGATGATGTATGGTAATTTGGATGATTTTAGCCTAGTGCTAATGAGGAACAGTCTGTCGTGTTAATTCCCTTCTAAACTGGTACCTCTGTGAAGGTCACATACACAAAGAGGGCATCACTGAAACCACCTAGAAGATTATAAATTGTTGCACGCATATACAAACAATAAAAATTATTCCAATAGGTATAATTTTTTTGGAATGTGGACATGTTAGTAAAGCACACAGCTCCAGTCAAACAAAACTGCATGGCAGTCTATCTTGCCACTGCACCTCTTTTATGCCATTTAAAAGCAATGTGGTTTTCTTTTTTTTTTTTTAACTTTCTTTGTTGTTTTTAAGTACAATTGTCTCCAATGTTTTCAAATTGTTCTTAGAGCCACAGCTTACTCAGGAGTACCTTCACTTAGAGCAACCTTGCTTTCATCAATTGAGGGAGTGCAGGTAATATATTGTTTTAAAAGTTTTCTTGCTAAAAATGATCTTTTCAAGTTGAAAAACAACAAAATCCAGTCTCTTCATTTTGCATTTAAGCTACTTAAAACGAAAAAACTAAATATCTTGGGAACCACAGAATTATATGAAAGAATCTTCCTCCTCAATCTGAATAAATTTCCTTCTACTCAATAAATTTGGAATTTCCTGGTGATTTTAAAGTCAAAGTTCATTTTATTCACTGTTTTTACAATGTAAAACTGGAAAAATAGAATATTTATTTCTGCTACAATATCAAAGAATCACTTTAATCCAAGCTCCGCTAAAAATCATAACAAGAGACACTGCATGATTTTGGGAAAAATAAAGCAAAACTTAATAGCAGCATCATGAATGTGAGATTATCACCAAATCACAGTGAGGTGGCGCTGGCGGCACTGCTTCTTGAATTGTACACGGAATATACATAACATGATTGATGACCAACACTCAAGGAGCTATCTGACTCAAGGAGCTATCGGACTCAAGGAGCTATCTGATAGAATTACGTCTATGCGGTGGGCTTCTGTAGGGCAAGAGCTGTTGCTCCTCCTTGAACACTCCGATTCTAAACAGTACTTCGAATAACAGATGTTCAGTAACTATTTGTTGTGCTGACATGTCTCTTTTATAATTAATGTAGCGAATTCTTGGCAACTCATCCATAATACAGTATCTTGTAGTTAGGTTATTGTTTAAGAGCATATTAGATAGAAATTATCTAATTTCTTATTAGATATCTGATATTAAAAAAGGCTAGTTGTGTTTCTAAAAAACACAAGAATTGTTCTTTCAGTTTTATTTTCCTACCTCATGCAAATGGGCAATGAGGATATATTTTTAGAGTAACACCAAAATAATCTTTCCACCTAGTGAACTTACACAGAACTAATGCTCATCTCTTCAAGTGTCTAAGGCTTTTATACTAGTTAATTCTGGTGGGAATCCTTCCAAACATATTAAATACTTTCCTACTTTCTTAAACATAGGACACAATGTAATTTCATCTTTCCTTAATGATTTAAGCTCATCATTATAAGCATCTGTTTTTATACTAAATCAACTTTAGTTTGACTGTTTCCTCTCTATCTAGGACGTGTCTGCCCTTATAAACCACTGGGCTCCTACCTCTCTCTGACCAGGTATGGGTTCACTTATGATATGCTTTCAAAGCACCTGGACTTCTTCACAGTACTTACTACATTTTCAATTGCACATTTATTTGTGATATTTAATTATTATGTCTCCCATACTAAATTATAAGGAACATAAGGGCTTGTACCTAGTCCAGGTCTGCTCACCACTGTATCTGCAGTACCTAAAAATGCAGTGCCTGCTGCACAGCAGGCTCCCAGACAATACTGAGTGACCAAATAAATACACACCTACCTCGGTGCATAGCACCCCCCTCCCCGCCACTGCTCCTTGCTAAGGGCAAGTCTGGGAAGTCAGGGAATTAATCTTTCTAAAAACTATGTGGAAAAAAAGTCGGCTTCTACGTGAGAATGGAAGAGTACAGAACCCCAGCTTTACTCTGGCGGTGACTATTTTCGCTATCAGGCCTTTCCCTCTTCTAGTACTTAGAAAAAGTAGATGTTATGTGGATAAGTGCCCTTTAGCCATGAGATCTTGGTCACTAAAGCTCAATTTCCTGCTCTGTAAAATGATAATAACAGTCCCTACCTCGATGTGTTACTGTTGAAACTTCAATAATGTACCAAAGTGCTCATCACGCTGCCTGAACTATAAGAAGTGCTGATGTTACTACTAGTTGCTCGCCAGCTTAGTGGTAAAGGCTATCTTTCCCATGGGAAGGTGCTGTTGTTGACCCAGCATCAAAGTGGATGGACTCCGGTCATTTCTTTGGGAGTCATTAAAGGATCTGCTCAGAATAATCAGTCTATCCAGCCTCTCCCCCTCATATTTCAGCTTTAAAGTAAACTGCTTGGCTTTCATTCACCATCAAAATGCACATTTCTCTATGACTCTACTAATATTACAGTGAGTTTATGATATGTTAGAAATCTGATATGGCCCAGAAAGAGATTATAGAAAATTTCAAAAAAGGACAGTCCCACTGGAAGTTAAACTAGACTTTGTCTTCATATATTAAAAAAAATTTCATTTTCCCCTTTACTATTTTAAAGTACATGTAAAGTCATTTCCATATTTTGGTAGCTAATTAATTGAAGAGGGAAAACAAAATGCTTTACTACCATTACTACCAAGTGTATTTTAAAGAAGAAAAAACACGTTGAACTGTGGACCCTTTGCATGCACACCTAACACAGACTTCGTAAATCCGTAATGGGCCTCCAGCTCATCATCTTTACTGTGATCGTCGAGGGCTTAATTGTCCTCTAAAAATGTATTACTTTCAGAATATTCCCAAAGTGCTGAATGTGCTTTTAGTTCGGGATACAGAATTTTACATGATGCTCCTGCAGATAGTGTTTATCTCTGCGACAGGTTTAAAGAACATATAGATAGCCCAAGAACAACAAAGAAAATTGGGTTTTCCCCCTCCTTATCTAACGCCCTAAGAATTCAAATTACAAAACTAACCAAAACCATCTACTTTAACCAAGCAGTTTGTAAGGATAAGTAATAAGATACAAACGTTCTCAGCCCTCTGTGTGTTGGCAAAACTAAAAGACCTTTCCTTTCCGGCAACTCTGAACTGCAGGTCAAAGTTGTAACTGCTGCTGGAGCTCACGGAGCGAAGATGCGCTGCTCTGGAGCTTCGCGGTCACTCCGTCCTCTCTCACTGCGCTTCTGATGACTTCACATACCCCACTGGTTCCGAGGGTGCAAGGCAAACTTAAAAACACTTCGCTATTTATATCATAATATCCCTGAAATGAAGAAAATTAGATTATAATACAGCTGAATCACTGCAAAAAAGTTAGTATCATAAATATGGTTACTTTCTTGCTTTTATAGCCCTAACCAAGTGATACAGTCGAACTTTTAAAAAAAGTGTTCATTTATTTTCTGAACTCAAGCTGTTGTTTCAGAAGTTGTGTGTGAGACAGGAGGGACTTGGCAGCCCCCTGCAGTACTGGCAGCAGGATGGGGGCGAAGATGTCAGAGTAGGTTCCCGGGGGGGCGGGGCACAGACTGGGCCCTGGGTGCCGTCAAACACAGTAATCTGTTTCACGTTTTCCTTTCCATGTTTTATTTCTCCTGGTATTCCTAAGTTTTCAAGAAGATTTGGTTAAGCATTTGTGCCTGGTCTTAGCTGTGCTTTAGGGACTTTACGCGTGGGATTAAGTGGTGAGGGACACAATGAACTGGAGCGGGCAGACTGGTGACCAGTGCAGTCTGGGGTGGCCTGGCTGGGGAGGTGGTAAATGACAACCCCAAGCTGTTTATGGAATACACCAATGCTTCTTGGGAATTCCCTAAAATTCCATGCGGGGAGGAGAGACATGGCAGGAGTCCAGAATCCCCACAGCCAAGCAGGACAGGGCTTAGACCGAACTGTCACCTCCCAGGTGTTACTCTAAAAAGCTGGTGATATTGAAGACACTCGGTTACAGTGTGAATAGCACCTTTTCTGGTTTTATACGAGCAACAAAATTTTTAAAATATAATGAGAGAATGAGAATAGGAATTACCTTTGCTAAAACCGATACAGAATGCACTTTCTTTTTATCATTTATAAGACTGTCAACCAGGTCAGCTACTGATAGTCCAACAGACCAGGATCTTTGACCTTTTTCCCTTAATAATTCCATGGCTCTAGGTTACAAAAAAAACAAAAAACAAAAAACCTCAGAATATGAACAAAATATGCATTAGTTTTGCCTTCTAGTTAAGGTGTTAATTATATATTTTTATAATGCAGAAATAAGAGCTACAGAGTAATTGTTAGGGAAACCTACAGATAATCTAATGATTAAGGTTTTTCTTAAAATGTCAAACAGGCAGCTCACAGAGGGAACTGCAAATGACCACCACTACTTTAACTAGATATGAGTTAAAACAATAAATATACCAGTTTTGCCTATCAAAATTGGCAAATATTTAAAAAATTGGTCACTACTTTTAGAGAAGCTACAAAGAAACAGGCATTCCCGTAACTGCTGCTGAGAGTTATCTTGTAGGAGAAAGATTCGGCAACACCTGACCTAGAAATTCCCCTTCCGGGAATTTGTCCTACAGCAATAGGCTGAAGTGTGCAAAGATAGGCAAATACGTATGTTTGCCTTGCCTCAGACAGAAAGAATCCTGGAAATAATTCATCAGAAGTGACTGGTTAGCCCTGCCCAGCTTTGCTCAGCGGGCTGGGCGTCTTCCCTTGGAGAGAAAGGTCATGGAAAGAAAGGTCGCGGTTGGATTCCCAGTCAGGACACATGCCTGGGCTGCAGCCAGGTCGCAGGTTGGGGGCGTCCGAGAGGCAACAGATCAGTGCTTTTCTCGTCCATCGATGCTTTTCTCCCTCTCCTTCTCCCTCCCTTCCCTTCTCTCTAAAAATAAATACTAAATAAAATATTTTTTAAAAAAGTGACTGGTTAAATAAATAACTACGAATGTAGTGCCATGCAGCTCTTGAGAAGGATAAAGTAGATTTATATGTACAATATGGAAAAATGTCCAAGATTTATTATTTAGGAAACAAAGCAAGTTATAGGATAATATAAATGACATAAATCTATCATTATAAGAATAATTTAAAAAATGTTTACAGAAGCAATGAAAAAATGTTTGAACATATGGGCATTTAAACTGTTAAAAGTGATAGCTTCTAGAGAACAGAATTATCCCAGCTTTTCACTTTCTATTTTATAGATACTTACAGTAAAGTTTTATACTAGTATATATTCTTTTGTAACTAATAAAAATGATATAAATTTAAAAACGTGTTTGAATTTCTTCCTTTTAAAAGCTGCAAAGAATATATAAAGAATCAGGTTAGAATGGATTATACAACATACTATTCTTCTCAATGAAAGAATATTCTTTCCAGTTATATTCTGAAAACCATAAACTGAAGGTTTTATTTACGTATTTATTATTTATTTATAGAGTGAAGGGATGGGAAGGAAAAAGAGAGAAACACCAACGTGCAAGAGAAACATCAACCAGAAACATTGACTGGTTTTGCCTCTCACACACCCCAACCAGGGACCTGGCCAGCAACCTGGGCATGTGCCTCAACTGGAAACGAACTGTGGCCTTTGGGTTTGCGGGACAGTGCCCACCCACTGAGCCACACCAACCAGGGCCATATGCTGAAGGCTTAAAAAGCTAAAAGTCCCCACCACTCAGACTGCAGGAAAGTATGTCATGATGTGACGGTGAAACAAAAAGTGGCATGAAAATCTATAGCGAGCCCAACCAAAGCCCGGAACCCCGACCCCGGAAGGCCTCTGAGTGAAGCCCAAGATACAAGGATCTGCGCATCACACTTCGTTTTTGCCTGAACTTATAATATGGCTTACCCATTTAAGTTAGACCAATTTATAAATGTATTTATGAGTGATTAATAAATACATACTCATTTTTAAGTGGTATGCAGAAGTTCTCTTCTACATTTCAGAAAATTTTCAATATCCTCAGATGTTTAGATATAGAAGCAGCAAACCACTGCCTACAAGTCAGGAACCTGTTCTGCCCTTTAAGTGCCAACTGTGTATCTTAAATAAAGTGTGCAAAGCACTCTTGGATCCACTTTCAGATAAGAAACCAAAGAACGGAAAACACTGCTCCGCACTAGCTAGTTTTGTCTGTAGGAGCCTCGTAAGCACATGCCGTGTAAACAGCTTGTGTCAGCAATGAAGGACAGGGCTGTCAGCCGGGGAAACGCAGTTACACTCAGTGCTACCTGCTGGACAGCTGCACCTGAGCGTTACGACTCATTACTTCTTCTTGGCCGCCCCATTCGGTCACTGGAAGTGAAGGAAAAATTAATTATATTTTGTCAATAACTCTCACAGGATTAAGATGTGATAAATGATTGGGTGGAGTCAAGGGTACCTATATTAAACATTAAATAAACATTTCCCCCCTTTTAGCAATAGCTACATTTCCACTGACAGCACTGGCGTGTTACACTGACTGCCTCGGGTAAGAAAGACTTTGAGCTGGGATCCCCAACACACACGATCCCCAAAGTCTACTTGCAGCCCACTCACCTGTCCTCTCTCATCAACAACAGTTCTACCAGGGCCATTTGAAAGCAGAAAGCTTTCTTTCCTCAGCAGGCTCTGGATCGTCAGGCCTCAAGCACTGCAAACACGTGACACCTGTGCAGCTGGGAACCACACGGACTACCCTCACCAGGGGAGGAGTGACGCGGCCGCCTGCTCTGGGCTAGATTCCCACAGCGGCTGAGACAGGCGAGGTCCTGTTTTCTGAGTGCATCTTTGGTGTTACCCATTTCCTCTACTACACTAATCACAAAAACAATTGAAAATTCAAAGCCGAGCATGTGAACTCAATATTTATATCACATTTTAATATTGAATTAAAGTCAACATTTTTTAAAGGTTTTATTTTTATTTTTATTTTATTTATTTATTTATTTTTAGAGAGAGGGGAAGGGAGGGAGAGAAACAACAATGTATGGTTGCTCCTCACATGGCCCCCACTGGGGACCTGGCCTGCAACCCAGGCATGTGCCCTGACTGGGAATCGAACCGGGACCCATTGGTTCCCAGTCCGTGCTCAATCCCCTGAGCTACACCAGCCAGGTAAAGTCAACATTTTTAAACCTTTCTAATATTCACCTGTTTCTCATCCGTGTGAAGACATTCTTTGATACAAATCTTCATTTGAGTAAGCAAAACAAAAATACATTCAGATATATAAGACTACCTCATGTTTAAAATATGTCTCTAAACTGAACTCAAAATTAGGCCATTTAGTGATGTGTCAGTAACAAAGAACACCATATGTATCTAGATGCCTCCCTTCCTCAAACTGATTATAAACTTCTGGGGGGCAGGACCATGTATTCACGTTTTGTGTCCTCTCCCACATATTCTTTACCATGGTAAGGAATACTCATGAGGGCCCTTGCCAGTGTGGCTCAGTTGGTCAGAGTGTCTTCCTGCACACCAAAAGGTTGAGGGGTTCGATTCCCAGCCAGGGCACATACCTAGGTTGCAGGTTCACTTTCAGTTGGGGCGTGTACAGGAGGCAACCAATCAATGTTTCTGCTTCTCTCCCCCCCACCCCCCACTTCTAAAATCAATAAACACATTTTAAAAAAAGAATGCTCAGGAGATAATACAGAACTGACCTCACACACAATCCATAATTATATTTTGCAACAAAGAGGAAGATATACTTTTATTAAGTTGAAAAACATGGAAACCAAAAATCATTTTTTGAAAAATATAAATAAATGTGGACAGACTCAGGGATTTTAGAAACTGTTTTGCTTGGATAGAAGGATGATACATGACTTATTTTCTAGAAAAATAATGGTATGTTATTAGTATATTCACAATATACAGAACATTGCAGGAAAATGTTAGATGAAATACTGCCTTTATGTACCTTGGAGAGATGAATAAAAGGGGCAGGTAGGTATAAAACAGACAAAGGGCACAATATCTGGAAATTAGTTATGAGTATTACTACCACTGTATATTACACAATGATCAAATTCCTAATCTTTCCTCTCTGAGCCATGAGAAAAGAACATTTGGAAAGAGGGAGAAAGTTTCACTACTCTCAAATGTTCAAATGTTCAAATTTGCTTGTGACAGTCATTAGAATTTTAAATTAAGTTTAGACAAACTTAATTATTTCATTTTTTGTTCATTTACTGCTCAGCCCTTCAAACTTCCTAAATGTAAATACATGCTAGTTTAAGGAGACTGTTCAAATATTATATCTAATATCAATCCTAATCTTTCTGGTTCCACTTCTCAAGAATAGTAATCCTCTGAACCCCCAAATTTTAATGAAAAATGACCATGGAATAGCGTTTTGCCACCACATAAAACACCTACCCCCTTGATGAAATTGATGCCCAAAGCAGATGACCGAACACTCTGTTCTGAGGTCCAGCCTTGGATTTCTAAAACACCATTTGAAGGAGTGATCTACAGTTCACATATGATTTCAGTATCACAGCTGAAAATAGCAGCTCCACAGTACATGTTTTGCTGACTGTCTAATTTGGTGGGGCACAATATGAATGACTTTTGGTCACAAGACGGTGTCAAGATCATTCATTCATTTGAAACTGAGATGGATTTGAATCTGAAATTCATTCATTTCAAGATCATGCATTTCATTCATTTACTGAGACCATTCCAAGAAACTTACAGTCTGGTGGGGTGAACAGACAGGTAAATATGCAGTTATAACATAGTGTGATAATGTTTATAATAGAGGCATGAACTTACTTAACCTGGAGAATAAAGGAAGGCTTCCTGGGAGAGGTGGCACTCAAGCCTAGTCTTGAAGGGTAAGCAGGAGTTAGTCAAGTGAATGAAGGTTCAGGGAAAGGAAGCATCAGGTGCAAAGGCAAGGAGGCACGAGAGTGCACGAACCATTCATGAAACTGCGAGCTGACCATCTGACTGGCACAAAACGCCTGGCAGAAGGGCAGCAGATGAAGCTGGGGAAGGAAGCAGGAAATAGATCCCAAAGGGTCTTGTATGTCATGTGACTGTAGTTGTCATTTGTCTCTGAAATACTTGAAGAGAATAATTTTACTTACACACCTACTATTCTTATGTTTCCAAATCCTAATGTTGCTTTACTTCAAAGTGTAGTTTTTTATGTCCTTTTGTCAATTTTCACCACCATCTTGCTGATGACTGTAGTGACAGCTACCATTTACTGAGCATTTACTCAGTGCCAGACCTGTACTAAATGCTGTAGGTAAATTATCTAATTAAGTCACAGCAAGCAAAAGCACAGCTTTGGAGTAGATCAGGATTCAAAGTCCAGTTTTGCCCTTAGATGCCTTTACAAGTAAATTAGTTTTAAGCTTTCTCATCTATTAATTTGGAAAACTACCACCTCCTTCTCAGGGTAAGATATGCAAACCATTTAATACACACAGTAGCCACTCAATATAAAATAATAATTATAATTGCTATTATTGTGATGGTATCACCTAAAACTATAATCAGTTGGTATCTACACATGAAACCAGCAGAGGGAGCCTCTAATCCATTTCTGGCTTCAGGGCCAACCTAAGTTTGCCTATCCCCCGACTAACTTATGTGAAACGAAGCAGAAGACAGGACGAAAAACGACCTGGCCGTGGTATCTGGATGGAAGGCAGGGAGATGGGTTGGGAAGTACATAGGTAGCTTCGGGGGAATCGGTGATGTTCTCAATAATTGAGTGTGGATTCATGAATGTATATTCTATTATGTTTTAAAGCATACGTATACATTATATGCATTCTTTTACATGTGTCAAATATGACATGTTATACTTAGTAACCCCAGTTCACATGCACCTCCGTCCCTCTATTCTAGTTCCCGTTCTGTCCTATTCTCAGGACAGAGTTACCGTGCCCTGCCTTGTGCTTTCATCCTGCTTCCCTCGGATCTGTCTCGGAGCTGCAACACAGGGTTGGGTTCTTATTCATCTAAATAGCTCTAACAGCAGCCAGCACAGCATTGTAGGTTTATTTATGGCCACGTCATCCTTTATTATCCCTGTACAATTTGTGATATTAATGCAATCATATGGTGAAATGTTCTAATTCATTCAAAAATCACCACTTGTTTGGGAGACTGGTTAAATAAATTTTGGTATATCTAGTAGTTAAAAAGAATGAAATATATATACATACATATGTGTATATGTATTCACATGTATACATGTAGTAATTATTTTCGAGTCACACCAGTAAGTAAAAGGGTGAGGTAGGGAACAGTGTATGCTGCGCATTCCGTACACGCACCTGTCTATGCACAAAACATTTCTCTAAGATCACACCAGAAACGGGGAACCGTGATTACTTTTAGAGAAAGGGAACTAGGTGTCTGGCACAGAAGGGACATTTTTCACTGTATATCTTTTTGTACTATTTATTTTACAGTGTGAATGTGTGACTTTTTCAACTAGAAGAACAGTTTAATAACTTACACCTTTAATAAGGAGAAGGTGCACAAAATTCAAACTGGATCAGGATAAACAGCAGTTTCACGAAAGAATAAACATCATGAGACAATAAATGGTTAATCACCATATAGGCAACAATAACTTTTAGCTCCAAGGAATGAAAAAAATCACTGTGGAGTGATGTGATCAGGAAAAACTTCATAGTGTGAATAAGGGGGTCCTGACTGAGAGCTTGAAGGATGAGGTTTAAATGTGCTGAGAGGGAGGGAGAAGGGATTATGGAGGAGGGAAGTGCAGTGGGCTGAGGTCCCTGTGGCTCTGGGGTGGGGCTCGGAGGCACAGGACCTGGCTTCTAGTCCTTTCTTGGCTGGGAAAGCTATAGGCTCCGGGACCCTATGCTCTTACCATCCTGCACCCATTTCTGGCTCCCTCAAACAAAGTATAATTGATGATCCCTTGGGCCCCGCCCAGCTCTTTAATGACATGACTATTTCCATACCTATAATTGGGAAAGAAAATTAGGGCTATGTTTTGGGACTCCTTGAATGCCAAGCAAAGGAATTTAGTGGATGGGTCAGAAGAAGCCAGTGAAATTTTTTGAAAAGAAGAAAATTATTTAGGAAGATTGAATTAATATTTGAAAGCATATAGTAAACAATGTATAAGTTTTGGCTAATATCATTATGAATTTGGTAGACTTGGGGGAAGAGAAAACTAACTGGGAGATTTGTAATAATCAAATAAGCAAAAGATCAGCATGGATCAGAACTCAAATGCAGCAGGGAGTAAAATTCAGGTCTCAGGTTTGTTGAAACCCCTAAACATCCATTACTCTAATGCATCTGCTCCAAGTTCTTGTTCACTACCCTTTTCTAGGGTCCTACTGATTAGTGGTTAGTGTCAGGGGGCATTCTGAACCTGAAAAGTATTTTTGCTTGAATCACAGTGTCAGGTTTTGTAGAGATTTATTCTACAGCCTGACTCTGGCATTGAACTTTCTAGATAACCAGCACAGATTTACACAGATTTAAAACACTGCTGTATTTCATTAAAATAATTTTCTTAAAAATTATGCAAATGCTACATATCCATAATGACAAAATTAGAAAACACAGAAAAGTATAAATTTTTAAAAGTTACCTCTAACCCAGACATAACAGTTAATATCTGACATCAAAGCATACAGGAAGCTTTAAATTTTAAGTTTTGAGGAAATTTAAAACCTGACTAAGGAGTCTTGCCTAATTGTAAATTTACAGAAAAGTAAATATAATTAGAATAACAAGTGTGAGGTCTCTATTCACGACACAGGGCACGTAACAAAGAAGGCACTCAAATGTGGAGCAAAAACCAACTGAACTCCACAATTCTTGAGTCCCCAGATGTATCTGAATATCATGGCCATTAGCGAGAGGCTATCAATATAACTAACAGAAATGTATTTCTTACCTTTGTCTTCTCCCTGCTCACCAATAACCCATACTGGTTTTCCTGAAGTTTGTGCCTTCAAAACATCTGTAATAATATACTGTAATCTCTGTGAGTCCAGATTGCATCCAATTCCAATCACTCGAGTCGCAGGAAATGTACTCAGTTTCCATGTCACATAGGTCATGACCTCCACTAAATATTGCACACAAAATGAACATGTAAAGATTTTTAAAAATATACCTCTAGCCCAGTTCATAAACAAGTATTTATTATTTTACTAAGTACATCAGAACTTGTATGTACTCTTTTTGGGTCCTAAATGCACTACAGGGCATAATATACTTCTAATGTGTATTAAAAACATGAACGAGGTTCTAGCATGATTTAACACAACTCTGTTGTTAAATATAAATTGTTTAGAGTAGAAAATAATTTCCTAGAATCGTTAAGCAAGAAGGATGAAACCCGGGTACAGAAAACCAGAAGATAATTTTTTTTCCATTGGTCAAGTTCTCTTTCACATCTATCTTAGACTAAATTTCTATCTTTAAATTAAAATATTGATTCACATACCACGACTATGCAGTATAGGAACAAAAACACAACTATTTTCTTATCACATGCCCCAGGATGTCAGGAATTAAAGAGACAATTACTATATAGGAAAACAAGTTGAATGCATACCATACTCCTATATTGGGAACATCAAAAACATGTGATCACCAGTTTGAGTCCAGTACCACACCTAACTCTTTGAAAATATTTAGTTTTTAGATAAAATACTTTCAAACAATTTAAAACACAAAATGTTAAAAATGTACTCTGGCATGCTCACTAACATTTTATGACACTTCAGAATTAACAGAAGTCTCAGAATTGACAAGATCTTTCACTTCAGTCACTGCATTTTTCTCTTGGGAGTTTATCTTCCCACTGAAGAAGGCATGGCTAACAACCTGGAACACAGTAATAGTAGTACTACATTAAAAATTGTGATTTGTAACCTTCTAGTTAACGCCAGCCACAAGAAGTCACTGGATGGCAAGATACAGAAATACTGTATTGTTCATTATAAGAGCAATTTAACTGAATACCCTAGTCATCCCTTTATAATCTAGTTTTGTGACTTTTATCAGTAATGGCAATTCTACTAATGCACTGCACCATCAAATTCATTTAAAACAAAACCTTTTACCTGGCTTAGATGCAACGAGCAGGATACTGTTTGGACTGTAATGTCCCAGAGCTGGGACAAGGGTTCTGAACATGTCCACATTTCTCTGCACCACATCAAGGTAGGACTGAGAATTTCCCAAAGAGTTAACTGTGAAGATGACCACCTTGGAATGAGCAGAGGCGGAGGGATCTAAATAAATAAAAAGAAACAGTCTGAGGTCAAGATATAGGTTTTTTGTTTGCTTGCTTGTTTTTATAGAGGGAGAGGCAGGGAGAGAGATTGAGAGGGAGAGAAACACTGATTTGTGAGAGACATCAATTGGTTGCCACTCACATCCCCCCAACCAGGGACCTGGCCTGCAAATCAGGCATGTGCCCTGACATGTGCCGAAACAGTGACCTTTCGGTTCACAGGCTGGCGCTCAATCCACTGAGCCATATCAGCCAGGGCTTAAGATACAGGTTTTATTCAAGTTTGAGTTCATAAGAAGGCTTTTCTTTTTTTCAGATAGAGAGCTGTTCGGCACACTTGCCCCCAGATCAATCTTACCTCCATAGGAAATATACCAAGTGCTGACGTTTGCCATCAGAAGGAGAATTAAGAGCAAGAGTGTATCCCAAGGTGGGAAAGAGAGCAATAAAGATAAACCAAATAAATTACAGGATCAGGAACCCACAAACAAGAAATTTGTTTTTATGCAATTCACAATTTTATTAGGGAACATAAATAATATACTACAGGCAAAATGAACTTACAATCAATTACATCACTCATTTCTAAACTTTGAGCTTAGGAGTCCTAGAGTTCCTCAAAAGTGACTCAGAGGCCAGCTGGGAGGACTGCGAGTGAGTGAAAAGGAGGCTGCAGGCACGGCTCCAGGCCACTTACTTGGACTTCAAGCAGAGCAGTCCACATCTGTTCTATTTGCTCATATCTGTTCTATTTATTGAGGATTCTACTCCAAAGAGGAAAGAAATGGTTTGAATAATCTTTAAATCGAGATAAAATGTCTTGGCTTACACTTTTTACTGACTTTCTTATACTGAAGCCCACTATCCTTGGTTTAGGTTCTTCTTCCAATGGGACTTAATGCAACCGTTAGGATTTCGGAAAAGCTGTTCTTGGGGGCTCACAGCTGCGATCCTCAAACATACATGTGCTCTTTTCCGACATCACTCTCTGTCACACAGTGTGTTATACAGTAAGTACCTGTCAAAACAGCAGCTGGACACTGTCTACATCAGAAACAACAGAACTGCAAGAAAGGCATCAGTTCAACCTCTGTAAATGAATATTAGCATCCCAAGGAGACAATGAGTGGATGCCAGGGTTTACGGTCTTAATTAAGCCTCTAAGGCCACCTTCCTAAACAAGTTTCTGAAGGAAACACGTGTGCAATGTGTCCCCTGGGAAATGCACTACCCGATTCAGTTCATAATCTAACACCATTGTGGACATGGGAGCTCTGAAAACTGACTCATGGGTTTTAATTATGGTTCTTCATGAGTCCTCTTAAGCAATTCCTGTGTTCTAGAGTTCAAAATAGATATCTGGTGATGAGTCAAAATCTCAAGAACTGGAAGACAGTAGGACTGGAAGTCATCCAAGAAACACGCAGTCTTGCATTATCCTGAAGAAAGATTATGAGTTTTCTGTTGACTGATTCTGGATGCTTTTCTTCAAGTGCTGCTTATAGTTGGTCTAACTGGGAGCAGTACTAGTTGGAATTAATCGTTTGGTTTTCTGGAAGGAGCTTATAATAGAGGACACCCTTCCAATCCCACCGCATACACATCATCATCTTCTTTGGATGAAGACTGGCCTTTGGTGTGGTTAGTGGTGGCTGATATACATGCCCCACCATCTCTTCTGCTGCACATTATTGTAAAGTATCCACTTTTCATCACCCATCACAATTTGTTTTAAAAACAGAACATTTTCATTATCTTTAAGTAGAGAATCGCATGCGGAAATATGGCCAAGAAAGTTTTTTTCCCACTTAACCTGTGTGGAACCCAAACATCAAAGCGATTAACAACCAAGCTGGTGCAAATGATTTTCAGGGCTTGATTTGGGTATTCTGAGTACGTCAGCTATCTCCCACGTGGTATAATGTTCACTGCTCTCAATTAATATCTCTATTTGATCGCTATCAACTTCAACCGATCTGCCCGACTGTGGAGCTTGGTCCAGCGAGAAAGCTCCAGCACGAAACGTCACAAACCACTTTTGTTTGACGCGTTCGATCAGTCACAGCACCTTCTCCATTCACTGCACAAATCTTTTGTTTCAGTTGCATTTTTACCTTTCTTGAAATAATAAAGCGTAATATGCCAAAAATGTTGCTTACTTTCTTCCATCTTCAATATTAAAATGACTACAATTCACCAATTTTGATTAAGTTTTTTTAATTGCACGATCTTATGACAGCTGTCACAACACAATCTAACCAAATTGTTTCGAATGAAGTTAAGACAACTAAGCACTCCTAGAACCATCTTACGGAAAAAACCAAATGAAATTTTTGGCCAACTCAATATGTATACCCTCCCTCAAATGTTTTAGCAGCTATTAAAAAAAATAGCCAAATGGAGCAAAGTACAACTCTGCGATGATCAGTTGCAATCATCAATACCTGTTATGATGGGCCATTACTAAAATTTCCCTTGAGTTCAATTTCCCAAAATTATTAATGCACTTCTCCATATGATAGAATATATATTCATAAACTGTCAGTTAACGTTATATTTAAAATTACTTCATGTCATAGGAATTAAATTAAGTATTATCTGGAACATGCAACCAAAATTAACAAGGGCAATATGAAACTTGCCCTAAGACAGTAGACAGTGTGCATTCATTCAACATTCCCTATCTGGTGGCGAGCACCACGACCTACATACCTACTCCAAGGATTCTGTTCTTTCAATGACCAGAAACAACAGCCACTGATGGTTAATAAGACAGAGGAAGGAACAATTTCCTTATGTACTAAATGGCTCACAACCTCTAGGGTCTGTGTACTCAACAGTGCCCTAAGGTAATTTGGAATTGTTACGAGGTCCCTTAAGAACTTCAGTACCTGAAATAACAGGCACAAGAGATTATCTAGCACCCCCCCAGGGATCCCCTAGATAAGGGCTACAAAAGGCTCTTTAAAATGACTATTATTGTACTGTCTCTAGAGACAAAACTAACTCACTGTGCCCTACAGGGATCTAGAGGCTTGCTAGAACTATTTCACCCAAGTTTTATAAACCAGAGGTATCGCTGCAACTTTTCCGACCTTCTGTTGTTCTTAGCACATTCAGGCTTGCGAAGCCATTATGTCTCAACACTATATTTGCAAAGTATGGTGAACGGATACAGGGCAACTAAGTAAGGAAACGCAAGGGAAAACCAAACAACTACATGTCACGACCCGACCTCTGCTGTAACCTGGTTTCGGAAGGTTAAACACTTTCTAGTTCAATGGTCCTCCAAATTTTCTGGTCATGCATCTCTGGTAATAAAATATTTTAAGACCACATCACCAAATGTAGCATTTACCTACATATTTATGTCTGCATTAATATGTCATGTACATGATAAAATATATTGAAACTTTTTAAGTTAAAGATATGATAAATTACTTTTTAACATTAAAATTTTATTGACACAAAAACTCTTTTTATTGTTATTAAAACTTATTTTAACAATATATATTTTAGTGAAAGTAATGCAAATTAAATTTTTAAAAAGATTCTTGGTTTAACACTTTGGCTATATACCAAGAAGTACGTATTATTCTCACTTTTAAGATAATACTAAACTTGCAGAGATTATATAATCTAACAAATGTCAGAGCTATAATGTGGCAGACCTAGGATGCAAACCCCGTCTTTCTAACTCTAAAACCAGTGTTCTTGACCAATATATTATGAAAAAGCAAGCAATCAGAGAAAATAAATCTATACTAAAATGAGACACACAGAAAGAAACAATTTCCTCATGACCTGAACGGCCTCATGACCTCTAGGGTACATGCACCAAACAGTCCCCTAAAGTGATCTGAAAGAGACATGAATACACCCTTCTGACCAACCTGAATATTATTTGCTTATCTGACTCTTGTTAATATAAACAGTTGCAGACTCTGTATGACTCTGGGTAAATTACTTAGATTTTTTGAATCTTAGTTTCTAAACATGTAAATTGATAGATTTGGACTAGGTGATCTTTTTTTTTTAATTGATTTTTAGAGAGAGAGGAGGGGAGAGAGACAGAGAGAGAGAAACAAAGATCCGTTGTTCCACTTATTTATGCATTCATTGGTTCATTCCTGTATGTGCCTTGACCCGGGATCAAACCCACAACCTTGGCATGTCAGGACAACACTCTAACCTACCGAGCTGGGCCTGGACTAGGTGATCTTTAAGGTACTTCAGCATTAAGGTTCTAGTACTGTAGGCAGAGCACAGGTCATTTTTAGGGCAGAAACTGTTACCAGACGGGGCCTACACCTAGAGTGGGTCTGCCTCAGACTGGCCTGTAGTATGTGGGTTCTTGACTTCATGTAGGAAAGATTTCACAACACAAGTCCAGGTGACTTTGAGCATACCTTTATTAAAGCCGGGGACAGTGAAACAACGGAAGGGCTCAGGGTAGAAGCAACAGGAGAGAGCCTAGGCAGGGCTGCTGTTAGCTCATTGGGAAGTCAGAGAAAAAGGGGACCTCGGAGACAGGACCAGGGGGTGGGCCTGGGATGAGCTCCAGCTGCCCACTGCCCCCCTGGTTGCAAGTCTCATGGAAACCCTTAGAGTTTAGGAGGAAGTAAAAAATTCACACCTGAGAAGGGGTATGGGCATGCTCTAGAGCAAGTCCATACTTACATCTTTCATTTTGAGAGTTTTCTCTCTCTTCTGCAGGTGAGAATCTTAGGGGAGAGTTTCAGCAGAATATTCATTAGCTTTCCAGGTTCATTTTTAATATGCTGATGCATCAAAATGAGCGTATAGGACAGTCTGAGACTATTCTTTGGTTTGCTTCACTGTTTTACTTTTATCTTGAGTCTGTCTGGCTCTAGTCAGATTTTTCTTATTTGTTCCCCTGATTTTATCCATCCTTGGGTTTGGCTGGCAGAAATAGCATTAATTGGGTCTCTGTTCTCTACTTCCCAAATCAGAGTTGTTTAAGCTATGTATTGTCCGGTTAGGGAGAAGAGGTATAGGCCACTTTGCTCTCAAGGGTCCTTGGTGAGGCCCAGGGAAGATAAGGTCTTGCGATTCACTAGCTGGCTGTACATTGTTCAGACTGTTTGGTCTTGTTTAATTTCCTTTTCTCAGTTTCCATATTCCACTTGCCCAGAAATTTTTCAAGCTTTTTACAAGAA
This sequence comes from Micronycteris hirsuta, assembly GCA_004026765.1. Classification (NCBI taxonomy): domain Eukaryota; kingdom Metazoa; phylum Chordata; class Mammalia; order Chiroptera; family Phyllostomidae; genus Micronycteris; species Micronycteris hirsuta. The sequence goes on along the minus strand of PVJI01000939.1, from coordinate 91,278 downwards.
AAAACAACTCTCTAAGATACAATAATGGTCGATACATGCCATTATAGATTTGTCCACATCCATAGAAAGCAGAACGTCAAGAGTGAATCCTAAGTAAACTACGGACTTCGAATGATGATGATGTTTCCAGGTAGGTTCGCCAACGGTACCCCTCAGGCAGGGGATGCTAACAACGGGAAGGCTACGCATGTGTGGGAGCAGGAGGTACAGATGGGAAACTTCTGTACCTTCTTCTCAACGTGGCTCTGAACCTAAAACTGCTCTAAAAAATAAAATCTATTAAAATTCTAGGACTTAAATACAAGAGCAAATAAGGCATACAAGTTTTAAGCAGAAAAACCAGACCTTTGCTGATCTCCACATTAGGCAGGCTGAAGATATTAAGGTCCATCATCCCTCCTTTAGTCCCTTCTGAGAGGTCTAAGAGGACAAGTCTGTCTGCAAGGCCCTGCACAACAAGAAACAGAAGAGCAGTACAATGGACGTGTCCAGTTAATCCAGTTTAAATTCATCCAGAGTGAGGGCTACGGGAGAATACACAGGACTCGTGTGCTGACTTATAAAGCAAAAGTAATGCAATACCCATAAAAGGGACATGCAAACAAGAAATTACTATGAATTTGAATGATGTGATCCTTCGGGTGTCACTGAAAACTTGGACCTAGCAGGGCTTAAATCAGAAGTCACAGATTGCAGGTTTCCTTTGATGGGACAAGTAATAAAGATGATTTGGTGCATTCAATATGTTTGCTATTGTTATTGTGTGTTTTCATTCTGATATTATAATTTACATTCTGAAAGAATTTAGAGTGATTTTTTGGGTCTCTTTTTGGCATCTCATTTCTAGCATGACAGTAAACACTAATACCAATGTTCTCTTAAAGAAAAAAAGGATAACCCTGGCTGCTATGGCTCAGTTGGGTGGAACATCATCCCATACAACAAAAGGCTGGGGGTTCGATTCCCAGTCAGGACACATACCTAGGCTGTAGGTTCAATCCCCAGTTGGGGTATGTATGGGAGGCAACCAGTCAATGTTTCTCTGTCACTCTCTTTCCTCCCTTCCTCTCTCTCTAAAAAAATCAGTAAACATATAAAAAAGAAAAAAGGATAATAGCCATAAATCTAAAATAAAATCCAATTATCATAGAGCACTCTCCCCAGAGAGCTCATGGAAATTATCTCCACCTGCCTGTAGATGGCTCCTTGGGTGCCATGATGGGCTGGCTGTAAATGACAACATGGGATACCTAAAAGTCAGATTACCTTTGTGGAAGGTTGTGGAAGGTCTTCCAAAGTAGTAAGAGATCTAAGGCTCTCTCCTGTCTTAGAGTGTAGGAGCAAGAATACCAAGGGTCCTGCCAGACTATTGGGAAGAAAGTGTAGAAGTTAAGAAAACAACCCAGCAAGACTATTTATTAGCTCTGTGATGCTGGGCAAGTCCCTGAACTTGGCCATACTTCGTGGGTTGTGAGGATTAATTATGTGACACAGGCCTAGTGGAGAGCAGTCCTCTAAATTGTACCTATTAACTGTATTATTGTTAACCACTTGTAAGAGAAATGCAGCCCTGGCTGGTGTAGCTCAGTGGATTGAGCGCGGGCTGGGAACCAGACGGTCCCGGTTCGATTCCCAGTCAGGGCACATGCCTGGGTTGCGGGCCAGGTCCCCAGTGAGGGCCATGTGAGAGGCAACCATACATTGCTGTTTCTCTCCCACTCTGTCTCCCTCCCTTCCCCTCTCTCTAAAAATAAATAAATAAAATCTTTAAAAAAAAAAAAAAGAGAAATGCAAAGAAAACTGAATTACCATTTTTCATTTATCAGATATTCAAAGATCCAAAAGTTTAACAACTATATAAAATAGGTATTTTCACACACTATGGGTATGAGAATAAACTGACACAGAGATAATTTAAAAATTTCTATCAAAATTTTAAAACATAGTAACTCCTTTAATCCATCAATTTCACTTATGTAAATTATCCTACAAGTCCATTAGTACGTGTAGGATGCTGATACAAGATGTAAAAGTATCTGGATATTCAAAAGAATAGAGGGAGCATTTGAAATCTTGCTCCCAGCATATGTCATTAGCTTGGCTCAAATAAACTTAGAAAACAAAACAAAACAAAGACTAAACAACCTAAACGTCCATTGCTAACAACAACAATAATAATGAAGCAGTATAACATAGCAGTTTGGGGCAGAGCTTCTCAAGCTAAAGGATCACATTTAGTAGGTCAGTGAAGCGCATGGATCACCAGGGATTTTGTTGAATGCAGATGTGCTATTGTAAATCTGGAGTGGGGCCTGAGATTATGCACTTCTAGTAAGATCTCAGGTGATGTCAGCGCTGCTGGTCTGAACGCCACCACATCCAGTAGGAAGGATCTAGAATATGGGTTCTATAAATAGATTGCCTAGCTTCAAATGCTGGCTCCATTTATTAACAGTGTGACTTTGGGCAGCTGGGTAACCTCCCTACGCCCTGGTTTCTTCACTTGGAAAAGGTAATGATGGTATCTAAGCCACAGGGTTGCTGTAAAAATGAGCCAGGTGTTTGGCCGAGTGCCTGGCACCCAGTTAAGCATTTGGTAAAGGGTAGTTACTGCTGTACCCACCACTGGTGCGTACTGTTGTCGCTGTTACGGCTACTATTGTACTGAGTACTGCTGCGCTACTTGGACATTGTACCTTGTCTTAAAATAGTAATGTTTAAAAGGAAAAATGGGAAAAAATTTCCATCTAGACAGCTCACAAAGAAATACTGACAGCGAGACTCTTCTAACAGCTAAAGAAACATGACTTTAAAGGGCCTTCTGTACTTAACAAAAACAAAGAAAACTGATGAAACTCAGTATTGTTAGAGATGTCAAAATTCTGGTTGATGTGCACATTTTTATTAGTAGCATGACTTAGTTCTGCCTTTTTCAGAGCAGTTCTGCAATATGTGGTAAGTGCCATTAAAACCATCCATGTCCTCTGACTCACTCGTATTACTTCTGAGATTATGTACGCCTAAAAAACATTCAGATGAGAAAATCAGCGGCTTGTAAAGCAGTGTTTACAGAAGCACTCTATTGAGTAACAAAAGAATTGAAAACAATTCCGATTCTAATTGAGAGGGAACAGTCAATTCAGATGGAGGGTGGAGGAAATGAAGCTATAAATATGTCAAAGGTTAGCATATACTTGTGTTGTTCTCCACAGCCAGATTTAAAACTTTCTAGCTCCCTGGATAGAATTTAATTATTTGCTGAGGTAGAACCTAGCTCCAAGACATATGTGAGTCTCAAATGGAAGAAACTAAATGGCAAGGATAAGGGAAAATTTAGTTGGCAAAAAATCAAAGTTTAATAGACTAGAAAATGAAATGACAACTACCAAATAAATACATAAAGGGACAGCTACTCTATTCTGGGTTGTACTCCTCAAATGACATAGACATGCTGTTACCAAGACACTGGGCCCCGAGGGCCATTCGAACCACCCTGGAAGGGGGGCTTAAGTGCCCTTCTGAAAATAATCTATATAGAAAATACCTAGTGAAAAGGACTTACGAAAAGTAAATCTCAAACTATCAATTCAGGAATTATAATCTTAAAGATAGTAGAGTAATTACATGAAAAAAGACCACCTTAAAAAACTCTAATAAATAATTTTATAAAGAGCTAAAATGAAGTTCTTAAGTAAGAGTTTAATTAAAGCAGCATGACTCAGCCCTGACTGGTATGGCTCAGTGGGATGGGTGTCGTGCTGCAAACCACAAGGTTGCAGGTTCAATTCCCAGTCAGGGCACATAGCTGGGTTGTGGGCCAGGTTCCCACTCAGAAGAATGTGAGAGGCAACCCATCAATGTTGCTCTGGCACAGAGATATTTCTCTCCCCCTCCCTCTCCACCCTTTTCCTTCGCTCTAAAAGTAAATAAGTAAATAAAATCTTTTTTTAAAATAAGCAGCATGACTCAGAAAACAAAAGAATTTGTGACTAAGTCAGATGAATGCAAAGTTGAGGTTTCCCTTGAATTAGTGTGATAAGTTCATTATTCAAATCACTTTTTCAAAGTCTATTCACTACATGACTAACTGAATGAGCGCTTTTAGCTTCTGTCAACTAACTAAATATATTTTAAGTCAAAAAGAGATTTTCCCACATGATGAAATTAAGCCATCATTTCTTGTATACTAACCATAAACTACCCAACAGTGTAGCAGTGTGATAAATGTATTTATAGCCACCATGCTTGCACACCTTTGCTGATATTGCTAACGTGCAGGCCACTCCTAGTTCTCCGCCTCCAACCACAGTAATTTTCTTTACTGTTTTGTTCTCGTGATTCGCCCAGTTCTTTGAATTTATGTCTGAGACACCTAGAAAGAAAAAAGTGAATGAACATGACAATTTAAAAATACTATCAAAATCTTTTTAGCATCTTTTAAAAAAATACACCAAGCTTCAATAACTTGGACAGAAAACATGGTGCTAACCCATAACAGGCATTCAAAAATACTTGCTGAACAAATGCAACGCTAGAAAGACAGGAATCTGATATTAAATATTCTGCTAAATGAAGGCTACCCTTTTAAAAAGAAAACATCCTTCCAAACATTTAAAAATATATGAGACTGAAAAAAACAGAATTTTCACAATTCTAAAAACATTCTGATTCTTACTGCTCCAGTCTAAAATGTAAAAAATATTTAACACCTTACAGAATTTTACAAGCATGGGTATTTTGCTTTATACTCAATGGAAACAATGAGAATCACAGATTTTTCTGGTCCAATACATTGAAATGAGACAAAAAGCCACATAAACATATAATGAAAAAGGTTTAGGATCATAAATACAGGGTCGGCAAAAGTAGGTTTACAGCTGTGAGTACACGAAACAGTTCATTCTTGTATTATTATTTATTATAATATGATTTGTCTTTTTATTATTATTGTTATTATTTTGTAACAAATAATTACTTATGATTTATCTTTTAGGTAATAATGGCTGATAATTTAACCTACTTTTGCCCACCCCTGTATATAGCAAGCGATTTTGAACAAAACACAAAATTGTTTTATCTGTCAGTATAAGAGTAATCTTCTACATTTTAAGAAACCACATTCATTAGAACTGTATGCTAAAACTTAACCTATGATAGGACAGGAATTTTTGATTCAACACAGATGTGCGTGTGTGTGTGTGTACGTATTTATTTATAAAAATAAAGTAGCAGAGAGTAGAGGCTATTAGTGAGAAATTCTAACCTCATAACTCTGATTAACGAAAATACAAACCTTCAGTGATTTTTGCAATATAGGCTAGTAAGTCCACCTGCCGTGCCTCATCAGATAGTGAGAGAGAATACAGGGGAAGTTCCTCTTGAAACTTGGCGATCATTTCTTTAATTAATCCTACAATAACAGATTTAGGCTGCAGAATACACACAAAGGGAACAGTTATGCAAAAATTTTGCTCACGAATACTACTACCTTGTTAACCTACACCTTGTTTTAGTTAGCCAAGACAAAGTACTGTGTTAAGCTCTCATTTTTGGAAAACTACCATGGAAATTAGTTGATACCTTCAACTGTTTAAAACTTCCATTTAGAAAATTACTTAAATCTTTTTTTTTTTTAAAGATTTTATTTTATTTTTAGAGAAAGAGGAAGGGAGGGAGACAGAGAGGGAGAGAAACAGCAATGTATGGTTGCTCCTCACATGGCCCTCACTGGGGGGACCTGGCCTGCAACCCAGGCAATGTGCCCTGACTGGGAATCGAACCGGGACCCTCTGGTTCCCAGCCTGCGCTCACTCCACTGAGCTACACCAGCCAGGGCAAATTACTTAAATCTGTTAACTGAAAAATGAAGAAAGAAATGTTGAATCCACATCTCCAAAATGTGGGAAAATAACATGAACATGCTTACTAGCAGAGTACCTATGTAGCCATCATCAAATCCGAAAATGAGCACAGATCAGTATTATCTAAGCTGTTACTGTTTCTTTCCATTTAACTGGTTAAGCAACCTTAGTGAAACTCATTTAACCTAGCTTAGCTTCAGTGCTATCAGCAATATAATGTGAACAATAAATCCCAAGTGGCTGTTATGAGAAACAAATGAGCCGATGCATGCAAACTATATACTCTGAGTGTAAAATCAATGTTTATTATTGTTAGGAATATCTAGTAGCTTGTTCATTGTAAAAAGTGCTTAAATTCTCAGTGTCTGGGTTTCATTACTTGTAAGTTAAGAGGATGAGGCCCTTAGCATCAAACACCTTTAAAGACTAGGCAGATAACACGATGTGTGAAGTTGTTATGGATAAGAAAATTTGGCGAGATGGTTATTGTGGCAGATTGGAAACAGTACATGTATAGGCATTCAAATTCATATTAAGAACAAAAAAGAAGAAAAGTAATAAAACTTTTGTGTCATTTAAACAAAATTCTATAGACCGTTTAACACAGCACACTGACTCTCCTGGGGAAATGTCTGTAAATCTTGGCCTAGACAACCTCTAGATTCTTTCTAGCTCCAAAATTCTATATAATTATACTACATAATTATAATTCCAGCTGTACAAGAGTATGTGGAACTTAAAATTACTAGTAATTTTAAATAGGGTAATTTAAATAATGTAGTATCTTCTTAAAACTAGTTTTAGCTTACAATATAGAAGCTCGGAATAGTAAAATGAAATCAACACTGTCTGAACTGAAGTAAAGCACAATCTCAACTAGATTACAGATGGTCTCTGAGTATTTATTAAACAAGCAAACAAATAACAGTATGAACAGAGATGCCCAAGAAAATCAGAAAGAGGGAATAGGAACTAGGATTCCCACAACAGGGTACAGACGTCAAAATATCTTCTGAGGATAGTTTTAAAAAAAGAAAAGAAAAAAGAAGGTAATATGGATGAAGGAGAGAGGCGATTCAAAAAAGGAGAAACATACATGATTGATAAATACATGAAAAAGATTTAAATTTCTCAACTACCCAAAGAACCAAACATTAAGATTAAGACATCATTTTTGGCCTTCTGGTGGACTAATTTTTATTAAGACCCAATCATAACATTTAACTGAAAGTCTTATTTAAATCACCAACTAATACAAATAATGTACAAGTTCATAAAACAGTCAATAAACAGTCAATCTTTTTCCACCTAAACTCCACTACTGATAAATTGGTATAAATTCTTTACTATTTCTTTTTTCCTTCTTTTTAAAGGTGTTATATATATGAAAATAAAAACTATGAAAAAAATAAAGTGTGTCCACAATTGCACACTTTTTAATGGGATGTATATAAAATAAGAAGTGATGATCCTAACGCCATCCTTGGCAGCAACCTCACTGGACTCTCATATAGCCCTGTCCCCATGTTCTACAACTTCCTGGGTACGTATAAATATATTCTAAATTATCCTTTCATAAAGGTTTTAATTACTTATAGGAATGAGAGTATTTTAAAGTAAATATAAAAAGATAAGCAAAAGTTTATTTTGTTTGAACAATACCTTCTGTCAGAGCAAGGGCGCTGTAAAACAGGTACTTGACTGCACTGATTTCTACTGATGGTAGACATGCAACATTCTGTCTACTTTTTGGAGGCCAATTTGGCAACAGATAAGAATAGCCTTCGAAATATTTATAACCTTTGATCCCACTGTTGCATTCCTAGAGATTGATCAATGCTCAATATAACAGCAGGTGGAACGTGCAGAATACAAAGTCGCATAATACGAGGACCGGTAAAACAAGTAAATTACAGTTCCGTACATCACATGAGTGAATTTTTTTTTTAAAGATTTTATTTATTCATCTTTCAGAGAGAGGAGAAGGGAAGGAGAAAGAGCAATGTATGGTTGCCTCTCACATGGCCCTCACTGGGGACCTGGCCTGCAACCCAGGCATGTGCCCCGACTGGGAATCGAACCGGGACCCTCTGGTTCCCAGCCCGCGCTCAATCCACTGAGCTACACCAGCCGGGCACATGAGTGAATTTTAAAAATTTAATGCTCAGTTAAAACAAAACACATAATAGAAAATTATGATTCAATTTATCAAAGGTCATAGAGGCAAAACTGCAAATAAATGCATATATTACCGAAGAATCTTTAATAGGGAGGAACTGGGAAATGGTGCCCGAAACAGCGCCAGGAGCGCCACACGCGCTCGAACGAGCAGCAAACCGTAGATACAGGGAGCGAACACTAGCTGCCCCCGACTCAGACTCCTGGGCCCGGCTGACCCCTGGGGGCTCAGTTTCTAGTCGCTTTTAAAGACCATATGAAGCATATAGTTGAAAGAAAATTCAGTAACTTCTTTGTTACTCGCATCCATTAGGATCAAATCTAAATATTCAGAAAAATAAGAACTTCGGAAAGAAAACCAAATTGATCTTACATGGCTCCAGTTTTGGAGGTAGGGCAAGTAGATTCTGCCTTGAGCATCCACATGTTTTCCAACTGAGATTTCCATATTTGCAGTCGGCTTTAAGAAGCAAATGGGGGGAGCAAATGGGTGAGAATCCAAAATCCACAAACGAATTGGTATGTTATATGTATTACCTATTTGAGACAAAATAAACACACTTCAAACAATAAAAAGGCACATGCATTTATCTATGGTATAGCTAGGTGGCATTTTAAGATGCCTAGTCAAGTTTATATAGAAAGGATTTATGTAAATCGAGGCCTATTTCCCCCATTTCATCTACATTAACATTGGAAATATGTTCCCATTAAGTCACCAGCATAATATTTGAGGAAACTTCATGAAGACACTCAATTCAATGCAATGAATATTGACAGGACCTACGGCGCCAGCAGTTCGAGGTACGCCATCTTCCCCATATGATCTTCTCTGTCCACCGGAGCAGAGCTCTTGCACCCTTCTTGAATGGTAGTGGACCCTTATGTATATGTATTTTTTAGGAGGCAGGGGGTGAGACTGGCTCTGCCCCTGCTGGGGGGAAGTACCTCCAAGGGGAAATGGTGAAAGGGAAGAAGGGAGAAAAAGAAAAAAAAAAAGGAAAGGGAAGGGGGGAAAGTAAGAAAAAGTGAGACAGAGGTGCTGCTGCCTGGACCCTTATGTTTTTATACTTCTGCATGAAAGTTACCTGCTTACAGTTCTGTTTCTTCTTTTACATTGTAAACTTCCTCCTAAGACAGGATTACATATTATTCATTTCTATATCCCCTGCACCAAGTATAGTGCCTGACATACTGGCTACTCAATAACAGTTTCTTATATAATTAAGAATGACTGAATTAATAAACAAATGAAAAATAAATGAATAAAGTGAATTTGACACTGGCCTTCAAGTTGCTCACTACTAGCAGGTACTGTAACATACAAGCTAGTTTTGCTACGAAGACTTAGAGCTGAAAATAACCCTAACAGTCACCTTGCCCAGTGGTCTGTCCATTTAGTGTGCTGAATGGGAACCTGCCTGGACGCTCCTCCAGCTGTAATCACGCATGTCATGTCTGCTGAGAGCCTACATCTGACTGCCTCGGTTGCCAGGAAGCCCAAAGCTAAACCTAATATAAGTATAAAAACTAAACTTAAACTAAAAATCTCATCAATTACCTTGGCTCTTTATTTATAGCTCCTGATATTTATTCTTGCTTTCATAGTCTTATTGCATATGTCTTTCACTGTACTTAAGAACATGGCTGCTTAGAAGCAGGAATGCATAGGTTTCACACACTACTAGCTGTATGATTTCAAGGAACTTAACTTCTCTGCATCTCAATTCCTTCCTCTATAAAATGGGAATAATAGCTCCTACCTCACAGGGTTGTTGTGAGTACGAAATTAGTTAATGTTGGTAAGTAAAATGCTTAGAACAGTATAGGACATGGTAAGTGCCATGAAGGGTTGGCAATGTTTGCATTTTGCAAATAGGCCATGTATAAATAAAATGCTCTCTTTCCCACTGCACCCTCTTCTCTAAGGAAATCCTCCTCCTACTGAGTTACTTTTTCATCTTGCTGACTCATTCCTCCTCTAAGCACAGTAATGCTCAGCAGCGTCTGCAAATTAGAGATAGTTAAGGAATTTTGAAACATGATTGCTCTGGATTTTGACCATCAGGCAAAACTGGCTGTTTCTGTAGAGCAAGATCGAAGTATCGGAAGCTTCTGAAGTATTGAGAGCTCTCTTCATCTTGAATAAGTTTCTCCTCATGGCTTCCAAGACATCATGCTTTCCTGAGTTTCCATCTGTACCAGTGGCTGCTCCTTCAAAGTTTTCTTTGTTTGTTTCTTCTCCTCCTGACCTCTCCCCAGCCGTGGTCCCACTGAGTCACTCAAGACTCCATACTCCTTTTCTAGTTTTGTCTCAGTACTTTTAAAAAATATTTTATTTATTTATTTTTAGAGAGGGAAAGGGAGGGCCAAAGAGAGGGAGAGAAACATCAATGTGTGGTTGCGTCTTATGGACCCCCTACAGGGGCCCTGGCCCACAACCCAGGCATGTGCCCTGATGGGGAATCAACCGGTGACCCTTTGGTTCACAGGCACTCAATCCAGTCAGCCACATCAGCCAGGGCTGTCTAACTATTTAAAACATGTTTTTCCTGAGGTAGGTCACCATAGTTAGTTAATATCCATCACCATACACAGTGTCTAAATATTTACAATATAGGTATAGGTATAGATAGGCATAGCTATTGATCTGTATATAACTCTATGATTATAAAGTCATATGATCATAGTACCACAAAGTGACCATTTATATTGGCCCATTTGATAAAGATAATAAATTCTGACTGTCTGATCAGCAAGAAATAACTAGTGTGCATCATGAGTTGATGTAATTCTAGTCAAAAGCCAAGGGGAAGCCCTGGCTAGGTGGCTCATTTGGTTAGAGCATCATCCCGTACACCAAAAGGTTGTGGGTTCAATTCTCGGTTAGGGCACACACCTATGCGTGGCCCATCTGCTTGAACCCCCAGTTGGGATGTGTATGGGAGCCAACCGATTCATGTTTCTCTCTCCCTAAAATCAATGTACATATATATACCTGAATGACAATCTAAAAAAAAGCAAAAGGAAAAGCCCAAGTTGGCCTTCAAAGAGCCTTGCTGCAACAGAGCCAGAGGAGATGTTTCGTGTGCCGGGCTGGCGGAGGCTATCTCTGGAACTTCTGCGAGTGCACAGGAGGCCCTAAGCCATGGCGGCAGGTACAGGTGCAGCTTTCTGCATCCCTGCCCTTTGGCCTGTGCCCACACAGGGCTCTCCCCCATCTCAAGCACACTGTCTGCAGGCCTCTGTGTCTCATCGCTCTGTATGCACAAATGAGGAGGCTGCGGGTCTTGAGGAAGGGCAGTTGGGCTCTCACACAGTATTTTCTCTTGATTCTGAATAAGTTTTCTTTTTTAAACTGATCACTTGGAAAAAATCTGCCTTGGTTATCTGCGGTTTTCATGCTCTTTCCACCCCCCCACCCCTTGTGAGTAGGATAACTAATCATTGTAGCCTATGTAAAGAATCTAAGGGGCCCAGGAGGGGTGGGTGAAGGCAGTCAACCAAAAGGACCACAGGATCCTTATTACTGCAGTTTGACTTCAGATAACCAGTTGAGCTTTGATAAGAATAATCTGGCTGGAAATCTGCAAGCCCAGCATAAGTAGCAGCCACCTCAGATTGCTCTATAGCTCAGGCAGGGTAGCCCTAGGCAAAATAAAAGTGGGGGCTGACCTTGGCCTGCACCACCTGGGAAACTGCAGGGCCAGCACACCCAGTGGAAAACTACAGACCACGCTGGAATACCACCACCCAGTCCCTGCACAGCTGATCTTCCATGGAGGGTGGAGGTTGGCGGTCAGTGGTCGCAGCCAATCCTTGCAGCTGACTGGCCTGGGTAAATCCCTTTCATTGATCTGCCAACAGCAATCAAGGCTCAATTACAAGAAGAAGGTGCACTCAGACCACATGAAGGGCGAAACTGGAGTACCCAGCTTGGTGATAGGGGAGGCTGTGCCACTGGAACCTACAGGACACTTACTACATTAGGCCACGCTACCAAGACAGAGAGTCATAGCAGTTCTTCCTAATACATAGAAACAAACACAGGGAGGTTGCCAAAACGAGGAGACAAGATGCATGGCCCAAATGAAAGAACAGATCAAAACTCCAGAAAAAGAACTAAACAAAGGAAGATATGCAATCCAGCAGATGCAGATTTCAAAACACCGGTTATAAGGATACTCAAGGAACTTAGTGAAGATCTCAGCAACATAAAAAAGATTCTCTTAGAAACAAAGGATACCCTAATTGAAATAAAGAACAATTTACAGGGAAACAACAGTAGAGTTGATGAAACCAAGAATCAAATTACTGATTTGGAACATAAGGAAGCCCAAAGCAACCAATCAGAACAACAAGAAGAAAAAAGAATCCAAAAAAAGGATAGTATAAGCAGCCTCTGGGACAACTTTGAGATGCCCAACATTCGCATCATAGCGGTGCCTGAATGAGAAGAGAAAGAGCAAGAAATTGGAAATCTATTTGAAAAAATAATGAAAGACAACTTTCCTAATTTGGTGAAGGAAATAGACATGCAAGCCCAGGGAGCACAGAGAGTCCCAAACATGAAGGATGCAAAGAGGCCCACTGCAAGACACATCATAATCTAAATGCCAAAGGTTAAAGACAAAGAGAGAATCTTAAAAGCAGTAAGAGAAAATAAGTTAGTTACCTACAGGGGAGTTCCCATAAGATTGTCAGCTGATTTATCAAAAGAAACTTTGCAGGCTAGAAGGGATTGGCAAGAAATATTCAAAGGCATGAAAAACAGGGACCTACAGCCAAGATTGCTCTACCCAGCAAAGCTATCACTTAGAATTGAAGGGCAGATAAAGAGCTTGCCAGACAAGAAACAACTAAAGGAGCTCATCATCACCAAACCATTCCTATATGAAATGTTAAAGGGATTTATTTAAGAAAAAGAAGAAGATTGAAATTATGAACAATAAAATGGCAATAAATACATACCTGTCAACAATTGAATCTAAAAAACAAACTAAGCAAACAAGAACAACAGAGACAGAATCATGTATACAGAGAGTGTTTTGATGTTTACCAGATGGGAGGGGTTTTAGGGTAACGGGTGAAGAGGTGAGGGGATCAAGAAGTACAAACAGGCAGTTACAGAAAAGCCATGGGGATGGAAAGTGCAGTATAGGAAATGGAGTAGCCAAAGCACTTATACACATGACCCATGGACATGAACAATGGTGGGGGGATTGCCTGAGGGAGTGGGAGGTGCTGGGTGGAGGGGGAAAAGGAGGAAAAATTGACACAACTATAACAGCATAAGGAATCAGGTCCTTCTTCCAGGAATCAAGTTACCAAAATGAATCCTTCAGTCAACTAATCAGATGGATGAATTCTGGCCCTCTCAAATTTCCTTCCTCAGAGTGGGATTTGGTCTGAGTGTTAAGGTTCATTGTAGAGTCCTACCCTAAATGCAGGAGAAGGGGATAAAACAGAACCTGGGTAGTTGGGCTTGATTCTAGGAGTCCCAACCTGTCCCTGCTCCAGGAGGCTACCCTGAGTGCAGAGAGAGATGGAAATGGGGCGTTGAAGGACTATTAGGCTGCCAGGGAGATTTGATTTAGTCCGGTTGTCCAGAAGAATGAGAGGAAAGTATTAGTTGAGGGTTCTATGCTAGTCAGAGGATTTGCAAATGCTAACACATTCCTCTGTGAGGCACACCACCATTTGTCAGTTAAATATGTGTGTTTTAAGCAGTAACATTCAGCTGGTCAGACTTTCTGGGCAGTCTTGGTGACGCATTTCCCATGCTGTGACTGTTCTGAAGACAGATTGTTCTGTGATTGTTCTGAAGACTATGAGACGTCCAGATAAAATCAATCCCAAAAATTCCTTAAAAAAAAAAAAGGCAAAGGGAAAAATGTGTACTGCAGAAAAAAGGTATTGCAGGTACCATCACTACCTTGAAAACCCTGCCAGCATAAGGACCAATGACGCGACTCCAACACACTAGGGGTCGGAGTGCCGATGAGGGCACCGATGGTATTAAGATAACTTGTGTGCCCTCCTGTTACCGCCCCACACTGTTTGAAAAACCGAAATGCTACTAAGCAATGATTCACTGAAATGCTACTAAGCAATGATTCATTTAAATGCGTAAGCTCCTCTGTTACTATACACCTTCCCTTGAAATGATGGGGATGGGCGAGAACTGTGAAATCAGTCAGTCAGTCAGTCAGTCAGTCATTGGGGTGGGTAGGAGTTTTTTCTCTCTCCTTCTAATATCTAACTATAAAATATGCAGAACACAAGTAATGGGGAACAGGTCCGAGTAAAGTTCTCCAAGCAGCCAGAGAATAGTCCGACAGCTTGGTAGCAGAGGAGCATGAAAGGAGAATAAAAACAAACCTTATGCCTGTGCTGTCGACCTCACTGCAAATTCTTCAGAGTCCATTGCTACCTACTTTTATCTCCAACCACATTCCTATGTGTAAAAACCAAACTAAATTCCTCTGCATTTTCTGTGCCAAAGGAGGAGTCATGTGGGACACAAACGGAGGCAGAAAAAAACATGAGTGTGCTTCTGGCAATAAGTCATTACAGAGAGGTAGAAATTAAGGAAGGTTTCTAATAATCTAGGAACTACTATAATGAAGCACCTACTTTAAAAAAGTCCTCCAACATATAGCTTCGTGGAGTCTTTCAGACAAAGCAGTCTCATTACATAGTGTTCAACCCTTTTTAGAGATAGCAAACTCCACTGTTCTCTTCCCATTTGGTCTCCAGATCCTCCTCAGTCCCTTTGCAGTGCGCCTCCTCTTTCAAATGCCCAGTGATTTCATGTCTTCCTCAGTCCTTCGTCAGTAATAAACTAGTGACGTCATTCAACCACTCGCCGACTGTGTTCTATGAGCACAGCACTGTCTGGCAGCGATTTTGGGTATTTCCCTCCTGGGATTCTTTGCACAATTAAAGAGGAATAAATTTCTAATGGTGCAATTTCAGGCACCACTTAAGAGAACCATATTGGAACCAACATTTCACCAGTATTCTTCAACTCACACTATATAAGCAATCTCCTGTCATACCTATCTTAAAAGTTAGTCCTCTTGAACACGGGAGGAACTAGGTCTGGACAAATAGGAAGAGTTATGTATAGGGAACGAGTGATTTCTGTTTTCCTTTCTGGGAAAACACTTAGCTGTTTTAACCTGTCAGGTCACTGAAAATGTGTTGCTTTCTTTGAACTTTAATGACCCTTGTGTTTTAAATTTTCCTACTGGGAGTTTGAAGTTCTAGCCTGATACCAGCTGTGTAGTCTTAGGTAAACCACCTGACCAGGCTTAGACTTAGTTCCAACTAGAGGGATCGATGGGGACAATGCTACATCATACAGAGGGAAAGGGAGGGGAACTCTCCACTGAGGTAATGAAGACAAAGGTGGGGATTCCTGCAGTCTGCTATGGAACACGGAGATAACTCCCCACCAGAGAAGGCCTATGTCTGTCTTGCTCTCCTCTGAACCCCAGCACCGAGCAGAGTAGTAGGCACATAGTTCACATCTGATAAATATTTATTGAATTGAATTGAATTTGTTGATATTAATCTAGGCTTTCCTTGACTGGGACATAGTCTGCTATATTCAGTAAGGTTCTGTATAGGCCATACATATCTCAAAACACTTTGAGAATATTATGGCACTAAACAAATATAAGTTCTTATTAAACTGTTCTTTTAGAAAATTCCCACAATTTTTCAACTTCAACACTTACCCTGATACATCACAGGAATAGTACCAGTGAAATTCAGCAAGTCTTTCTGGGAATCATCTTTGAAAACTGAAAGGAAAAGGAAAAAGCCTCAAAATGTGCTATCAGAAGTAGGAAGTGCATTCAAGTCGGGTCACCAGGAGTCAAAGCCGACTCAGCAGCAGGTAACACACACATGCACATGCACATATACAGACACACATAATTTCTAAATACCACAGTCTAGGAATCAGTGAAAATGTTGACAAAGGGAAATTACTGAATGTTTTTTTCTTAGAAAGCAGAGAGAGCAGGTGAAAAAATATGGGACTTTGATACTGAAATCCCAAGTTCTAGGCCCACCTTCCCCACTAAGAGGCACGTGACTTTGGTTACTTTAATCTCTTTGACCTTCAGTTTGATCATCCATAAAACAAAGATAGTAATACTGCATAATAAAGTCACAAAGTCCTAATGAGATAATGTGAAAAAAGCAAAGGATTATAAAACGTGGGGACATTATCAAATAATTATCACATGTAACAAATCAGTTACAATCACTTTCAGAAATCAGATTATAACTTTCATAATCAGAAAAAAAATGTTAGCTTTATTTTTTAAAGTGACCTTTTAAAAAGATCAATAATTATTTTCTTTGGTTTCTCTAACTCCATTATTCTCAATCTTTCTTTAATCTTCACATCCCTGAAATTCAACTTGCCACCAACAACTGGGACACACTAGGAGAGAGCTAACACCCTAACCTCTAAACGGAACACGGGGAAGACTGCCTTTGGCCTCAGACTATCACGCTGCCTTGGAATTGTGTTTCTTTTACTACCTCGGTAACTATACTATTTAGTGGAAGAAAAAAATTCCAGGTAGGTTTGATGATCTATTAGGAAGAGAAACGAGGAAACCAAGCTGACAGAAAACTCAAGTCCAGGATGGTACAGAGTACAAATGTCTACCTTGAACTAGAACACATAAATGAAAGGTAACAACAGGTGAAGAGGCCACTCCGTGGCAAAAATTAAAATGGAAACAGGTGTGGAACAGGGACTCTTACTCAGGGACACAGAATCACCTAGAAATGTGGTAGAGAACCTATAGGTATAAATGTTTATTGTCCAATTCAATTATTCAAAAAACTAAAATAAAAGTGATTAAGATGCATGACTATCACTATAATACACAACAATAAAATACACACGGACAATATAAACCCCATAGCTTGAGGGTCCAACGGCACCATAGCTCAGTTTCTCTGGACACGGTGAACTGAGAAGAAGAATGAACTGGAATGACACATCTGCATAATGAAGAAACGCACTGTAAGAGAACAGGCAGCGTTCAAGCAGAGGGCAAGCCAAACATGGGCACAAAGCCCAACGCTACCCCTAACTAGTTGTGGAATCTTGTGCAATTCATTTAAACTCTCTGAGTCTTGGTTTCTTTATTTGAAAAACAAAGATGATAATACTTAACTCACAGCTTTGGTTGCAAAAAATATATACATATGTCAGGTAACACAGGTAAGACATTTGGAAGCACGGCTGACATTCAGCAAGCAGTAGCTGTTAGATCCCCTATCCCTGGTGCTGGCAGGTCTCCGTTCCTTTCTGAAGGCTCTGGGAGAGAGTCCATCTCCTTGCCTCTTGTCACTTTCTAAAGGTCACCCCTGTTCTCTGGCTCCAGATCTCCTTCGTCTGCACAGCTGACAGTGTTGCCTCTCTCTGATGTCCTCCTGCAGCCAAATCTCCCACTCTCCACAGCTAGAAACGTTTTCTGCTTGTAAGGCCCCGTGTGATAGGTCAGTCCTACTCCTAAAGGACAGGATAATTTCCCATCTCAGGGTTCTTAACTTATTACATCTAAAAATTCTCTGCCAATCAAACAGGCCAGTTACAGATGGGCCGGAATCTAATAATTCCTTCCACATATAAAATTAGCTATTCCTAAGAAATACTTCATTAACTCCTCAAAATTTCCAATGTATAAATCTCAATTAGATATATTTTCTTAACCCAAACTGATTCAAATATAAAACATATCCATGTAGAGCAAAGAAGTTTTTCAAAACTGTGTGTTTTGACTAATTCATGGGTTCTGAAATTAATTGTGAGACTTAATCAGCACATGTTTTAAATGGAATGAAATGAACAGAAGAGAAAATGCCAGAGCATCCACAGTATTTTACTTATGTAAATAAGCAATCATGATACAAAATGTATTTCCAGCTGTGGGTTGTAGTCAGACATTTTTGAAAGATAGTAACGTTTTTCTTAGGTATCCAGACCCTCTATATGAAGTGAACAAGATAACTAAAATGTTGTTATTAATAATTTTGAATCAACCATATATGTAGTAGGCAAAATAATAGCCTCCAAAGAGATCCAATACTCTAATCCTTGGAACCTGTGAATATGTTAACCCTACTTGGCAAAGAGGCTTTTTAGATGTAATAAGTTACGAACCATGAGATGGGAAATTATCCTGTCCTTTAGGAGTAGGACTGACCTATCACACGGGGCCTTATAAGCAGAGAACGTTTCTAGCTGTGGAGAGCGGGAGATTTGGCTGCAGGAGGACATCAGAGAGAGGCAACACTGTCAGCTGTGCAGACAAAGGAGATCTGGAGCCGGAGAACAGGGGTGACCCGACAAAAGGGAAGGAAATGGACTCTCTCCCAAAGCCTTCAGAAAGGAACAGAGACCTGCCAACACCTTGATTTTTAGCCCAAACTTCTGACCTACAGAGACCTGTGCTGGACTTCTGGCCTATAGAATTGTAAGACAATAAATAGATGTTGTTTTAAGCCATGGAATTTGTGCTAATTTGTCATGGTAGCAATAGAAAATTAATAAATGGTATTAACTTAAATTGCCTCAGAGATCACAGGTCACAAAGTGTAGTTCAAAATCAGGGGATAAAACAGAGAAATTATAATTTTGTAGCTCTTTAGAAACAAATAATTAACAGTTTATATAATGTAGCAAAAACTAGAGAATATAATTCTTACCATAGGTGTCCATGGAATATCTGAAATGTGGGAAAAACATATTTACATTCTTTAGTTCTTCCACAGTTAGATCCCTGAACTTGTACTGAAAAGAGAAAAATGAAGATGGAATAAGAACAAATCTATAGGCAACAGAACAATTACAATTAATATTTAACTTAACAGTATGTACTAGGCTCTGGGCTCTGAGTTTTACAAACACGAATTGTATTTGATGTAATCATTTTAATAGCAACCCTATGAAGATGAAAGTGAAAGCTGGAGGATCAAAACAACCTGCTGAGTTAGACAGCAAGCTAAGTAGGGAAGTCAGACTCAAACCCAGGACCTGGGCCTTCAACCATACGGTCTCCATCTGCCTCCAAATACTTCCTGAAGGCTTAAGAAGGCAGTATGTATATCGCCCCTGCCATCCCTGTTCAAGATCCAACTCGTATTCTTGAATACCTCGTTCACTCACTTGAGACACCTTGCATTTCCCTTCCACCCCCCTGGTACTGCACACCTTGGGTTCCAAAGGGTGAATAGAAAGCATGCAAGGGTTTGCGTCAGGCTGAGTGAAGCGTCGCCTCGTTCATCTACATGCACTCCCAGAAACACTGCTTTGGTCGCCCTGTGGGCAAAATCATTTAATTTCTTTAAAAAAGATTTTATTTATTTATTTATTTTTTAGAGCGAGGAGAAAGGAGGGAGAGAAACATCACAATGTGGTTGCCTTTCACAACCCCCCGACTGGGGACCTGGCCCGCAACCCAGGCATGTGCCCCAGCTGGAAACCCAACCAATGACCTTTGGTTTGCAGGTCAGCACTCAATCCACTGAGCCACACCAGCCAGGGCTAAATCATTTAATTTCTCTAAACTGATTTCTCCTTTGCAAAGAGAAATAATATCCACCTTGTAGACTTGTACTGAGGATTAAATAAAAGGAAAAAAAAGTATGTTAAGAGTCTATTGCCATTCTAAAAGTGAATTTGAGAAAACAATTACATTTACAACGGCATCAAAAAGAATAAAGTACTTCGGAATAAATTTAACAAGATGCAAAACTTAAGACTCTAAAAAACCTAAGAACTTAAAAAACATTACTGAAAGAAATTAAAGTAGGTATACATAGAAAGATACTCCTTGTTAACTGATCAGAAGACTTCATAGTAAGATGACAATGTTCCCCAACAGATTTAATAATCAATAATCCTTATCAAAATCCCAGCTGGCGTTTTTTATTTGTTTGCAAAAATTTTAAAAACTGTTCTTAAACTCATGTGGAAACTCAAGGCACCCAGAACAGCCAAAACAATCTTTAAAAAGAACAAAAAAACTGGAAGACTCGTACTACAGTAAAAATACAGGGTGCAATTTTAAAAAGACAGACAATACCAAGTGCGGGAGAGGTTGTGGAACATCAGACCCCTCACACACAGACATCAGCACTGGTGGTAAAATGGTGCGGCTGCTTTGGAAAAGATTTACTGAAAAGATTGAACAGAGTCACCATTCACCCCAGCAACTGCACTCTGAGGTATATACCCAAGAAAAATGAAAACATATGCCCACACAACTGTGTACAACTGTTCATAGCAGCATTATTCATACAGCCAAAAAGTGAAAAAATGCAAATGTCTACCAACTGATGAATGGATAAAATGTGATATATCCATAAAATGGAATGTTCAGTCACAAAAATAAAGAACTGATTGATACATACTACCCCACGGATGAACCCTGAAAACATGCTAAGTAAAAGAAACCAGACACAAAAGGCCACACATTGTATGATTTATATGAAATACCCAGAACAGGCAAATCCATAGAAACAGAAAGCACATTAGCGGGTGCTCAGGGCTGGGGGAGATTGGGAGAAAATGGGGAACGACTGCTAACAGATCCTGTTGCCTCTCTCTGAGCCTTAATTTTTTTTTTATCTTCGAAAGAGAGGCAGCTGTACTGCCTACCAACATCAACAGGTGTTTATGAGGACCTCGTGATTAACATATGTAAAAGTGAGATATCAAACAAAGTATGCATACAAAGAAGCACAGACCAGAAACGATGCCACAACAGGAAGCATACCCAGTTAGAAGAAGGCCTCTGGGAAAAGCTATCTACAATTCACCTTCCAGTCTAGAATGGCACAGAAAATGACAGGGAAGAAACTTCTCTTCCTGTCACTTTAAGATGGGAAAGAATTTGGCAGAAGAAAAGGCCTATGATTACTAATCATTTGAGGGCAGGAATCATCTCTTCATCTCTGTATCTCCCCACAGCACGCAGCACAGGGTATGCCTTTAATAAAGGCAGGCTGATTGATGGGAGTTAACAAAGAGGCAGGTTGGCATGAGTACAGTGGATATAGAAGGCAACTGTGATCCACAAGACTGAGCATCAAAACTAAGAATTGATCAGTATTAACCAAAGCAGATTGAAATGAGCCCTGGATTCAGTGTCCCTGTTTCAGGATAAACAAAAGTGAATGAAATTATCCCAACTCCAAACAGTACACAGATGTACAAAAGGCTGTTTTGTTGTCACCTGGAATATACATTTATTTTTTAAAAAAGCAATTTTTGTTTTGTTTTTTACTTAATATTATAAGCTGTTTTCTAAATCTTTAACATCCAGTGAAAATGTGATTATTAATAGCTAAAGAGCCCTGGCTGGTGTAGCTCAGTGGATTGACTGAGCACTGGTCTGCGAACCAAAAAGTTGATTCCCAGTCTAGGGCACACGCCTGGGTTGCAGGCCAGGTTCCTAGTAGGGGGTGCACAAGAGGCAACCACATACAGATGTTTTTCTCCCTCTTTCTCCCTCCATTCCCCGCTCTATAAATAAATAAATAAATAAAATATTTAAAAAACAGCTAAAGAGATAACTATATACAAGTATTGAATGAATTGCAAAACTGCTATAAAAGTTTGTCCAAAGAGGGCAAAAGCAATTCTTTAAGGCTTGAAAACCCAAGTCACTATGACAAGTTAAATATGTGAGTTGTCTTTTTGACATCCAAAGAAGAAAAGGTCTATTTTATGTCCTTAAAAAAATATTCAGGTCATTTTCACTATATGAAACAGAGATATCTTCTTAGTGTAATATTAAAGCATATTTCATTACTACTCCTGTATCACCTAAGAGAAATCTACATAATATTCTCTAAGGAAATGTGCCTCAGATAATGTCATATGCTTAAAGAGTACAGGCGTTGTCACTAAAGAGATGAAATGGCCCATGAGATTGTAAAACTAAAGCAATTATATTGTCACAAAAATCAGTAAAACTGAAAAATTGATTTTACTAAAATCTTCACTGTATCTGATATACTACAGTATGTTTATTTAGTAATCTGATATTTATGAATATCAAGAATACTCTTACGACGTTGCTCAAATATAGGGAACATTGAGGAATACTTTGTGGCATGATTTCATAAAAATTTTAGCAGGAAGTAATCTTCCAGATCAAGCCCAATCTTCTTATTTTATGAGTGAGCAAATCTAGGTTAAGTTACTTGTCCAAGGTAACTCAGTCACGGGAGTAGAAAATAGGAATTAGGGAATCAGATAATTTTAAAATATATTTTATTGATTATGCTATTACAGTTGTCCCATTTTTCCCCCTTTATTCCCCTCCACCCTGCACACTCCCTCCCACCCACATTCGACTCCCCTTTAGTTCATGTTCATGGGTCATAAACATAAGTTCTTTGGCTTCTACATTTCTTATATGATTCTTAACCCCTCCTTTCTATTTTCTACCTACCATTTATGCTACTTATTCTCTGTACCTTTTCCCCCTCTTCCCCTCCCACTCCCCCATTGATAACCCTCCACGTGATCTCCATTTCTGTGACTCTGTTCCTGTTCTAGTTGTTTGCTTAGTTTGTTTTTAGGTTTGGTTGTTAATAACTGTGAGTTTGTTGTCATTTTACTGTTCATAGTTTTGATCTTCTTTTTCTTAGATAAGTCCCTTTAACATTTCATATAATAAGGGCTTGGTAGTGATGAACTCCTTTAACTTGACCTTATCTGGGAAGCACTTTATCTGCCCTTCCATTCTAAATGATAGCTTTGCTGCAGAGGGTAATCTTGGATGTAGATCTTTGCCTTTCATGACTTTGAATACTTCTTTCCAGCCCCTTCTTGCCTGCAATGTTTATTGTGAGAAATCAGCTGACAATCTTTTGGGAACCCACAATCTTTGTGGGTAATTATCTTCTTTTCTCTTGCTGCTTTTAAGATTCTCTCCTCATCTTTAATCTTGGCTAATGTAATTATGATGTGCATTGGTATGTTCCTCCTTGGGTCCAACTTCTCTGGGACTCTCTGAGCTTCCTGGACTTCCTGGAAGTCTATTTCTTTTGCCAGATTGGGGAAGTTCTCCTTTATTATTTTTTCAAATAAGTTTTCAATTTCTTGTTCTTCCTCTTCTCCTTCTGGTACCCCTATGATTCAGATGTTGGAATGTTTAAAGATGTCCTAGAGGTTCTTAAGACTCTCATTTTTTAAATTCTTGTTTCTTCATTCTGTTCTGGTTGAATGTTTCTTTCTTCCTTCTGGTCCACACTGTTGATTTGAGTCCTGGTTTCCTACCCGTCACTCCCTTCCCTGTACATTTTCCTTTATTTCACTTTTCATAGCCTTCATTTTTTCCTCTAATTTGTAACCATATTCAACCAAGTCTGTGAACATCTGTGTTTTGAACTGTGCTAGGTTGGCTATCTCTTCGTTGCTTAGTTCTACTTTTTCTGGAGCTTTGATCCATTCTTTCATTTGGGCCATTTTTTTTTGTCTCGGCAAATCTGTTATGTAGTAAGTGGTGGAGTCTATTGTGTTCACCAGGGCGGGGTAACCCACATCGTTGCGTTGTCACACTGTCTGTGGAGAAGGGGTCTAAGAGGGAACAATGGTGCTTGCTCCACTCTCTGCCGGTTTTCAGTCACTTTCCCCACTACCCACAAGCAAATTGGGCCCTTTTGGTGCTGATTCCTGGGTGGGTGGGCTTGTGCACATTCTAGGACCCTGTGGGTCTCTCTGATGAACTCTCCTGTGAGGCTGGGAGTTCCTCCCACTGCTGTTTCAACCCCCACAGCTGTTTTCAATCAGTGGTTTGAGGCTTTATTTCCCCGTGCTAGAGCCCTGGGTTACGCCATCTGTTTCGCTCCCCAGCTGTTCCTTTACCCGCACGCGAATGTGGGACCGCCCGCTCCACCAGGCACCACCTCGCTAGGTCACCAGCTGCTTCCTTGCCCACCCCAGTCGTCTAGCCGCTGCCTTGCCACGAGTTCTCTCCACCCGGTTGCCCGGCTCCATCCCTCCTACTGGTCTGGATGAATGTTTCTTCTTTAACTCCTTGGTTGTCGGACTTCCATACAGTTCGATTTTCTGTCCGTTCTGTTTTTTTTTTTTTTTTTAATTTGTTGTTGTCTTTCTTTTGGTTGTGCGAGGAGGCACAGTGTGTCTACCTACACCTCCGTCTTGGCCGGAAGTCTGGGAATCAGATAATTTTTTTAAAACTTAATATTTAATACAAACTAAATAATATATACAAATATACACATACTTACACATACATTTGAAGAATAATAAACACACATGCACCAACCCACCCACATATAACCTAGAACAGCACTAACAAAACTTTCTGCCATGATGGTAAAGATCGTATGTATGCCATCCAATATAACAGCCACCTCCACATGTGGTTATTGACACTTGAAACCTGGCATGTGTAACTCAGAAACTAAATTTTTAGTTTTATCTAATTTTAACGATTAAGTAGCCACAGCGGCTAGAGGCCACCGTACTGCACCACGCAGACCTTTCCGATGCCGCTACAGCTGTCTCAGCGCTCCTTCTTTTGCCCCTTCAGCTGCCTCCCTTGAACTGAATTGTGTATTCACATCCCTTGGCTTTTGCTTTCCATAGTTTTAGTACCTGTGTAACCCTAAGCAACATAGTTCATTGTTTAATTTTTGTTTAGTTTTGTTTCTTGAGTTTATCAAAAAATAATTTGTACATAATCTGATTTTTTTCACTCAAAATAATATTCTAAGATTCATTTGTATTGCTGCACATTGTAGCTCATTCATTTCCACTGCCGCATGTGTGAATGTTGCATGTGCACATGTTTTCCATGTGTGAATATACCACAAATTAGCCTTCCTTTCTGTCACTGCACATTTGGGGTGTTTCTAATTTTTAGTTATAAATAACTTCTATAAATGTTTCTTGCTTCATATATTCTGAATTCTCTCTGGTATCTACCCAGAGGTAAATGGGACATAAAACACACATGATCAAGTCAGTAAGTCCAAACTATTTCCTAAAACGGTTAGATAACCATTTAACCACCAGCAGTGCTGAAAATTCCAATTCATCCACATCCTCCAAATCATTTGAAATTATCTTAATTTGTGCCAGCCTAGTAAGGGAAAATGGTGTTTTACTATGGCCTTAATTTGCTTCTCCAGTTACTAACAGATTATGCAAACGTTCATTTCCCTGGTTCTTTTATTATTTTTTAAAACGATTATTCATGGCTTTTGTCAAATTTTCTAGTGGTTTTATTGATTTGTAAGCATGCTAGTTAATAATTCTGGATATCAATACTTTGTCAGTTATATATTACAAAATTCTTCTCTAAGATTGTATTTTGACCCTTCACTCTCTTCAGGCTATCTTTTGATATCTAGAAGTTCCTAATTTGAATGCAGTCAAATTTATCAGTCTGAGTATTTTGTCTTATTTTTTAAAATGTCTGTATACTCTGAATCCATAGATTCTCCCCTACATTTACCTCTATATATTTTAAAGCTTGTCATTTATATTGAAATCTTTAATACAAGGGAATTTTTAAGTTTGGTAAAAGGCAGGAATCTACTTTTATTTTTTTCCCATATGAATAATTATTTGTCCCTGTATCCTCCTTTCCGTAGTTATCTGCAGCACTTCTTTTGTTTTGTATTGCATTTCAAAATATGTGTGAATATGGTTCTAAGTCTTCTAGGCTCGTTTCACTGGTTCATTTCTCTATCCTACACCAATACCACACTAAATCTTAATTACCAGTCTTGGCATCTGGTAGAACAAGTTCCCACACCTACTCTTCTTCTATAAGAATGTCAAGGTTATTTTTGGCCTTCTGCTCTTCCAAATGAATTTTAGAACCAGCTTGAAAAGTTCCCAAAATAACCTGTTAGAATTTTGATTGGAATTGTATTGACTCTAAAGGTCAATTTGGAGAAAACTGTCTTCTTCGTATCCATGAAGCTGGAGTATTTATTTAGGTTGAAATATTTAATATGTTCTATTTGTTTTCAATAAGATTTTTCACATTCTCCATACAGTTGCTTGATTTTAATGTATTCTTCACAGATTTTTCAGCACTACAATTATTTCTACATATTAAGTTATCATATTATTTGCCTAGTACAAGGGCTAAGGAACTTCAGAAATATTAGCAGGACTGACTTGTTTCTAACTGGTTTCCTTAATTTACACATCCAGCAAATATTAAGTGCCTATGTGCCAGACTTTGTTAAGCACTGATGATTAAAAAAAATACCTCTACAAGTCTATTCCCACCCTTGAGAAAAATCACTTTCTTTTGTCTTTTTTCTTCATTCCAGGTCCACCAAAATTAAGTTCTTTTTCTACTATCAATTTTAACAATTCTTGCCACTGAAGAATACATTGTGTTCCATGTAAAAACTTGATAGAGCAGTTTTTTAAAATTTAATGTTGTCTGAAGAGAAAATAGAAAAGGTGTAACTCGAAGCATGATGACATTGTTCTTTTCACAAGATCTACACCCAACGCAGTAGATAAAATCATTCAAATCGCTTACATACACACACACATATATACAATTTCACTCACAAAGCTTAAAATCTCGCACAGGAGTGCAAACTGCCCCAACAGATAAAGACACAGGCAAATCCAACAAAAAATAGCACAATGGATGGTTTCACATGAGGGAAGTCTTAAGAAACACAAGAATCACTTAAGTAGAAAACTGGGGTAAAGCGGGGGATGCCTCAGACTATACACTGGTGGGGAATCAGAGGGTCAGGACTGACCCAAAAACTGGCAATAGTCATACCCCAGAAAAGTAGGTCAGACTTCTGGGTCAGCCCTCCCACTTAGCTGTTCAACGTTAAGAGGACCTCCTCTGGGCCTGCAAACCCTGTCTTCATCCCTAAGTCTGCTCAGGTCTTTTCATTCACTGCAGTTATTCAGCACCTCCGTTTTTGACAGGCACAGTGCTAGGTGAAGCACCGTGTCGGGCGTCAACTAGTTCAGAAGCATAAGTAAGATTTGTAAATCAATAATTACTCCACAATGCGATAATCGATATTTCTGAAAGCAAGTAGAGGGAAGGGAGTGAGTGAGTCTATCTTCTAGGGAGTGACATCTGAGTTGGTGTCATACACTGGCTGAGCACGGCAGTGAAGAAAAATGGGACAGGCCATTTTAGCAGAGAGAAAAGGGAGTGGTTAAAGGGACGGGGAGTGCTGGGAACTACTGGAGACCAAGAGAAGCTGGAGGTGAAGGAAGGTCTCGCACCGGGTGGAGACTGGACCTCGGAGTCGTGTAGAGGTTGGGGGACCTCGGAGTTGCGGGTGGAGCCAGAGCCCCGAACTTGGGAGAGAGAGGCCAGTGGCATCTCCCGGGCTCTTCTCCGCAGACAACTTCAGGCCAACACCCCTCCCCTCCAACGGCAACACGCCCCGAGGAGGTATCCCGGCCAGGTGGCCACGCCCCGGAGGCCCCGGGTCCCCAGACCCGACACCGCGGGCTGCCCGCACCTTGCAAAGCAGCCGTCTCAGACCTTCGCTGTCGAATTCCATCTCCAGGCAGATTCGGGAGTCAAGTTCCGTCACCCCGGCACCCAGACCTTCTCTCGCTCCGGCTCCTGGACGGCGGCCGCCGAGGACCAAACCTCCCGGGAGCTCCAAGGCCCCGCCCCTTCCCACACTCCAGTGTCAACCTGCGTTCAACGCCCCAGACTCCCCAGACTCGGCGGCTAGTCGGCGGGGAGTCGGGTCATCGCTCCAGCGTGAACCTTGAGCACCGTCAGAAACGCGTTAGCGCGTAGAGAACTACGCTCCCGCTTGCCGGAAAGAAACTTGGGGGACATCTGTGGAGAGAGGAATAGAAAGGACCTGAGGAGAAGCAGTAAAGGAGGTGGAAGCAGCTCGCACTATTCTGGAAGAGTTTCTAGAAGGATGTGTTACATTCAGCAGAGTATCGAAAAAGATCAAGACCGAATGTCGTAGTTGGATTTAGGAAGACAGAGGTAATGAGACTTCAAACCCAAAATTTCGGGGAGCTAGAAAAGGGAAACTTGAGCCGGAAGGAGCGTTGTCGGAGAAATGGGAGTGAGGGACAGCGTTGTGAGGGTGATGCAGCATCGGGGGAGGGGTTGCTTTTTTTACGGTGGGGGGTGGTGCCACAAGCTTGTTGGTGGTCGAGAGGGTAAAAAGCCAGGTGAGAAAAAGACTGAAAACAAGAGAGGAGGTAGATTGGTGGATAAGGTCATCTGGACAAGGAAGGTGAAGATATGCAATATGGTGGCTTTATTTGGTCTCCTTGACTTGTGAGTTACCTGCTTTGTATTCCTGGCTTGAGCCATTGGGCCTAAAAACTCACAGGAGCTGGATACTTTAACTGTCAGGAGGTTGGGCTGGCGGTAGGGTGATTGTATCATTAGGAAGAGCCAAAGGCAGGAATTCGGTGGCTCAATTAGGAGAAGAAAGTGAAAGGCTGGAAGGGGCGTTTATTCATTCAGCAAACTTATGTTGAGCATTGACTACTTGGTAGATATTGTTCTAGGTCTGATGATACAGAAGTGAACAAAATAAAAATATCAGCTGTGCTAAGGCTGTCATTCTTTCATTAGTAGACAGAGAGAAAACAATAAATATAATAAATCAGTAAATTAGACACCATGTTAGAAGGTAATTAAGTGTTATGGGAATAGATTTTTAAAAGGCAGGGTAAGGAGATCAGGGTAGGTCCCCTTGAGAGGTGAAACTGTAAGCATTTCATATACATAGAGGACATTCAAGGCAGTCTTAAGACAGGCATGAGCTTGGGAATGCTTGGAACAGCCAGGTCAGTGTAGCCGGATAGAATGAAGTAGAGGTAAGGAAACAGAAGAAGGCTAAATCAGAGAAATAAGAGGGAGCTACAGATGGTTTCAGGCAGTGATTCTTCCACTGCAATCCCCAGACTTACAGCCTCAGCAGCACCTGGAACTTGTTAAAAATACGGATTCTATGGCCCCACTTCAGACATACAAAAACAAGAACTCTGGGGGGAGGGTCTAGCACTCTGTTTTAAGAAGCCTGGGTGATTCTAATGCGTGATAAAGTCTGAGAATCACTGTGTGTGCAGACGGTTGTGACTCTGGCTTGTCTATGCCCTTCAGCTAGAGACCAGCAGACGCACACTCACACTCGAACACGCTGAGTTGACTACTTGCAGGGAGGGAATAGATATTGTAGACAAGCATTGAGATGGCTCAGTAAGAGTGTCGAACCTATTCTAACAGGATTTGGGCTTCGGGTGACTTGGGGAAGGATTTAAGGAAGCAAAGCTTCCCTCTGGATTGGGTGCTATCAGAAAGGACAATTCTATGATTGGGTGTCTCAAATATCTATAAGAAGGGCGAACCGGAGTGATTGATAGAGTGGTGATTGGTAAAGAAGAGCAGTCACTCACGTTAGCAGAGAAAAAGAGGATTTTTGTTATTTCATGGTTTGCACAGTGGCCTTGTTTTCGCCTGCTTAGACAAAATTATAAAGTGGACTTGTTTTATCTCATTTTATCATGGTCTGAATGGCCCATCTGATGTTGGTTTTCAGTGAGATTGTGATGCCCACAGGAGAATCACGTAGCCTAGCTGTGAGTGCCAGCTCAGCTAACAGCACTGAGACCTGGCTGGGCCAGACCAGTTCCAATGTCAGGGGTGCTTTTTCCTTTGTTAGGCTTTTACTCGGAAAGAGGAAGCTACTGGAGGGTTTCAAACAGAAGAATTAATGTGATCTGATTTGGTGTGAGCATGGGTCATGTGACCAATGATGTCACAATGCCCTACTAGACTCCAGCCCCTCCACTAGGGAGTTGCAGATCCCTTGGAACCAAGTACTGGAACTGACTTTTGAGAGCTCTGCCACCTGAGGGTTTCATGAGCATTCTTCTTTACCAAGATCTTGGTGAAGAGTCTTTCACTGTGCAATTGTGTCTTTAAAATTGTTTTATCATGATCGTGCTTGGCTGGATGCTTTTTGTTGGCTTTGCATGTTACATGGGCACGTTTCCGGAGTTCATGGTAAGTAATGACCCTGCACGTAAATCCATGGTAATCAGTCCTGGCTCAGACTGACCCTCCCAGCTGGGGTTTCTGAGCAAGTGGGAAAGACAATTGAGGTTCACCACTAATTAGAGGTCAGGAAACAAAGTTAATTTCCCAGGCTACTTCCCATCCCATTTGGACATCTTTAAGTCCCCCTCCCCCTAGGTGTATATAACGTCGCTTATTTCAAAGCATTGTGGAATTTATGAAGGATCTGTTGGAGATCGTGCTTAACTTCTGGATTTCAGGCCAAGTGGATCAATGGTTGCTGATCAGGAGAGGGAAGGTGGGCCTTGGAGGGCGGACTTTTCAGCAGTCCTTTCAGTCCCATACGGGGGCAGCTGCCTACTGGGCCAACGAGTAAAGCCACGTCTGCCTTTACATTTCTTTCCGGCTCAGCCTCCAACTCTGAGGTGGAAAGAGAGGTGGCCTGCTAAGGAGAGCAAGGCACGACGGAGCAGCCAGGCTTTGGATGAAGATCTACAACTGTGAGTGATCAGGTCTGTTGGGCTGCTTTCCTACCTTTCCTGAGAACTTGGTAGAACCCTGACATCTCAATGGAGAGTTTATACTCCTCTGGAAAATACAATAAACTCTAGAAGGGGAAATGATTGGAAATAGATGGCAGGGAAAGAGAATCTGGAGAGCACTGCTGAGGACAGTTAACATGCATTTGGGTTCCAGTCCTAACTTTGCAATTTACTAGCTATCTGACTTGGGTAAATTTAATCTCTGTGAAGTTCAGTTTCTTCATCTTGTCATGGAGTTATCTCAGTATCTTACTATTTTTAATGAGGATTACATTTGGGAATTCATGTAAAGCATTTATTTACTGCAAAACTTAGCATTTGGTATGTGCAACTTACAAACTAAGCAAAATCATGAACCGGTCAACAAAGATTTACTTTGGCTACAACCTCCACTGTTTATCCAAGACCACGCAGACCAACTTGTTTGTGAAGCTGGGATGTTAAGTGTAGATCTCTGAACTTAGTAGCCTCTCACATTCATCCCACTAGCCCAGCTCGCCTGTAACAAACATTAATAAGTGTCCTTTTAGCAAACCATCCCCTCTGGGTTTCTCATATCCCACCCCATTTCATTCAGACCTGTTTTTTCAAAGATGTTCCATAGTTAGAGAAACTTAACTCTGAGTCTTAGTAATGTACTGATTACAGGAGCAGGCTTTTTGGGAAGCTACTGTGCAAGGCACGGATATCAAATCCCAGCTCCTGGTACGCTAAGAGCAAGTCACGATGGTGGTTCTTTTTTTTTCTTCATCTGCCTCAGAGTCCCTATGAGAGAGGACTGGCACCACGCAGTCAGACCTCTGCGGGGTGGGATGTGATGGATTCCAGGGTACTTATTTCGCTGAGCCACTGCCGTGTTTCTGCCCGAACCACTGGGTCTATCCTGTGGCTCCTTTTCTCCAGCTGTGAAATGAGCATAACAGCCCCATCCCCCTTCTCTTCCCTTCTGAGGGAAGTTGTGAGGAGGCTTACCTTGCATGAAAGTTTAATTGTGCTATTTTGCGAAATGCGAGATTTTTCTTCTTTGAAGAGTCTAACAACTGTATATAAAGTAATTGCTCATACCATACTTAGCCACTTCATACTCCCAATTAATCCAGGGTATTTTTTTGTTGTGTGTTTTACGTGGGAATTTTTCTTTTTGCATTTGATGGCATAAAGCCACTAGTCAGAATTTTGACAGGTGATGCGTTAATAAAGATCTGGTGCCAGGAGCATCCTAACCACAGCGTCACCAGAGAACAGGGCCCTTCTGATAAGGGCTCCTTAGCTCCAACACACCTGGCATCCTGGGCAACCATCCCACAGCTACTCACTCTGACCGGCCCCCAAGGTCACAGGAGCTGATGTCACAATGGGTAGCTGAGCTCTGCCCCCCAAAATGGCCACGGCAAGCCATTTCAGTTCAGACTAGACCACAGAGCTCCTCAGCCAGGAGCGATCATGCTGGGTCATCCACCATCAGGCTTTGAATGAAGACAACTCAGTTCCCAGCACCCAGGGAACAGAACACACCTCTCAGAACCACCCACTTCCCCCTGCACGCACCACCAGCTGAGCCGGAGCCTGCAATGATTGTTGTCTTATGGATGCTTCTCATTGCAGGAACTATGTGGAAGGGGTATAAGTATCCCCCAGGAGGGGTAAGTGTGCCATCAACTTTGTTCTCTATTCTGACTTTGAAATGTATTCCCTGAGATAAATGAACTAAGCATCGAAATCCAACTGTAGTAACTTTTCTACAATGACCCTTTTCTTTGCTAAAAAAGTTATGTAGCTTACCTGCTATTATGATTACTTTCTACTTAAGCTGGGAGAGTTACCTCAGTCTGTCATGTGATCTTTTATGTATATTTTTCTAAGAGTCTCTGTTCTTTTGTAGTTTCAAATAAACTGGAGGGGTAGAGTTAAAGATTTCTCAGGCCCAGGGTCAAAACTGTCTGACGTGGATGACCTAGTCTGTTCTCTTGGGACATTCTGTGCGCTCCGTGTTCACTACCATTTCTTAGCTCAGCCCACACCAGCAGCCCACACTTAACTCTCCCCCAAGTAAACGCTGGTCTGTATTGGTTCAGGTGGCACATGTCTCTATCCCCTCTCCTCCTCTTGAACCTTGTATATTTGTCCTTTCTCTGCCTCATGTCAGCTCCCCTACTAAGCCCCTCTGGCAACTGAGATCAGAGGCATTAGGTGACAGAATTGGACACAGGTACCCCTGCCTGCTCTTGGGAAGGAGGGCAGTTACCTGAGCCCACACCTAGCAGACACTAAGTGTGACCCACCTGACATACTGTTTTCCCTTCAGACCCCGGTGGAAATAAGCAGAGATGATCCTGGTGAAGCAATGCAGCTCTGAAGCTCATTTGACCAGCTGTACAGCTCCTGTTGTTGGTTTCGCATAAAGTAATTGCACATTATTTTTGTCATATTTAATGTAAAAAGTTACCGCACCTTTTTAAGACGAAGACTTGGTATTCTGTGAGCTGGGAACAGGGAGGTGGAGGGTGGGGAGGGAGTTGGGGTGGATGGGAATGATTGCGTTCCCTTTGTTTCAGAGTCCCTAAAACTGGTATTAAGACTAAGATATCAAGTTCATTGATATCTTGTCCTCTATTATGTATCCTCAAGGATAGAAATTCTGAAGATCTCTTTAGACCTATTTCCCAAATAATGTCTTTCTCCTGAGCCCAGGGTTGAAAAAATGTTAAAGGACTAAAGATTGCAGTAACTTGAAGCCTATTCTTTGGGGTATTTTTCTGTGGCCTTCCCATAGCTACTATTAAGAACCCAAAGCTTATAACATGTTGGGGAAAGACCTCATTTTTATATTGGGTGCTAGATACTAAACTCTGTGCTATTTTAAACCTTACAATAACCTAAGCTGGGTAGTTGCCTCATTTTACAAAATGGCCAAAATGAAATTGAGAGTCTTAACTTACCAACCCACAGAGCTCTGAGCTGCAGTGAAAATTAAGATCCAGGCCTTCTCCTTGGCATGCTGCTTTTTTTTTTTTTAAGATTTTATTTATTTATTTATAGAGAGGAGAAGGGCCTGAGAAAGAGAGGGAAAGAAACATCAATGTGTGGTTGCCTCTCACGTGCCCCATACTGGGGACTTGGCCCGCAACCCAGCATGTGCCCTGACTAGGAACTGAACTGGTGGTCCTTTGGTTTGCAGGCAGGCACTCAGTCCACTGAGCCACACCAGCCAGAACTCCTTGGCATGCTTTTATGTGCCAAGGAAAAGGGCCAAACGAGAGGCTGGGATATCTAAGATCTTGGCTGTCTCTTGGTTCAAATATCTCCCTCACCTGTACAGCTAAGTTGCCTGATTCTTTTAGCAGTGACTGCTGCTCACACAGGCAGCATGTGTAAAACAAAAGCTGACTGCTGAGTCCTCATTATGATGCAGTTTGAGTTTATGAGACCAAGGATGGAACGTAAGTATTAGATATATGCAACTAATTTGGGTGAGCCCAGGGTTATTCCTAAGAAGCCCTCGAGTGGTTTAGAGCAGCGGTCCCCAACATTTTTGGCACGAGACCAGTTTTGTGGAAGACAATTTTTCCATGGACCAGGGTGGGGGTGGAGGGGAGACACGAGGCAGAGGTCAGGCCGGGGAGGGGGGTGGGAGACAAGGTGAGGAGCAGCTCAGGTGGTAACCAGGAGGGAGGTTGGGGACCCCTGGCTTAGAGCTTTCTGACCCTAAAGGGGAAGGGGAGAGGGACAACTCTGACAGGAGTAAATACAGTGCCTTTAAAATAAACTGTCTGAAACTGTCCCCATTCTGTGGCTGCTTGGGGGTTACTGATAGTTTCATGTCCAGAAATGCACCCTTACCAGCAGACCTTTTGGTTATGTACACATTTTGCTGATGACTATTTGGTACAATTTTGCTAAACTATTTCCAAGTGGCTGTATGCACTGAACGGATTACCCTTTTTATTTATGGAAATGTGAATTCAAAATCCATAAGCAAAACTGTAATTTCTCAACCTAGGATACTAGCATCTCTTGTATTTATGACCTAGTCTCAACACATTTCATTCAGTGCCTGCTTCCTCTGGCTGCCTGGTGGCATCCACTTGCCTCACAGATGGTGAGCTGTAATTTCAATCAAGAGGGCTCACTTTCTTAATCTATTCCTAAGGACGCCTCTTCTCAGCCACCTCAGGCTCTTTTTATTACAGGGACCGGAGCCTGCTTTTCTTGATAAGAAGTCTATACCCAGTCTTCTTCCCTCCAGTTCAGAGTATTACCTCCAAACAGTCTCCTAACTTGGGTGTCTTCTGTAAGTTGGTGGGGAGACAGGTGTGGTAGGAACCGAGCAGACGCGAATGCCTAAGGGCGAACGAACAGAGGCAGGTGTGTAAGGAGGCAAACCCCGTCTCTGAAGTGTGGTGCGTGCTGGGGATTCTTGCTGGAAAAATGTTCAGGGTGTTGACATAAGGAATATGGGTTTTGGTAAATAAGTGCAAACCAGGGAAAATATCAATAAAATATTTTTAATGCCTACAATTTCTTGATACATAAATTGTAAAACTTTCACCTGTATATGCAAAAGTAGATTCTCTTGCAGGTCAACAGCACCAGATTAACAAGCTAAACTATAAATGTTTCTAAACTTGATTTGTCCATTACGTAAAAGACATGATGGATTTAATAACTGCAAAGAAATCTATATCCCATTCTTAATTATACACTAAACACCTGAATATTTATCTCATTACGTTCACGCACAAAATAAATAGTAGTCTGATATATTCAGCACATTGAAAATAAACCAACCAGTCTCTCTTCATAGATTTATTCTCTTTCCAAACATGTTTTGGTCTCCTGCTACATCTCAGAAATGTACTAATAGCTGCTTTGAAGTTACAAAATATAAAAACAGTTAATTATTTCTTGGAGAAAATCTTGGGGATTACATTAAAATATGAAATTTTGAGTTCCCATAGACTTTCTTTTTTGTTAACAGTCTTTGAACCTTTTCATGGCACACGCATAAGGCTGCCTGCGACATGTGGTACCCTGGCCTCCAATGGGCATAACTGCATTTATAGTTTAGGGAAAATACTAAGAAAAGTTCTGAAAGTAGCCTTACAAGGAAGTGCCCCTTGCTTTGTCATAGCGACATTAAAAGCAAGTGGGACTGTGCAATCAGAGGCATTTGAGTTTTATGAAAACTACTTTCCTTTCACATCATCATCTGTTAGAGAGTACCATGCCCATGATCATGTAACATTATTACAATTGTGAAATAACATTACTACATTCGTGAATTAACATTACCCAATAAAAGGCACATCTTCAAATATTGACTTAGGAAAATCTGAAAATGAACAGTAGAGGATACATTAAAAATCGTGCACTTAATTTGTAAACCTTGATAAAATAACAGCCTACTCTAGTTTCTTGAAAGGTCTGTGAGCTTTTTGTAAGAGTGGTCAGGAACTGAAGAACAAAATGGAAGACAAGATTTGGAAATAAGGCCAAAATTAACTTGAAAGACTCCGTTTTTTAAAAATGAGCTACGGAGGTGCCTTTTTATTAATGTTAACATTAAATAATAGCAAAACCAACATCTATACTACAGAAGGAATGCACTCAGAAGTGATAGACACAACCTGACTCCTCGTACCAAGTTCTGCAACTTTTCTCTAGCACGCTGGTGCCTTTCTGTACACATGGCTGCTCAGTATTACCGAGTAAAGTGCTAGTTAATTTAAGCCACCAAAAATCTTTCATCTGTAACAAGTACTTGATTGTAATTGCCAATATCAAAGAGTTTTAAATATTGAAAAAAATATATCCAAGGAAAAAACGTTTGAAGTGGGGAAAAAAACCACGTTAAGTGACTGCAAAGGAAATGATGTTCCCAACCTGTTTTATCACCTGGAACCTCACACTGCCCTTACACCAACTTCACTGAAAGGATCTGAGGTGGGTGAGAGGCAGTTAATGGGGTTTTCTGCCCCAGTGTAACAGTCTGTGTGGAACATTAGAAAGGGTGTTATTCCTAGTGATGACGACACCTTTCATTGGATTCAACTTCAAAATTATACCTTTGCACTTTCAAAGTTTGAAAGTCAATTCAAAAGGAGTCAAGAGTCTTGAGGGACTGGGTCACACGGCCGACCCATGAAGGAAGGCCGATGATGGTCATCTGTAATGCTCAAACTTGAAGAATAAAGCAAGTTTAATGGATAAAAAGGAATACACCGAAGCAAGTATTGGACCTACTAAAGAGTAAGGATTCTTTGTAGAACAACTCACTTTCTTGATCCTCACCACCCAATGGCTTAAAGTAGCCACAATATTGTAGAGCTGTTCTATAAGCTTATGTCCCACTGTCCCCAACCCTCCACATTTAGAATCAAGGACAAATGCTCTCCATTGTCATCCTCTCATTTTCTGTTGCTGACTTTCCTTGAGACTTGGCTTCTCTCCAGCCAGAACCGAAGTCGGCCTGATTGGAATTGCTTGGATTTGAGGCTTAAGAGACAGCAGGTCTATAGCTAGGACTTGAAGAAAGGTGGACAGCCCAGTATCACAAACATCCTTTTTTACCTGGGGGGGGGTGGGGGGACTCTCTTCATAGTGCATAGTTTGAAATAAAAGTGCAATGTGGGCAAAAAGAGAAAGTGGTGCTCTTGATACACATGAATTTGGTTTTTGGTTTTTGCAATTAATTGCTAAGGAATTTTAAGATAATGCAAAGTCATTAACATCAAGGGATACAAGGATTCCCTTGGATTCCAAAGTATCTTTACAGTGGGGGACAGGGAAGGGGAGGAGGGCAGCCTCACATGTCACTTGCTTCTTTTTTTTAAACTATTACTCTTCCAACTCTAATTTTTGAGTAAAATATTATTTTCTTCAATATAAAAATGAATTTTTAGATAAAAATCAGAAATTACATTGTCTATTTTACAATAAATCTGAAAGGAAAACTTGCAAAAGAATATTCTTGTACTAAATGGCATAACTTGTATTTTAACTCGAGAATTTTTTGTTAATTGCCTAATCACCTAAATTAGTGAGTAAGAATGCTCAGCATCCAATCCATGAATACAGAATACAATATAGTTTATTCTACTTTTTACTTCAAAGTCACAGAGATGACTTCCATCTGATAATTATAAAGCCTACTCTACATTTTCAAGTTCTCAATCCAAACATAGAGATTAGGACAGGTCACTTTATTGCTGGCAACATTCGTGGAAGGCCAGGTTCCTCATAAAAAGAAAATAAGTTTGGGAGCCGGCCATTGCCCCACTCACGCATCAGCAGAATTATGGAAGTCAAGAAGCAATCTTTTTTTCCTTTCTAACCTAGCAAAGGAACAGTGAAGATCGGCTGACTGTCGAGTGGCCCCACACTAGAGTGCATAGCTCATCAGGGTCAAGGCCGGCACCTTCCTCATAAGAGCACTCACTGGGCAGGATGTCATCTGCATTACAGACTTTGCCCTGGAAAGTATGTGAAAATACTTTATGCTCAAAATACACAGTATGCGTTCCTTCTCCTTAGGACCCAAGTATAAATCTAAAATGATAAAGGGGCTTCTTCAGTCAGAAGGCAGGACTTCCTTGCAGCAGAGTGTCTCCAGAATTTCACAAAAATAAATAAAAGCAGCAGCTAACGCTTTTTCAGCTTCTTGCCCTTTCGGCATTTCATTTCTTCTTCCTCACGTTTCATCTCCTCTAAGTCCTCTTGCATACCTAGTCTCAAACTGTCCAAAAAGGAAAAAGAAAAAGAAGAAAAGAAAGGTATTTGTCAATACACATGAAATTACTACTTCCTTTAAAAAGCGAGAATGAAATTTCAACTGCCAAGTTCAGATGGACCATATTATGCACTCAAAATGCCTCAAGGCCTTACCACTGAAAACAGATTAGCAGAAATATTTCTAACAGGAGCCACTGCCATTGACTCAAATTACAGTGGGGAAAAGACCTCAGGTGCAACCTCAATACAAAATACCTTAATATTCCCATGAAGTAATACAATAGAAATTGTCTCAACAGCTTTTAAAAATAAAGAACAAGAAACATTTATACAAAAATAACATTCTGTGCTTGTGCCTTCCCAACACTTTAGTTTGATACCTAGTTACTGGAGAGGGAAGACAAGAGGGAAAAAAAGGTTTAATATTCTGGGTTGAGACTAAGGCAAAGTATTTTACCAAGTGACAAATTATTTCACTTGTTACCTCTACCTATGAAATTATTAGTTTGCTATCAGGCAGCCGGACAGGAATCAGAGGGAATCTGACATCCCTCATCAGGGCCCTGAGGCCAGCAGCGGCCCAGGGAGCAGGACTGAGATGTGTCTGATGGGGAAGGGGAGTCGGGACGGAGAACAGAAACAAGAACACGTGTAACGGGGTCAGAGGAAGCCTCCGGCCGTTCCTGTGGGCCTGCACTGACAAGGCACTGCACAAGGTGACTTGTCCACATTGTCTTAATTCTCACAATACGTATGTTCTCATTTTACAGGTAAGAAAACAAGATTTAGAAAGGCTAAGGAATTTGTCTAAAGCCCCACAGCAAATAAGCAGGACTGGAATTCAGAACTGTGTGGCCCAAAGCCCCTCCTCCCAATGGTGCAAATGAGGCAGCGAACAGGAAAGAGATGGAGGTCGTGTCTACGCATGGGATAAAAACGTGCTGTTTTGTGCCTACCTCCTTGCTTCTTCCTTCTGCTGCTCTTTCCAACTACTCTCCATGTAACGTAAGGCATAATCACTTTCATCTTTGTATCTGGAAAGAGGAAATCAAAATTGTTTTAAAAGGAACAAAAATTCAATTTTTTAAAGGAACTAAATCCTGTTATTTTTAAAATCAGCATCTTTATAACTAAATCAAACACATCTAGGAGTACTCCTCCTTGCTTGGCGGGGAGTAGAGTGAGCAGAGGATGAGCAGAAGTGGATTTCTGAGACAATTTAAACAAGCCCTCATTACCCCCAGATTCCTGAATCCAATGCTGAGGAAGGTACCAAACCAACAATGCTTACTCTCAACTCACTTCTACTTATGTGACAGTTTATAGTAAAATCCTCAAAGCACAATATATGTGAGAATTATTTTGTATAAGTTTCATAGGAACTTCATGCCATATGAGGGAGGAAAGGGCTTTTTTTTTTTAATTTTTTTTAAGATTTTATTTATTTTTAGAGAGGAATGAGAAAGATAGGGAGAGAAACAGCAATGTGTGGTTGCCTCTCACATGGCCCCCACTGGGGACTCGGCCTGCAACCCAGGCATGTGCCCTGACTGGGAATCGAACTGGGACCACTTGGTTCCCAGACCGTGCTCAATCCACTGAGCTACACCAGCCAGGTCAGGACTTTTAATTAAAACATAGACTGAAGCACGTAGGTTAATAGCTTGACCAAGAACATATAGCTCCAATGACACTACATAGATTAGATTTTTATTATATTTTTTAAAAGTTACTAGTTTTGACAACTTTTTAAAAATATTTTATTTATTTTAGAGCGAGGGGAAGAGTGGGAGGAGGAGAGGGAAAGAAACATCGATGTGCAAGAGAAACACTGATTGGTGCCTCTCTCATTGCCAACAACTTAGGCACATGCTCTGACCAGGAATCAAATCGGTGACCTTTCAGTTTGCAGGATGCCCAACCCACTGGACCACACCAGTCAGGGCTAGATCAGATGTTTAGATCTAATTTTTTTTAATCCAGTTCTTCTACTAAATGTCTTAAAAAATAATAAACCTTAGGATTGCCATGGTATTTCTCTTTTCCATGGCTTTGAAGGAGGTAGCAATTGTTGATGGGCAGACACTATGACAAAGTCTTTGTGTTCTACATAAATACTGTCTCCTTGAATCCTTCCAAATGCCATTTTATATAAAATAATTTACCCAAGTTTACCTCGCTAGCAAGTGGTAGAACCTTCATTCAAACCCCGATCTTTCTTTAAATGCTTCTCAAACTGTAATGTGCTATCACCTGGGAACCTTATAAAGCTGATTTGGATTCAGGAGATCTGATGTGAGTGAGGCCTGAGAGCCTGCATTTCGAACAAGCCCCCAGATAACGTTAATGCTATTGGCCCCAGACCGCTGTCCAGGGACGTCACTTAAGTGCAAAGTTTGTTACACCAAAGAAAAGCAGCTGTCAGATCAGACCAGCTTTCAACAGAGCTCTGGGGACGACTTTTTGATTTCAAAGCCAATCTATTTCTACCACACCACGCTGCTTCACTCACATTAACTATATATCTTATAAAGACAACTGTTTGAAAAGGGATAATTTTTGGCTCTCATGCAAGGAAACTACACAAATAATTATGAGTTACATAATTCTTAGATATTAAATGCCAAAGAAGTAAATCTAAATCATGCAAAGATTCCTAATTAAGAATTCTATTCAACGCCTCTCCTCTTAGCATGAGTTATTCAAAATAAAAAGTGTATCTAAATCTTCTTTAGCCTTACTTTTTTCGGTCATAGCCAAAGATTTCTCGAATGTGCTTGGATATTTCTTCCTGAGATTCTCCTTCATCTTCGATGAAATCTTCCATTTCAGAGTCATAGTCATCATCTTCCTCCTCTTCATAGTCTCGCTCCCTTTTGTAGCCACTAGGGAAGGGAAGCCTCTGAGGACCTAAGAATAGAAAAGCCATTATTTATAAGAGCATTAAAACTTAAAATAGCCACATACTCCAAAAAACCCCTTAAAATAGTCCCAACAAAGCTCTACACAAACTGAGATTCTGAGAACTCATTAAGATGGTATTCTCAGAAACCAGAGCCGGCAGGCCAGTGCCTGGCACGGAGCCATTCCTACCCCGTCCCTGCTGCTTCACGATACCCACAAGGAACAGAATCCTGTACATCTCAGTAAGCCCTGTAAGTCTCAGTAAGTATCTGTTACATTTTCTAGCTTAGTGAAATTCTCCTGGATTTTAAAGACTTGCAACTTAAAAAGAAAAATTACAAATAGCATAGGATCATTAACTTCTAATTTCACAAAGAAAAGACACCAAAGGTAACAACCTACCATCTATTATCACCATAATTTCATTAAATTTTTAAGAAGTCCAATAAAGTAGGAGAGATTCTCAGAATTATGGATAATTATTTAAACTGAGTAAAGTCTGACTTTAGAAAGAGCTCACTACATTACCCTTATTTTTGTCATTTTTGCAAAAGACTGACATTAATCGATAGGCCAGCATCGGAACAACTGCTTCCTAGTCCTTGGTCACAGACACTCCTGCTGTTCTCCTAGAACTTTAATCTGCAGGCTGGTCTCTAGCTCAGAGATACTTTCTCAACTTCGGCATTACTCACACTCCGGGCCTGACATCTTTGTCAGGAGGAGGCCGCCTGTGCACTGAGGGATAATAGTGGCATGCCTGCCTTCCATCCAGTAGATTCCGGTAGCATCCCCTGCCCCCAGACACGGCTGAATGTTCACTGGGGGTCAAAATCATCCTTGGATGAGATCCAATATTGTAGCTCAATTAGGAAGTTAAAAGCATGGATGAAAACCTTTTGTTTCTTTTTGTATTCTCCATGGTGCCTAACAAGTGCCTTAACAAATCATTATTACCATAAAGAAACTCTGACCTAGCAGCCAGTAGGTGCCACCAACGATCCTGTGCCTTGGGACAGGAGATTCCTAAAGGTTTAGTAGCTAGGGCCTTCATGTTGCTCACTATAAGCAGAAACACAAGGGCAGTCTTAAACAGTTCCTGGCACATACTGGGTACTAAACAAACATCTGATGAATAAGGTACCAAAATGCTTCAAGCTTACAAATACACTCCAATACTTGAAGACTGGTCTCTTTAGTCTCATGAAAAGGTGAATCCATTCACTGAACGATATAAGGCACATATACTCCCTTCTTCTTACAAATCACAAAGCTGTGTTTCTTTAACTTGGAGATATTACAGGGCTAAACACCAGGGGCGCTAAATAAGTCTCTTTCTAAAGACTTTTCCAAGTCATGATCACTATAGGAATTCTCAGGCACAAGAAAGACAAAACATCAGGATTCTAGCAACATAAGGAAACGTTAAAGGGCACGTAGAAGGATTAGTGTCTCTGGTATAGAAAAAAGTACGCTTTCCAATTTCCTAGTGATAAATAGATACTCTAAGGGCAAGGGGCAATTTTACCTTGGGCAGATCTGTAGCCAGACAAGGAAGGCTTCATTCCATTCATCTGTCCATTGCTTGGCCGGCTAATGATATTCTTGGAAGAAATTGTTTCTGAGACAACAGTGCACCTGGGCTTTAAGGGGGGTCCTGAGCTACTAACTAATCGCCCAGGTCCCAAGCTGCTCACTGGTCTTCCAGGGCCTGAACTACCAACAGTCCGTCCAGCTGGAATTGAGCCACTTACTGAATGCCCAGGGCCACTGACTGACCGCCTGGTGGGCGCTGAACCACTCACTGGTCGTCGAAGGTCATGTGGAGTGTTCACAGGCCGCCCAGGACCACCAGAGCTGACTACTGATCTCCTAGAGGCACCTGGGCCACTGATGGGTCGTCCAGGGCCACTTGTACCACTGACTGTCCGTCCAGAAGGATTTAAGTCAGTGGCTGGCCTCTTGGTCCCAATGACCGATTGCTCAGGTCCTAAGCTGGAGCTGCCATTCTGGCGCCTGGGCACAGAGCCAGAACTAACTGCAGGCCGAGCAGTCCCCAAGCTGGGCCGCCCAGGGGCTGAGCTGGGCCGCCCGGGGGCTGAGCTGGAGCTGCTGCCTGGCTGCCTAACACCTGGACTCTTAGCCTTATCATGTGGGGTGACCACGGGCCCAGGCCTGGAATGGCTAGGATGTGGACGAGATTTTTTGGCTTTGTGCTCAGTAGCAGATTTCTGAGTCCCTTTAGCAGAAGTCTTTGGGACACCTGGTGAATAAGTGTTCGAGAGGATCT
The DNA here is from genome assembly GCA_004026765.1 of Micronycteris hirsuta. Lineage (NCBI taxonomy): Eukaryota > Metazoa > Chordata > Mammalia > Chiroptera > Phyllostomidae > Micronycteris > Micronycteris hirsuta. The sequence goes on along the minus strand of PVJI01000939.1, from coordinate 47,687 downwards.
TTCCAGCCCCATTGAAAACAGGTCTGTCATGGCCTGCACGAAGCGGGGGTTGGGAGCAATTGCCAGATCCTGCTTTGGTCCTCTCTCCCGGCATGGATTTGGATGAAGACAAACGCAAGTGTTTCTCACTAGCAGTGCTGGGTCTGGATTTTTTCTCAGCGTGAGGAAGGGGAGCACCTTTGGAAGAAGGAAGTTTGTCCCCAGAAACTTTGCTAAGTTTTGTGCCAACACCTTCTTTCTGAGAGGGTGCCTTTTTGGTTGGAGGTAGTCTGGCATCTGCCTCGGATTTCTTTTTCTTATGCTTTCGTTCAAGAAATTCTCGCTCCCGAAGTTCTTGTGCAGTCATAGGCCGCTCTTCCGTTTTCTTCACTACCTTGATCTCCACCGGTTCATACTGCTTTTTCTCAGCCAGCTTCAGGAGGTCAGTGAAATTCATGAGTGGTGGGGCACTTTTAAGGGGGACCTTTGGTTTGCTTTCAACTTTGGGAGGTTCTTGCTCTTCCTCATACTCTTGCTCTGACGCTGCTTGATTGTACTCTAAGAATTCATCCTCTTCCTCCATCTCGTACTCCTGGTCTGTTCCCTGACTAGTGTGGCTTTCCAGTGCCTGTCTCTTCTTTGACTTTTCCTCAAGAGGAACCCCATCGTAACCATGGAAATTATCCTTTGTCCTCTTGGCCATAGCTCTTGCTTTCTTGTCATGTTTTAGCTCAATTCGCTTTTTCACTAGTTCTTCTTTTCTTCTTTTCTCCTCTAAGGCTAAAGGGGACAACAAAGAACACATTTCAAGATCTCAAGATTACAGCTCGTTCATCTGAAATCAGCAGGTGGCCAAAACATAAGCGACACTTAGTTTGAAACAATATAGTCTGAAGACATCTAGGAATCAAATGAGGAAGTCACTTGAACAAGTATCAACTGAGGCATCTTAACATAATAAGTGGGTCATATATGGGTTTTTCTATATGACTAAGCAAGTGAGAGACTTGGCTTTTAGCTTTAAATATAGAAAACAGTTTATACCAGATAAATATACCACGTTAAGGGAACATTAGTACCCACTTAGCAGTTGTTATAATGACTCAATGAATACTTAAACCTACTGAGTCAGTTTCCTTGTCATTTTCATGAAGTAAAATTACTTCTTGAGTTTACTGGTTTTCAAAAATGGTCTCTATTTCAATCTTTTAGATAGCCCTTTCAATAATAATTTTAAAATTAAAATACAAAATAGGTTAGAAGTAGATTCAAAACCAAGGTCAAGGAATAGAGTTCTTATTAGGGCCAATTAGAAGATGTCACTATTCCCAAAAAGCTTTTATTTAAGAGGAAATAAAAGATAACATCCATGCAAATGATCAACATCACATAGGTAATTCTATGCAGTTGACTCATACACATATGCAACAAACCCATTAGCCTGTTACATTATTAGAAACACCCACTGGATAAGTACAAGCTGGCTGTGAAGGTGGAAGACTCTAAAACTAAGTGCAAGGGTATAGATAACGCACCTTTTCGTCTGAGCTCCTCTTCCTTCCTTCTGAGAAAAGCCTGTACGGCTGCTGATTGGACGCCCTTAACTTTTGGGTCTTTTTTGGGAGGACCCACTGCCAAACTATACCTTTTCTATAAAATAAACAAAAAACAAAGAACAGTAAAAGTTACACATAATTCAACTTTAAAAAATGTATTGTCTATTAGTGCACGGCACTGCCAGGCAATAGAGAGGGTTAAATGTTGACTGAAAAATCTAATCTGAATAATTGAGATCATATAACCCACATTAAAGCTTAGCCATAAAATTCCAGGTTAAATCTGATTATGAAAGGCTATTTTTATGTACAGAGCTTCTCTGTAACTGCCCAAATGATGCATAAATGAAAAATTCAGAGAAACACTATTTTCAGGCTATTATCCCAAAAAGGTACCTGGACTGGGGGTTAAAAAAAAGTCAATAACCACTTAGAACAGATTGTTTTAAAATTCTGATCTAAAAATCAGCCTTCACCCTGACTGGTGTGGCTCAGCAGGTTGGGTGTTGTCCTGCCAATCAAAATGTCACTGGTTCAATTCCTGGTCAGGGCACAAGCCTGGTTTGCAGGCCAGGTTCGGGGCTTGCAAGAGACAACCAATCAATGTTTCTCTCCCTCGCTTTTTCCTTCCCTTCCCGCTAAAAATAAATAAATATCTTAAACAAACAACAAAAAAAGCAGCCTTCTCCAGAATTAAGCATTTCAAAGTCCAATGTTTCAAACAAGCGGTAAAAATCACTACTCACAGCTATGTTCTTTCCTGAATACCCTACTCCAGCTCATTTTCTGGCAGGGACTCATGGCTACACAGGTTATTCTGCTTACAACATGAAACACTGAGATTTTACTCTGACCACCCAAAAAGTACTAACATTCTGGCACAGATGGAATTTCTCTGGGCTTCACTTTCTATGTAACCACATCGGGAAATGACTAACACTAGAATATTGTTCATTTGAACTATAAAAAGACAAACATTTCCATTTTGTAAGTAACTATCATTAAAGAAGTATGATAAATAGAGCTAATAACTCAGACTGAGATGATTCATCTCCAGGATCATCCCACATTAAATTTATGGGCTAGGAATAAAGATTTTTAAAGTGCCCTCCCTCTTTTGTCTTATTAGAGAGATGACATTTTTATCCATTTAACCTATTGCTGTGCTAGTTAAAAAAGAAACACTAACCTCTGAGAAAAAATTCAGCTACTCAGAACCAAAAAGTGATTCCCAAAGTGTGTATGAAATTCCTGGAGGAAAGCCAAAGGATCCATGCTTACCGTACGGCTCCAAACACAAGACATCTTGAAACGGGCTGGCAGTTCCGGCTAAGGCAGCCTACCAGCGAAGCGACTAGCCAAGCAAGCACACCTAATCAACCCGAAAATCCTGCGCGACTACAATGCTGAGAACTGACACATCTCCGACAGAGAGAAATCCCAAGAGAGCATCCACAGTTCTTTTCTTGTCCTCTTGGCTGAGTCATAATGAGATCCTTTTTTCAAAAAGGATCCCTATCCTTGTAAATTTAGTTATAGACCCTTCCCGTACTGGACTGCGGCCCAATACTTAAAGGAGAAAAGGAGAGGTGAAAGACGACTGAGGGGAGGGAGCACACGGCTTACCTAACTAGGTATATAAAATCGTCCCAGTTTACAAGAACCTCAAACATAGACCAGAAGGTCACAGTTTCATATGGAAGGACCACCGTGAGTATGAATCGATTTGCATAAGACATACAGATTCGTAAGCAGAGGTGCACACACTCACTCCACTGGAAGAAGAGAAGGGTAGATTTTTCTTGCTGAGACTTACGACTTTCCTGTCCCTGCCAACTATACAGTCCATAGATTCACCTGCCAAATGAAAGCATGTTTCCCACAGAAAAATACCAATTAACACATCAGTGTTAATTACTGAAAATAGGATTGGTTTGTTATCTACATATTAAGCAATAAGCACTTCCTAATTTGATTTCAGGACAGACACCTTTCTTCCTGATCTGGGACTTTAAGAGACAGTAATGGGGTTATGACTGGTAGGAAAGCTCCTCTTTGCTGGATGCAGGCACCGAAGGGAAACCGACAATGTCAGTGGGCACGACTTAACACTGTTCACCAACTTTCGTGATTCTTCTCCTTTTTAGTGTACCACCTGTATTGTTGTTTATTAATTTTAAGAAAATTCATAGACCTGCACTGCCAGGTTTGGCTCAGCTGGTTGAGCGCCATCCTGCAAAGCGAAGGGTCGCCGACTGGATTCCAGGTCAGGGCACATGCCTGGGTTGCAAGTTCTGTCCCGGTCAGGCGCATGCAAGAGGCAGCCAATCAATGTTCCTCTCTCACATTAATGTTTCTCTTCTTTTCTCCCTCCCTTCCACTCTCTAAAAATAAGTCAAATCTTTTAAAAAGAAGAAAATTCATAAACCCAACACCACGACACACTATTACAGCTTTACCTCTGGTAATAATATCTATGAAATGACCAGCTTAGACAGCTAGTTACATTTTTCCAAATTATATCAAAATATGTAACTATTTAAAAAAAAAAACTATTAGAAAGTATTGGTGCATCACCTAAAATCATGGTAGAGCCAGAGCTACATGTCCTGCACCAGGAAACATGAACTAGGAACATAAATACGGGAAAGGCAGAGTACAAGGAAGAAACAGGGCGGGGTGTTCAGGAGCCCAGATTCACTCAGAAAGGAACTCCTGCCCTTGTCAGAGCCTCTTTGGTTCTGATACGCCAAAGGTGCAGGTTCAGTCTCTGGTCAGGACACATACAACCACCAACGGATGAATGCATAAACAAGTAGGGCAACGAACTGACGTTTCTCTCCTGCCTCCCTCTCTCCCTTTGCTCTTTCTAAAATCAATAAATTTAAAAAATTCCAAAAGCTAGCACAAAACTGACCATCACAGCCATATAGTGTATAATTTCACTTTTTTCTTTAAAGTTTTTATTTGAGAAAAAAAAAACCCCACACTTTTTATAAGTTAATAGAAAAGTAAACACTGACTACAGAATAAAATTACTTCCCACCATTTAAATTTACATACATCATTGCCATTTTTTAAGTTCTACGATTTTATTTTTACTCCAAAAGAGTTAAAATGATGCCCCTGTTGAAACATTTAATGGTCACAGAAACTAATTATCTCTTAATTTTAATTAAGAGAAATATAATTTCTCAGTTCGAGAATGTTAGGAACCAGCTTACAGAGCATTCTCCAAAAGGTATTCTCTTGGTCTCTGAAGGTGTCCATCTTCAAACTTAATAATACAGTCAAGTAAAAATTAATGCAGGTTTTCAAAATAAAAAATTTTGTATAATTACTTATCTACTTAGTCATCTATTTATGGCCTATGCATTTTACCTTATTTTATGATAACTGTCACTACATAATGCTACACTAGGTATGTGATTTCATTTACATGAAATATCCAGAATTGGGAAACGTAGAGAGACAGTAAGTATATTAGCGGTTGCCAGGGTTAACAGGAGGGGGACGGGTGGAAAGTGGTCGCTAAAAGGTAAGAGATTACTTTTGAGGATTATAAAAATATTCTGGAACCAGATACTGGCGATGATTGCAGAACTGTGAATATGCTAAAAACCATGGGTGGGTTTTATGGTATGTAAATTACAATGGGGGACCCCCCAAAAACCCGAATTATCTTCCGGAGGGCAGGTCCCTTGGAATACAGGCTTCCCCGGCCAGGTGAGTGTTCTAGAACCCTTCTGTATCGGTGTACCAGCTGGTGTTGTGAGAGGCTGTGTTTGGCTTCAGTGAATTTTTTTTTTTTTTTTTGGAAGATTCTTTCAACATGTTTGCCTATTTCATGATGAGTGATTTACAAGTGCACCTGCTCACACCTCGCTGAGTGTTCAGCAGTTTTTGACCAAAAATGGCATGACCCCTGTGCCTCACCCATGCTTGAGTGACTTTTGTCTCCCTGGATGAAAAAAGTCCTCAAAGGGAAATGTTTTGCCGATGTGGAAGAGGTGAAACAAAAAATGGCAGAAGCACCAAAAGGCATCAAAATCGATGAGTTCAAGAACTGTTCTGAGCAATGGGAAAAAGTCTTGATAGATGTATTATGTCAAATGGAGAGTACTTTGAAACTGAAGTTTAAACATGTAAGAATAAATACACAACTTTTTATAAATAAATTCCAGGTTTATTTGGGTCCCCCCTCGTACAGCTCAATAAAAATGTTGCAGAAAGCCTCAGGCTGGGATTACATTATATTCTATTTATAAGGCAGAAGAACCGTTTGGCACTGCCCCCTGCATCGGATGGTCACATTTAGCTCTTGCAGCAGCACATCAAGATGCACCCACCAATTCTGAATCCGATTCAAGGCACCAGGCTGCTTCATTGTTTGAGCTTCATGAAAAGCAGCTGGACAAGAGTTTCTTTCATTTTATTATACTGCAAGCCAACTCAGTCATTCTGCTGGACGCCAATGAATGACCCACAACAGTGAAGCTTATGCCATTTAAATACAGTATCAGAGATTTTGCCAAGATTTGTAATTCTAAAGCCAACAGACCTAGAAGACATTAAGTAATTTTAAAACATGTGTTCCTTGTGTTGAGACTATACTGCCAGAGTCATATTAAGACAATTAGGGGGTTGGGGGGAGATTGAGGAGGTGTAGGAGGGATAAATGGTGATGGAAAGAGTCTTGACTTTGGGTGGTGAACACACAATACAATGCACAGATGATGTGTTATAGAACTGTGCACCTGAAACCTGTATAATTTTGTGAACCAGTGTCACCTCATAAATTCAATAAAAAGGAAATAAAAAAAGAAACTTTTTCTTTAGGAGCTTTCAGTCTGGAAATATGTGTTCACCAAATACGTTATGTTGGAATCAATAGTCAATCCCTTTTTGAAAGCCGTTCTTTACTCAGGAGATAACATACTGTTGTAATTGCAGAAGATAGAAATTTCCTGATGGTTTTACCTACATTAGAGATCTATTATTGGTTAGAATTAGGCGTTAGGAATATTCAAAGAATATATTCTTAACTTTAATAACCACATGATTTCTACAATCTCAAAACATCACAGTCAGGGAATGAATGCAGGGCTGGAAAACCAGTGGTTTGCACACACATGCTCAGCTGGGTAGCTAAGAAGGTTAAAATAAAACAATCAGAAAGTTTGCTATTCAAGATTGCTATTGCATTAAATGTACAATTTACTATTACTGTGTTTATAATATATCTGATAATAGAATGTAATATCAGATGGGCACTTCAGAGCCTCCAGTCCAACCTCTATTAGAAATGCCCCAGGTAGGACAACCATGCACTTCCAGTTTGTAGCAGACCGCTGTGAATTTGAATTTAGGTCTGACGCAGGGCCAAGAGTGTTACCACTACAGCATGCCTCATTTCTAATTTAATTCCAACACTTACATCTCTAGCTCTAACTTCAATCTTTTCTTTCTTAAATATTTTTTTTAACTTTAAAGATTTTATTTAGTTATTTTTAGAGAGAGGGGAAGGGAGGGAAAAAGAAAGGGAGAGAAACATCTATCAGTTGCCTCTTGCACGCCCCCAACCTGGGATGTACCCTGATGGGAACAGAACCCACAACCTTTAGGCTTGCAGCGCAACGTCCAATCCACTGAGCCACACCAGGCAGGGCTCTAACCTCAATCTTAAAGGCCATTTCCTAATTTCCACCTGTCTCTTGGACAGTGCTGTTACCTCAAACAGCCACCACTGAACTTTCCCTTCTCGTCCTCCACCCTCAGGCCCTTTCTGTTAACCATGCAAGCACTATCCCTAACAGGCTGAAAATTTCTCTACCAGTTTCAAATGCTGTTTAAATCTCTCTCCCATCAGACTTTACTATACACTGAGAAGTGTCGTAAATAAAACCAACTGGGTTACTGCTTAAGACTATATTAGCCTGGGGTTGGGAACAGGGAGCTGGGTGGGTTCAGTGGTTCAGGTTGTATAGATGACAACCTTCCTTTCCACCCTGTATCTAACACATTCTCCTCATTCAACAAAGGCTCAAGATTAAGAGCAAGAACTCTGGAGCCAGTCTGCCATGTCACTCATTAGCTGTGTGGTTCTGGGCAAGTTTCTGCATCTCTCTGGACTTCAGTTTCCTCATCTGTAAAACAAATTTCCTTATAGGGTTATTATAGTGATTAAATTAATTAATATGTATGTAAAGTGCTTAGATCAGTGCCTGGCACAGAGTAAGCACTATAAATATTAATTGCTTTTGCCATTATTATTCAGAAAGAGATTATCTAGGTAATGATGAGGAAGGAAATGACAATGCCTGTGGGGGCAGCAGTTTCTAAAAGACCCTTTCCCTAAAATACTGGTTGGGAAATACTGCTTGATGCTAGAAATCCAAAGCTGCACCAGGCACTGGATAAGTCATTGTCAGATCCAAGAGTGGAGAGCAATCCAGTTACAACTGATTGTGCTGGGTTGGCCAAAAAGTCCGTTTAGTTTTTTCCATAAAGTAAAAGACACATTTTTTATTTTCCCCAATAACTTTATTGATTTGGATATTTTGAATATTGTTGGGTATCCCCCGCTACTGCAGGGGTGCCAAACTCATTTTCACCAGGGCCCACAGCCTCGAGGTTGCCTTCAAAGGGCCGAAATAATTTTAGGGCTGTATAAATATAACTACTCCTTAAGCGTTAAGGAGATGAAATTATATTCGGCCTTTGAAGGCAACTGCAAGACTGATATGGCTCCCGGTGAAAATGAGTTTGACACCCTGCGCTATTGGCTTCTAGTGGGCAGAGGCCAGGAGTGCTGCTAAACACCTTCCAATGCATAGGACAGCCCCACAGCAAAGTATTATCTGGCCAAAATGTCAATAGTACCAAGACACTTCGCAAACCACTTCTGACATGTTCCATCAGTCACAGCACCTCCTCCATATACAAATCTTTGCTTTTCAGTTGTATTTTTACCTTTCTTGAAATAATAAAGCATAATACACTGAAAATGTTGGTGTCTTCTTCCATCTTCAATATTAAAATGGCTGCACAAAAAAATTCACCAATTTTGATAAGTTTTTTAATGCACACTGATATGACAGCTATCACAATACAATCCAAGAAAATCATTTCAAGTGAAGTTAAAGAGAACTAAGCACTACCAGAGCCATCATATGAGGGAAACTGAATGGATTTTTTGGCCAACCCAATAGATCAAGAGTTACAAAGTCACTGCCTGTACAAGCTTTTTCACTGGCCCATACTGTTCTTTAAAGGGAAATAGAACTATTGTAATAAATGGTAGGCTTCTTTGGAATGTGTGGAGCTTTGGCACCTATCATTTTATATCCATATAAATATCCATAATACTTCAAGAATTGACAATATCCATCTGTTCCCTGAAGACATCTGTGACTGCCATCTCAGTTAAAGTTCCTGGGCTCCATTTTCAGTGCCTATATTTTTCTCCTTAAGGGGCCACAGCCCCCCAAATCTTTATAATATTTGGTACCACATAAAGGCTTCCCCTTTACTTTCGGTTTGAGGTTCACATCAGAGCTATGGTATCTTGTTTGGGATAATCTTCACAGTCTCACTGTGATAAAGACTGTGCACGACAAGCCATTAATTATAGCTACTTGAAACCTAGAAGAATTCATATTCTAAGCTATCCTATCAAAATAAGACAACTACTTTGTTTTTCCTAGAGGAAGGCAGGGAGAAAAACGTCTTTTCGCCTTTAAATATAAACAGAGTTAATGACAATGACTGGTTACATCACCTTGACCAGCTGTTATTCTGTACTCAGTTTTCCACTGGGAAACATAGTGGGCCTAATATTTCTGGGCATGATGCAATCCTTTCTATGTTTTAACAAAAACATTATAAAAATAATTAATTCTTTGAAAAAGAAACAACAGAAAAAAGAAAGATGTCCCTTTAGGGAAATGTTTATTGCTTCTCAAGCCAGATACAACAGACGTCTCTTGAAAAGAAAGCCCTGCAAAGAGGTCAAAGTGGTTGTACAGATGTTTTAGATTTTAGCCTCCCCTGGATTTTATTCCAATCATCACCAGCGGTATTTTCTGGAGCGAAGGTCTGACACAGCAACCATGAAGGCTAACTCTGAACGTCAGGTCCGACAGGAGTCAAACGGAAGGTGGGGGAGAAGATGGCTCAAAAGGAAAAATGAACTATGCACCGGAGAGGGACGGTGCTACCGCTGCCGATTACCGCAAACTCTAGTTCTCAGAATACCGATTCATCAGTAAAGTTAATGCCAAGCAGGGTGCATGTGGCCTGAAACGATGTTTCTTGATTTGGATGGTGGTTTACAAGGATACTTGTTTAATATGAATCTCTATTACTCTGTACCATGTGCTATAATTTTTTAAAAAGGAAACGGCTTGGGAGACTCTTCAGCTGTATCAATTAGGCTTTATTTCTTTAAAAATATGAAAATGGTAAAATATTAATATATGTTAAATATGAGGTGTAGGCATATAGGTATGTGTTAACATTCTATGTTTTACAAGTGTCCAAAAACTAAAAAATATATTATTTTGTAAGAATGCTATCTCTTGCTTCAGTTGACTTAAAAGGAAAAAGAATCCAGAAAGAAAACATTTTCCTGGCCTTATTATTATACATTGTTTGCACGGATGGTGTGCTCTAAAGGCTAGACTTTGAGCTGATGAAGAATATAACTTAAAATAATTAGATAAATTAAGTTGAAGCAAGATCATGGGTTAAATTTAACTAAGGTCTTGCTCTATTCCTCAACAGTTTCTTTTGTGATGTACCTTCATGTGATGTAAAATGATAAGGATTATAATGCTGCTAACTAAATCAACTTCTAGGCTTACTAACTTTTTGAGGGGCTGGCAGATAAAAGCATGCTTTCATAACACATATGCCTGTATTCATCTATTAAATTTTCAATGACCTCACCAATTTACCTGTTTTGCCCTTCTGTTTCCAGTCTTTGATGGATCAATAGATAGATCAATAGATAATGTATATATTCTGAAACGTACACATATTTTGAAACCTGCTTCTGCTCTAGGAATATCTGCTTTTCTCCCAGCAGCTATTGGCTTTTAGAATAAGAAATCACTAACTCTTTAATTCTTCCACGGAACATTCTTGGGCATCAAAGCTCGTATTGTCATCTATGTTTGACCTCCATTGAAATTCAGGAATCTAGAATTAAATATGGACCTAATTCAAAGGTCCAATATTACCAGATTCAATACTGACTTGTCTAGGAAATTTACAGATGCAGAAAATAATTCTGTTGTTCAAGGTTTCAAAGATTTAAGCCCAGAACTTCAACCTGCATAGCTTATGACTCATGGCTGAAGGGAATGATTACTAAGAGTACTTGGGATGGAGATGGCTAGACTGATAGACATCAGTTTTATTTACCAGTCATTTTACTATCTTCAGATCAATGTTTTCAAAAGGGTAAAAGAATGAGCCAGCATCAGAAGACAAGTACAAAAGAAAGGAAAAAAAGCCACATTGGCAATACACAAAACTCTAAGAAATGCACACCACAGTGAGAATGCAATAAATTCCAGCTGAATTGACTTAACAGAGACTGTATGTGTTCTACATCTCACTGCTCAAACCGCAGGTATCACAAAGCAATTTTTCGGTTTACAGCTGTCCTGTGGGTACCGTCTGAGAATCCAGAAATGATTAGTTTATGCAAAACAGCTACAACCCCACAAACCTGGTACTCTCCACATCTGCGATGATTAGCGAATTGGCAAATATTACTTGAGCAAACGGAACCTGTATTTCAAACAAAGACAAATCTAGAAGGCCACAAGTAAACGGAAGCTAAAACTAGCTCACCCATGCTGTTAGCCAAGGACTTCGTGGAATCCGCTCAATTTCTCTTCCCAACACAAAAGGTAATCCTTGGGAGATGATAATTTAACCACCCCGTTTGTTAAGTGGGTGGAGCCACTAATCAGGAGAACTTGTTCGGGAAATCACTAAATGTTTGACCCGAAAATCGGCGGACAATCAGCCAAAAGTATACAAGGCCAATTCTCTAAAACCCCTGATCTCCCAACATACATACTTCCTCCCAACCTTTGGGCAGAAGTTTATACCGAAGCCAGAAACTACTAGCGCTAGAGTCCACTGTGTGCCAGGCACGACTCCACTCATCAGCTCTCAACTCTAAAACAACCAAACCGCAAAGTCCTTGTTGCAGGGGTAACTGAGCTAGCAAAACCCACTCGCTGGAACCCATTCTACCTAGTCGCCAGCTCATCTTCACCCCGAGTTTCCAGAAGTCCCTGCCCAAGAAAAGTAAATAAAGGTGTTCAGGTCTTTCCTCGTTGGGAGCAGAGAGGCGGATGCCTTAAGTTCCACCCGACGGATACACATTTCGAACTTGAGAATTAGGACCTCCTACAGGGGCATCCCTGTGGCTACTTACCGGTACATTGTTGACTCCTTGTGCTTTAGAAGCTATCATGAGAATTTCCCTGAAATCCATGTTGACCGAATCGGGCAGACTGGGCCAGGCTCTCGGAGCGGAGGGAGAGAGCGCCCTACCTAGGCGGCCAGCTGCAGCCAAGTAAAGTGGCTGGCCAGCCCCTTTCCCACCCCGCCCCAGCACGACCACTTCCGGCGCCTGCCAATGCCGTCTAACCGCCCTCTCTCCTCAAGCAGCCTGGATTCTTTCAGGTCTGTCGCTTCACTCGCGAATCCTTGGCGTAACTTCCTCTTTTAGGCTTGAGACACGTAGAAACGTGATACGTGGCTGATGACATCACCTCAGGGGGCGGGACTAAGCCCTTCCCCAACGAAGGAGGCGCGGCCTAGTAAAATACGGGGTGTGGCTATGTCAGAGGGCTCCTGCCCTAGCGGCCCTGGCGCCTAGCCTTACGATCTCGGTTCCCCTTGCGAGCTCTGTGTAGGGAAAGCGGGGGCGTGGTGGTTACCTACCAGGCCTGGGTTCGCTGGGTGTCACGGGTGGACGCTCAGGTCTGAAACGGCGGCGCCCGAACAGCAAAACCGACAAGTCTCGAGCAGGGGGATTTCAGTAACTGGTTTCTAGGCGCTCCCGAAGCTGCGCAGGCGCACACGACACCGACTTGTCCCGTCTTGGATACACATTATTCATAACGTCCTGGCACATGGCGGGTGCTCACCTCCTACACAGATCCACACATTCCAGGTTTAGCGGCACCCGCTTACCGCTTTTGCCCCATTTAGGGGAAAATAAACTCCACGTAGGGCAGTGGTTTGCTCAGTGGATGACTTCCTCACATACAACCTGGCCGTAGTTGGCGCACTGATAAACCATGTGTGCCCCATATACATATTCATATTCACTGGGAGTCCAGTCCTCGTTTCCTTTTAAGAGTTATCTGAGGTCTATAAGGTTATCTCAACTCAGTAAAATACACTAATTAGGCGGACTGGGGGATGGGAGTGGGAACAGTCTGGAACTGATTGTAAACCAACAGTAGGGATCTTTCCAGTGTGATAGAAATACTCCACAACTGCATTGCAGTGGTGATTGTGCTATAAGTATACTAAAAATCATTGTACACTTAAAACAGGTGAGTTTTACAGTAAATTATATCTAAATAAAACTTAAAAATATTAGACAAAGCTTCTTGGTCTTACTCTTCCAGCTGAAGTTTAACGCTGAGCTGTAGCCCTCACTGCATTTCTACATTTAAAGCTGCCAAAGCAACAGGCTTGTTCAGTTTGTATGAGGGCAGAACTGGAATTCTCAACTTTCCTATTCCCTCTGGGGAACCCAGCACAGCATGGCATACAGGTTGCCAATGCCTTTCATATACATGCCCACCTATTTTAGGTAGTTCACAGCTGCAGGAGACCAACTCTACAAATATCTCACCCTCACGGTTGTGATTTACATGGAGACTTGGGTGCAAAATATCGAAAAAACTAGCAGATCTCAGGTTCCTTATCTGTAAAAAATTAAAACTAAGATTTTTGTGTTTCCTTCCAGTGGTTTGCTATTCAATGGGTAGAGTCATCCTTCAATGGCTTTCCATTGTTCTTAGGATAAAGACCAAAATCTTAATCCTAACCATGGCCTTTAGGACTGCTGTGGTTTTCCCTGGCCCATTTCCTTAATGTCATCACCTTGACTCTTACATCCCCTCATGTGTCAAGCTCTCTTCCACTCCAGGGCCTTCCCACATACTCTCCTCTACCTGGTATGTTCCCTCTTATCTTTGCTGGGCTGGGTCCAACTCATCCTTCTGAATTTCATAAGCCTTTGCTGGGTGGTTATCTAGGTTCAAGCACGAGCTCCATTGGTTCCTAGGTTTTGTATAATTGGGCAAGTGCTCAACCTCTCCCTGCACCTCGGTTTAATATATAAGATTAAAATAGCAATGATACAGTTGGTGAAAAATAACGCCTGTAAGGACTATAGATTAGTACCTAACTGTTAGGGGCTGAGTTGTGCGATCTTAAAATTCATATATTGAAGTCCTAACCACCTGGACTGTAGAGTGTGACCATATTTGGAGATAAGGTCTTTAAAAAGACAATTAAGTTAAAATGAGGTCATTAGAGTGGGTCCTAATCCAATTAGGGTATCCTTAGAAGAGGATTTATGAACATAGGCAAGTACAGAGGGAAGATCATGTGAAGACAGAGAATGGATAACTGCGAATCAAGGAGAAAGGCCTCAGAAAAAAAACAACCCGCCACCATCTCGATTTCATACTTCTAGTCTCCGGTTGTGATAAAATGAGTTTCTATTATTTAAGCGACCCAGTCTGTGGTGCTTTGTTATGGGATCCCTAGCAATCTAATATACAGGCATATGGTGAATACTCAGTAAGAATCAGGTATTATTTCTCAAGGAAGCTCCCTCTGAACCAGCTCAGGACTGCTTTTGTAAATTCTTACAGCCTCCAGTATATTTTCCTTTATAGAGTTTTTCACATATACAATAGCTAACATACAAGGAGGGGCCCCAAAAAATCTTGAATTGTCTTCTGGAGGGTGAGCCTCTTGTAGTACAGGCTTCCCCCACTGGTTAATGTTCTAGGAACCCATCTGTATCAGTGTACCAACTGGAGCTGTTGTGAGAAGCTGCGTTTGGCGTCAGTGAAATTTTTTTGAAGACTCAATGCATTTGCCCATTTCATGATGGGTAATTTAGGAGTGCACCCGCCCACACTGTGCTGAGTGTAACAGTTTTGGACCCAAAATGGCATGACCCTCATGCTCCACACTCCCTATTCACCCGATCTTGCCCCAAGTAAACTTTTTTGTTTCTCAAGATGAAAAAATGTCCTCAAAGGGAAACGTTTTACCAATGTGGAAGAGGTGATACAAAAAAACAACAGAAGAACCAAAAGACATCAAATCGAAGAGTTCAAAAACTGTTTTGAGCAGCGGAAAAAACGCCTTGGTAGGTGGACTGCATCGAATGGAGAGTTCTTTGAAGGTGACTAAAGTTTAAACATGTGAGAATGCACAATTCTTAATAAATAAATTCCAGTTTTTGAGTCCTCATCTCATATATCGAGCCATTAATACACACTAAGTACTTTGGGGCCATCTGATTTAATCATGGGTGCTATAGGAAAAGCACTTGTTACTATTTTGTAAATGAAAAAAACTGAGGCTCGAAGAGATGAGATAACTGGGCTAACAGTGCGCAGCCAGTCAGTGGGAGAACCAAGACAAATCTTGGAGAAATTAGCCACCATGCTAAATGGCCTCTTTATATTTCGATTAATCCATTTGAACTGGTATAAAGGCATGCACATGAAATTATAGATAATTTAAGAGAGCTTGGATTAGGTAGTTCCTCAAAATCACCAAGAACAACTACTAGAGGAGGAAATGAGGTAAGGAATGAGGGGAAAGGAAACATTTTCCTGTAACCGTCTGAGAGAAAATTTATATCACTGAATTCATCAAATATTTCCTGAGAAACTACGCACAGCCCTACGTACAATACAAAGAAAGGAAAGACCAGCCCTTGCCTGGGCAAGGCTTTCATTCTCGTACGAACACAAGTACCAATGATGTAAGACAGAAAGTACTACCTGTACTAAGGGGTAAAACGTGTTGGGGGCATGGTTGCCAGATTTAGCTAATAAGATGTCCAGTTAAGTTTTAATTTCAGATAAACAAAAACACAAAAAAGAATGAGTTGTTTACCTAAACTTCAGATTTCACAGCTGTCCTATATTTTATCTGTCAATCCTAAAAGTGATGGAATTCCAGTTAGAACATGAACGAAGGTAGAGAGGCAGAAAAGCATATAAATGGGTTCAGAGAACAAGTAGTGGATGCATTTAGAGTAAAATAATGTCAGGAATAAGAATAGGAAATAAGGTCAGAAAAGTAGGTGAAGCCTTGTTGAGAAGGTCTTGAGAGCCAGGACAGGAGGGAAGGAGGGAGAGGAACCAGTAAAAGACCAGAGAGTGAGGAGGGGAAGCAAAGGAGTACAGTGTCAGATTCCAGGAGGCAATAGAGAAGAATTGCCAAGAAGGAGGGGACAACTGTAATTGAACAACAATAAAGTAATTATTTTTTAAAAATGTAATTGAACAACAATAAAGTAATTATTTTAAAAAAAAGAAGGAGGGTCCCTGGCTGGTGTAGCTCAGTGGATTGAGCGCGGGCTGGGAACCAAAAGGTCCTGGTTCGATTCCCAGTCAGGGCACATGCCTGGGTTGCAGGCCAGGTCCCCAGTGAGGGCCATGTGGGAGGTAACCATACATTGCTGTTTCTCTCCCTCTCTTTCTCCCTCCCTTCCCCTCTCTCTAAAAATAAAAATTAAATAAATAAAATCTTAAAAAAAAAAGAAGGAGGGGACAACTTAATAGATCTAGGCTTCAAATGTCAAATGCTGAAAGGAGGTTCAGTAGCAATAAGAGGTCACTGAATTCAGCAATTGAGTTTGTTATATGAAAATTAAAACCACGATAAGACACCCTTTTCACCCATCAGATGGACAAAGTTAAAAAAGTTGGAAAATAACCATTGTTGGTGAGGTTCAGAGAAATAAGACACTATGGTAGGAATACATATCGCTTTAACAAAAGTAACTTGACAAAATAAGTTGATATAATAAAGGCTAACGCTATGCGTTTCTTGCATGCCAGCTAATCTAACTAGTTTTTGTGAATTAACTCACTGAATTTTCACAGCAAGCCTATGAGGGACGGAGAAACTGTGGCTCAAGAGTGACTAAGGGACTGGTCCAGGTTCATCCGCCGCATAAGGGGCCAAGCCAGCCCTTGGCTCCAGGCTGTGTTCTGCTACTACATACTGGCTTTATCAGTTCAAGTCTAAAGTTCAGCTCCTCCATCACAGAAATGCCCTTTCTAGAAACGTGTTCTACTAGAATATTCCACATGCGTGAAAAGACAATTGAACAGAGTTAGTTACCGTAGCATGATTTGAAGAACAATCTGAATGTCCATTAGTAAAAGACTAATGAAATACATTTTGGTACAGCCCTAGAGTAGAAAACTATACAAAGAATGAGGCAGAGCTACATGTATGATATGGTGTAATCTCTGAAGCACATTAAGTGAAAAAAAGCAAGAGACAGAACAACGGGTGCTACTACTGGGGTAAAAAAAAGTGAACATACATGTCTATACATACATATATGCTTGTATATAGGTTATCTCTGAAAGGATGGGTGCCAAGAAGATGATCCAGGAGAAACTTGCCTCTGGAGGAGAGGACCCCTGTGAAAGGCAGAGTTACTTTTTGCTGCATTCTCTTTGGTGCTATTAGAGTGTTTTCCCTTGTGCATATACTGCCTTTCAAAACAAACCATTTTTTTTTTAGTTTAAAAAAAAAGAGATTATATCAGCCAATGCTGTGTAGCGCTTTTCACTTTATAAATGTGCACTTGTGTGCATGTGTTTCTTTGATCTTCCAACAGTTTTGAGGAAAGCCTTATCGACCCCTTTCCGGGGAGTCATTGTACAGACATGAAACGCTCTAGCCGAGATTTCCGTCTGGAATGGGCCCTCTGGAGCGTCAGAGCTGCTGCTGTGGTGCTTTTATCATCAGTGAGAGGTGCAGGCCTGGGCAGGGCAAGCCGAGTGTTTGGCTGTCTCAGCACTCAGACATCCTCCCGTAATTAAGCAACTGCAGCCCGAAGGCCAGATCAACAACGTGACACCGTAAGGACAGAGCCACTTAGAGGTTAATGGGGTGGGCGGAAAGACGTGTGACTGTGGTACTAGAAGATATCTGGGGATGAAGAAAAGGCGAGAGGCAAGCAGTAACGAGAGTGGGGGAGGGACTATTTGGGAGGAAGGCAAACCCAGAGAGGTTGTGTGGGCGGGGAATATGGAGTGAGCCGGGTCTTTGCGGACGCCGGGTCCAGGCTTTCATCTTAGCTCTGCCGTGGAAGGGTAAAGTTCTTAGGCAAGTTACTTTTTAAAAAACCCTCACCTGAAGACATGCTTATTGATTTTAGAAAGAGGGGAAGGGAGGGAGAAAGAGAGGGAGAGAAACCTCGATCAGTTGACTCTCCTACATGCCCCATGTGGGACCGAAACCACAGCCCAGGCTTGTGCCCTGACCAGGAATCACACCCGTGACCTTTTGGTTGACAAACCAACTAGCCACACTGGCCAGGGCCTTTTTGGTTATTTTTTAAATGTATGTATTGCACAGTACTTGAATACAATGCTTGATGTAAAAAATTTGCAAGCAATTATGAATAACGCAAGAGTCCCACTCAATTTCGCTCCTCTCACCAGGGAAAACTGCCGTATCAAATTGCTGTGTGTTCTTCTGAGATGCTTTAATGTGCACAATTATGTCTAATAAACAATATACATGTAAGATACACAAATGTACAATATATGTATCTACATAGAGTAGCATACATAAATATCTGCCTATCAATACAAATTTAGAATCTTTATAGTTGGGAACATAATTTGGTTTGTTTACAGAAATGAGACCATTCTAGGTATATATATGTACACGGATTTTTTTCGATATGTCTTGGAGCTCTTTTTATGTCAGTACCTATTGATCTACTTTATTTTCATAGCTGCTGTATCATATGCAATAGTATGTAGTTAGTGCAGATTATCTAACCAGACTGCTGTTAATGAGCTGTAAGGCTTCTTACAACTTTTTACTGCCATGAGCAGGGCTGCAATGCATAGCCTTATGTATGCTTTGTTGTGCAAATAGTTCTGAAGTTTTCCTATGTTAGAGATTTAGATACCTAAACATTGGATTGCTGGGATAAAGGGTATTCACAATTAAAATTTTGATAGCTACTACTTAATTGTCCTCTGAAAAGGGCCTACCGATTTTCCGGTAGATTCCCACTACCAATATATTAAAGCACACTTTTCTCTATACAACAGCTGGAGACATTCCCAAGCTTAAATTTTTGTCTATTTGACAGGTGAAAAATATCATTGTTTTCTTATTTTTCCTATCCTCAATTACTAGCCAGCATAAATTACTAGCCACTTTTCATATGCTAATTGTGATTTGTTGTTTTTTCTCTTCTGTAAATTGTTCACCTGTGCAAAGGATATTTTGATTATTTCGCTGGCATTGTCCCATTCCCTGCCCCATTATAGAGCAGCAAATCCCATCTGGGTGGGACAAACCCTGCTCCCAGCTCCACTGAGTGAGTGCCATAATCTAATCAGCTTGACCTCACTGTTTTTCCAGGTGATAAATTAAAACCCCAGTGGATTCAATTGTAAATAAATCAAGCAGGAATGAATATTCCTCAGGCATAGTAGGCACAGCACCCCAGGCCCAAAATCTTTTTAAGGGCACATGAAAATGCCTTAATTCCTTCTAAAATCAAAAGGAAAAAAAATCTTTTAGGTTAAATAAGATGCTTTAACATATTTGGATTGAATTGTGTCCACCTCCCGCCAAATTCCTATGTTGAATCCTAATTCCCAACGTGACTGTATTTGGACAGGGTCTTTAAGGTTAAATTAGGTTTTAAGGTAATTAAGGTTAAATGAAATTTTTTAAGATTTTATTTATTTATTATTTTTAGAGAGAGGGGAAAGGAAGGAGGAAGAGAAGGAAAGAAACATCAATGTGTGGTTGCTTCTCGTGTGTCCCCTACTGAGGACCTGGCCCACAACCCAGGCATGTGCCCTGACTGGGAATAGAACCAGCAACCCTTTAGCTTGCAATCCGGAGCTCAATCCACTGAACCACACTAGCCAGGGCTGAAGTTTTAAGAATTAAGCCATAATCCCATTTGACTGGTGTTGACAAGGAGAAAATTCTGAGACGTCCTAAATTAAATTACAACCAATTAACTGAAGGCCAGCTGACAAAAGACTGGTGGAATTCCTGTATGTCTGTTATAACTTCAGATTGACATCTAGGTGGCTCTTTCCAAGATTATCCACAAGAGAGAATAGCCAGGCACCTTTGGCCCCCTGGGGCCTCCATTTCTCGTTTCCACACAAATTTTCCAATCTGTTGCCAATAGACAATCCACAGGAGCAAACACTTTTTCCTTCTCATTTGGCCTGATTCACCTCCTCCCACCTCCTTTGTCTATAGCTAATGTAAATGCTTTCAGAATGGCTTACCTCTTTCTTCCCCTGACTTGATGTATAAGAAATGCTCCCCATGCTTGCCTTTCCCACCCAGCCCTACTGCTGCTGGTTGAGACCGCATTCCCCGGGACCTGGCCTTTTTCTTGCACTAGGGACCAATAAACTGTTTCTTTAAAAAAAGATTTTGAGCTGTGGAAGCTAAAATTTTTGTTTCACAGTGTCCTTACAAGGAGAGGAAGACATACCAAAGAGTTTTCTCTCTCTCTATGTCCACACTTAAGAAAGGCCACATGAGGACACAGGTGGCAGGTGGCTGTCTGCAAGTCGGGAAGAAAGGCCTCACCAGAAACCAACCCTTAAGGCATCTTGACTTGTAGCCTCTAGAACTGCGAGAAAATACATTTCTTTGTTTAATCCACTCTGTGGTGTTTTGTTATAGCTGCATGGACATACAGTATATTCTTCTTTATCACCAGTGCAGTCATAAAATATGATTAAATTAAAAAAAATGTTTAGCCCTGGCTGGTGTGGCTCAGTAGATTGAGTGCCAGCCTGTGAACTGAAAGGTCAGCGGTTAGTTTCCCAGTCAGGGCGCATGCCTGGGTTGCACTCCAGGTCCCCAGTAGAGGGCGCATGAGAGGCAACCACGCATTGATGTTTTCCTCTCTTCCTCCCTTCCCCACTTCCCCTCTCTCTGAAAATAAATAAGATCTTTTTTTAAAACTTAATGTTTTTATTTTTAAGGAGGAAGGGGCCCAAGAAGGCAAAAGTGCCTAGGGCCCATCAAAACCATAATGTGGCCCTGCAGCCAGGCTCTGACCTTCTCGAGGTCTGGGCTTCTAGAATAGTGGCAGGGAAAGAAGACTGCTCAGGATGGTTAGATCTGCTAATATGAGGCCTGGAATGGCTGCGGCTACTTAATTCATTACAAGCAAAGCTGAAAGACACACTAAGAAAACAGAATGAAGACCACAGGAAAATGGAATCAGAGTACCGAGCCCTCATGCTTCTACATTTAAAAATCATAACAAAGTTTTTTTAACCAAGTCATGAATGCACGCTGGCTTTGGTTGTAAAAGTGAAACAGTGAACTTATTATTTCTTTTTAAAGATTATTTATTTATTTTTAGACAGAGGGGAAGGGAGAGAGAGAGAGAAACATCAATGTGTGGTTGCCTCTCACATGCTACCCACTGGGGATCTGGCCTGCAACCCAGGCATGTGCCCTGACTGGGAATCCAACCAGCGACCCTTTGGTTTGCAGGCCTGCATTCAATCCACTGAGCCATACCAGCCAGGGCCAGTAAACTCATTTTCAAAAGAGTAGTCTTTTATCCCACTCCTTTCCATACACCCCAGGATGTCTTCTGTGGACAAGAAGGGACCACATACTAAACCTGACAAGCTCAGGGGAGACCTGCATGGCGGCCATACAAACTCAGAGACTGAAAGTAACCACACAGGATGGTCTGAAATGAAAACTTTCTACCTAAAAACAGGTCATGGCAGGTAGTCATGTCCTAGGCTGGTATCTTCCCTGACAAAGTTCAATCTTTACCTGAACAGTGCCTGTTCATAGTCTTTTTGCATCTAGAATAACATACCCTTGGGACGTCAGGCTAATGCCTCCCCCTCCCCACTTTAGGGCACAACCACCAGAGCTGAGAGGACAAATCCCCTAATTGTCATTGTCATCTGCTATACCTACACATGTAAAAGAAATATGTTCTACTTTTGGGGGTGTCTTTTTTTTTTTTTTTTTTTACTTTTTATTCAATCCTAGAGATTTCCCCACTTTGCTTTCTCCAACCTCCCTAATCTACCACCAATGAAATTCATGTAACTCCTTTATGAATACATATTCCCCTTTCGAGGCTGGATAGGAAGAAGCTAGGGAAATTCCTTGACAAGTGGAATAAGGGAAACTGAGACAAAAATAATTAAACGAGGCCAAACGACTTGAGCAATTTAGAGCCAGCTAATGAATCACAGGTTTTATCTTCCCTAACCAAGGACACTTAGGAGAAAATGGTTTACACATTCCAGACCATTCATGCACAGAACAGCCTAGTCATGGTCCCTCTTCAATGATGTTCTTTAAAAATAAAACTAACCACAAAATAACCCCTCACCCCATTGTATGGCACATTTTGATGAATCAATGTATTGAAGGACACACCTGAAAAGCTAATGAATATTCTGTTAAGACCTTCCCCTGAGACTTCCCCTAGAATTCCAGCCAGCCAAAGAAAGAGAAAAAGCCTCGAGAAAAAGGACAGGGCACTATGCTCTCACTAGAGCACACCCATGCCTTGCATCTCTGCTGCTTTTCTCCTAAACTCTATGGGACCCCATGAGACTTGTAACCAGGGGAACACTGGGTAGCAGCAATTCGTCCAGGATTACCCCCAAACCTGTCTCCAAGAACTCCCTTTTGTCTGATTTCCCGGTGAACTCACTTCTTTTACTGTGACTTCAATGTCTTAAGAGAGCCAAAGCAGCCCTGCCTAGGCTCTCTCCTGTTGTTCGTTCTACCTTAAGCCCTCCTTTTGTTTCATTGTCTCCCTCTTTAATAAACACACTCTCAAAGTCACTCCAACACATGTGAAATCTTTGCTACTCGAAATCAAGTATGCACACACCACTGGCAGACCCACTGCAGGCCCAGACTCCATCTAGTAACACTTGAATTCTGATGTGTAAAGTAAGTGGAAAAACTGCCATTTCCCAGAGCATTTTCTCAATTCATTGAGATTTTGTTTCCTGGCAATTATGTCAGCTTGGCTCAAATAAACTCATAAAAAATTTTCTGCAGGTTTGAACATTTTTTACGTGACACTTCCCATTGGCAACTGCCCTCGACTCTTCTTGATGCCTTCCACCATTTAACTTTTACATGCTTAAAAACATACCTTTATATTTGCTGTGTTCTTTTACTATCCTAGTAATGGCAACAGGAACCCATACATGTAAAGTGCCTGGTGGTCAATAAATGGTAGCCTTGATGTTAGAAACCATCACCCTGGCTGGGTAGCTCAATTGGTGAGAGCATCATCCCCATACACCAAGGTTGTGAGTTTGATCCTTGGTCAGGGCACACACAAGAATCAACCAATGAATGCATAAATAAGTGCAACAACAAATCGATGCTTCTTTCTCTCTCTCTCTCTCAAATCAATCGATAAATAAAAACTTTCTGAAAAGCAATCATCAAAACAACCAGTGAGGAAAATATTATATTATTCTTATTCTCCTGATGAGGAAACAGAGGCACCAGGGAGAATGTTACTTTTAAGAGATTTCGCACTTCATAAATGGTTGGAACCAGGATTCTAACGTATAGCCAAAGTCTTCACCACAATGATTCATCATCACCTGCAACCACCCGTTGACAGCCGCTGGGGTGGAAAGTGGTGCAGTAGAAGCCGCTGAGAACGGAAGAGGTCCCGCACAGGAGGGTGGAGTCCTGGACTTCCCGGGAAGCCTTGGAATAGGGTTTAGGATAAATTACAGATACCCAGTTACATTTTAGATAAACTAAGAATGATTGTTTAGTATAGTATGTACCAACTGAAAAGTTATGTAGCTGAAATTCATATGACACGAAACTGGAGGTTTTGCGTTTTTATTTTACCTAGGAATCAACGGCAAGATTCCAGCGGGGGGTAGTTAGCTCCAGCGAGGGCATGCTGCCACTAGGCGGCAGTAGAGGGCCGAGCAGGACAAGGGGTGGGGCTGGCGGCGGGTAGAGGAGAGGCCCGCGAAACGGCTTTGTCAGAGAATTGCAAATCAGCACAAAAGAAAGAACCAGTAGCTCACAGAAAAAGCATAGTTTATACGTGACTAATAAACACAGAAAGAAGCACAATTGCATTCGTAATTAAATGAATAAACTTAAAATTAGATATTTTCCACCCCTCACATTGGCAAAAATAAAAATATTATGAAGATTAATCATACTCAGTGTTGGGGTGGAGGTAGGAGAGGGTAGAGGGGACTAATGGTGATGGAAGGAGAGTTGACTAGGGGTTGAGGCAGGCTAGCTAGTAAGGCAGGGAAACTGAGGCAGATAAACAGCCAAGCAGTTTATAGCCCTCTATCTAGAAAATCGCAAAATCCTAGCTTCTCTATCTAACCAAGGACTCTGAAGGGTAAATGGTTTAGCCCTGGCTGGTGTGACTGAGTTGGTTGGACGGCGCCCCACAAACTGAAAGGTTGCTGGTTGAATTCCTGGTCAGGGCACATGACCACGTTGTGGGTTTGATCTCAGTCAGGTCAAGCGCAAGAGCAAGCCATCGATGTTTCATCTCTCAACAGAGGGATGATTCTCTCCTTCTCTTTCTCCCTCTCTCTAAAACCCATATAAAAAAAGAAAAATAATAAAAAAGAATGAATGGTTAACGGTTGACTCTTCTCCCCAACCAGAAAGAGTAAATAGCTTAAATCAGCCTACTCAGGGACAGAGATCTCAGAAATCCAGTTAGTGTCATTTATGTCAACCACACCCAAGGATAAATGAAGTTAAGGGAATAAATTTCATTTTGGTGTCTTAGCATAGAGCTGATGAATTTTGATCCTCCCCTAAGACCTCCCCATCTTTAAAACCCTCGCACGATAAAAGTCCCAACAAGAGCTTCGCCCCCTCCCCCACCGGCTGCCTTCCAGCCACTGTCCTGGAAACAAGCCTGTGCCTTTCCCTTCCCTCTCTTCTTTTCCCCCTTCTTCCCTCCCCTAGACACGTTAACTTTGCCTTTCTCTCTTCCAAGCCCCAAGGACCCTTCCTTTCCCTCTGTAACTTGTTTCCTGAGCCTACACAGCCCCACTGGTTCACTTCTACTACCTCTGTAACTTTCTGAATAAACTTTTCTGTTCTAGTTTGAGTATGGCTCTGAATTCTTTCTTAGCCAGAACTCAGGAGCCGAGGTCTAACTTCGCTGGTAACAACTGGTGCCATTTCACCTCGAACATCGCCAGTAGAACAGTGGTGAACGCAAAATACAATATACAGATGATATATCATAAAATTGTAAAAACAAACAAACAAAAAACACCCTCAGTGACACAAAAGTGTGAGGAGGCCCTGGCGGGATAGCTCAGGTGGGTAGAGCGTTGTCCCATACGCTAAGGTTGCAGCAGATTTGATCCCCAGTCAGGGCACATGCAAGAAGCAACCAATGAATGTATAAACATGTGGAACAACAAATTGATGGGTATTTTTTCCCTCTCTCTTTCTCCCTTTCTCTCTCTAAAAAAAAATCGATAAATAAATCCTTAAAAAAGTGTGAGGGAATACTATGTGAGCAGAGACTGGTGCCTCAGTTATGGATTAATGTCAAAATGAAAAATCCATGTAACCTTTAACCAGTAATTCAACTCTTAGGGATTTATCAGACATATTTACACCCACATATATGTGGAAATATATGGGTATGGTCATTGTTGTACTAGCCAAAAAACAAACAGTCTAAATGAAACTGGAAAAGTAGACATTTGTGCTGCCCATCACTGTCAGAACCCATAAACAGAGACAAGGACTGAATCTTTATGGATGCTTTACTCAGATGCCGGGGGTCTGAGAAGATGGTGGGTTATGTTCCCTAAAAACCTATCTTAGCATCTTATCTCAAGCTGACTGTTTTATCAGGAGATGAAAAAGGATAGGTTAATCAGATAAGAGTTGCAGACTGGCAGAGCTTTTCCAGTATTTCTTCATCTACTGATCAACAATTTTTTTCTTTTTTTTTTTTAAGATTTTATTTATTTACTTTTTTAGAGAGAGGGGAAGGGAGAGAGGAAGAAAGGGAGAGAAACATCAGTGTGTGAGAGATACATGGTTGCATCTCACGAGCCCCTTACTGGGGACCTGGCCCTCAAACCAGCCGTGTGCCCTGACTGGAAATCAAACCAGCAACCTTTAGGTTTGCAGGCCAGTGCTCAATCCACTGAGTCACACCAGCCAGGGCTGATCAACAATTCTTTATCTGTGTCATGGACATTCCCTCCCTAGAACACAGTGGCTCAGATATCAACTCCATCACTTGCAGACCACCTGGAGTCATGTAGGTCCTGTATTCCAGTTCCTGGAACAACAGCTTTCCACATTGATCAATCACTTAAGCCTATCAACTATAACTACAGCTAAAATCTTTAACTCCTGAGTTCTCCTCTCATAAAGATCCATCTGAATGGGAACTGATTAAATAAATAACATATCCAGATGATGGAACACTCTACAGCCATTTAAAGAATGCTGTAGGAAATGGGGACATCTGTAATAGTTTCAACAATAAAAATCAAGAAAAAAAAAAGAAGGCTGTAGATCTACATATGTTGATGAGGAAAGAATTCCAGGATATTCTGCCAGGTGAACGAAGCAAGGTGCGGTGTAGAGCATTTTGTCCCATTTGTGTGTAACGGAGATGCAAGAGGGACGCGATACATTTCTACATTCACAGAACATTTCTGAAAGGGCATCCACGACACCATCCACAGTGGTTCTCTTTGGGGAAGGAGGCAGGACGAAAGGGAACACTGTGAACTGTATCGGTTTTACTCACTAATAGTTTTAACCACATGCAGGTAGTACCTTTAGACATTTCAAATAAAAAAGAAGTTTGAAAAAGCAAAGAATGTCAAAGTCAGACTGAGAGGTAGAAGGACATGCGTCCAAAAATGAGATGGGATAAGTGGAAACAGGTCCAATCCTTGAACAATGGGGTAAGTCATCGGGCAACAACAAGCTGGTCCGTCCAGAATACATGGAAAAACCTTTGGTTCCCAGGGTGCCTTTCTCCCTTCACCTGTGAAATTAAATTATGTGTGGCTCCCATACATGGCACCCATAGATTCAAGGTGGCACTGAATCACAAGCTCTGACGGCACCTGGATGTCCGTGTTGACTGTACCAGCTGTGATGTGTGACTTGACCAGCGGGAGGAGAGAGGGGAAGCTCTGGTTTACGGAGCTGGAAGTTATTTAACACTGCTTCCCCCAAACTATCCCAACTGTGCTCATCTTCACCACCCTGGGAGGCAGCAGGAGAGCAGGTATGGATTTTTAGAATCATCTCAACCTGATATCAAATCCTCACTCTGCCATTTACTTTCTGTGTGACTTTGGCCTAGCAACTTCGCTGTACCTGAGCTCCTTATTTTCATTCATCCATTCATTGGATCATACATTTATGTGAAAATATTTATTGAGCACTTACTAAGCATGGGAATTCCATGAACAAGACAAAGACCCTTATCTCTAGCAGCTTTCATTCTAGCGCATGTGAATAGTGTTGAAGAGAGAGATGATAACAGGAAAACTAATAAATAATGTCATATGGGAATGGCTATGAAGACAACAAAATAGGGCAAAGTGATAGTGCCCAGGGGTGCTGCTTGTCTGTAGAAGGAGACAGTAATCAGGGGTGATACAAAGATTACATAAGACATGACCCATGAAGCATTTAGCACTGTGCTTGGGACAGAGTATTAATAATGCTAACAATTATTGAGTGCTTGTTATATGCTAGACATTGTACCAAGTATTCCATATATATTAGCTCATGCAATCATCTCGTTTTCCAGGTGAGTGGAGGCACAGGTAGACTGAATTACTTGCTTAAGGTCAGGTAGTTATTTGATTTGTAAAAGGTTAGTGGCTCTCTCTGTCTTTTCTATCTTGATTTATGGATGGAAGCTCCAGAGGAAGCATATTCAATTTCGTTGGAGGTGGGAGGGATACAGGCCAGGTGGAGCCTAGGGCAGCTTTCAAGGCCACCTGGAAGGTGCATAGCCTTGAAACCTGGCGATGTGGTTAGATGAGAAAGAGGGGAGCGTTGAAGACAACGAAGTCATGAGAAAATGGTATTGAGAGGGTGTCGTAATCAGCTTTGGCTTTGATAACAAAATACCACAGACTGGGTGGCCTAAATAACAGGCATGTACTTTCTCAGCATTCTGGAGGCTGGAAGTCCAAGATCAGGGTGCTAGCATAGTCAGGTTCTTGTGACAACTCTCTTCTTGGCTTGCAGACCCATTCTTCTAGCTGTTTTCCAATATGGCGGAGGGAGGGAGAGGGAGAGATCTTTTCTTGTGTCTCTTCTTCTGTAGGCACTAATCCCAGTAATCCCGTTGTGAGAGCCTCGCCCTTTCAACCTCATTCAACCCTAAATACTTCTCAAAGGCCCCATTTCCAAATATCATCACACTGGGTTGGGGGTGGGGGGCTAGGGCTTCAATATATGAATTTGGGGAGGGACACAGTCCAGTCCATAGCAAAGGGGATGGACATCACCTATGGAACATATTGCCAGAATCCAGATCCTTAAAGCTTTTATGATCATAAGAAAAACGCCAGGTGCTAAATTTAGATCCAAAAAAATCGCTAAGTCAAAGTTTGGAAGAAAATATTTTGGATTTAATTAACTAAAAGTTTGGCCTGAGCTGACAGGGCAAGGTAGTCACCAAAACAGCTGACTCTTCTCCTCTGGCCAGATACAGATATTCTTGAGCCAACTTTACACCTGCCTCCCCGGCAACGCCCCCTCCCAAAGTTCCAAAACGCCTTAGAGAGCCCCAGTGCAGGGTCTCCCAGCCCCTGCCGCCTCAAAACAAACCACGCCATCCGCAAGCTTCCACCCCAGGTATTTTTAAACAGGCGATCATGTTGCTATTTTTAGACTTTATGATGCATTGATATATTAATTTGAGGAAAGGAGTTTCTTCTTCATTTTTTAAAATTAAATTTATGGGAGTAACATTGATTAACAACGTTATTCAGGTGTAAAATTTTATGACATCTGAATGCTCTATTTTGTGCTCCCCATCCAGAACCTAGTCTCCTTCCGTCACCTTGTATTTGACTGCCTTACCCCTTTCCCCCACCCAATATATTAACTGTTAACTGACTGTATGTTATATAACATACCACAATATGCTAGGACTTTGTATAGAGGATGGATAGCAGGTGTCAAAGAGTTAAGAAAAATACATGAAATAAAAATTTAAGATTGAGATAAAATGGAGAACAGCCCTAGTTCAGTGGTATAAATCTGCTCTTAGGCCAGCTCCTAGAACATTAAGGAACTGTTGAAGTCTTGCAGGAACACGGTTTGAGAACCACTGCTTTACTATACAATCACCTCCATTCTCATCAACCCCTTAACTACCCCTTTACCAGCGGGCTTTCTTTCCCTATGGCTTCTACATCCGGGCCTTCCTTTTCTCCCTCTTTATCATTTCTAGCTCTCCTTCCTCAGTAGGACCCCTATAGGGTGTATGACATGTATAGCAGACAGTCTTTTATTCTGCAAGTACGTATTGAGCATCTCCTCTGAGCTGGTCTCTGTGGTAAACACTGGTGATACAATGGTGACCAGAAATAAGCGTGGCCTCATCTTTTGTGGAGCTTTTAAGCTGGTGGGGAAGAAGATAATCAAATAATCTAATTAACTGTACTCATAATTATATATTGAGATGACATCTATAAAAGAAGAAATTGATACAGGCACCACGAGGGCGAATATCAAAGGCTGTGGTTGTGGTCCCGTCCAACAAACAAGTGAAATCATCTTTGTGAGCAGAGCCCCTTAATCAAGTCAGGAAAGTCAAAAAGAGCTAATTATCACAAGTCGATGAGTGAGTTCAGTCTCTTATGATAAACGTAGTGTATAACTTTGTGGAGGTGACACGCATGTCTCTGAGGGACCATACGTAAAGAGCCTAGCTCCGTGTGGGTTCCCATGAGAATAAGCGTGGATCATATCTGTGGGTTTGAAACTCTCTGGTAGGAATTTGGCAAAAATGTGTTATTGACTTGCTGATCTCTGTTCAATCACCCTGGTCTTATCTGACACCAGAATCCACTTCGTCA
>PVJI01000939.1:0-17628 GCA_004026765.1 Micronycteris hirsuta | reverse complement strand
TTGCGGGCTGGAATCCGCCACATAACTTTGAGTAAACAACCTTATTTCTTACAAATATTTTAACAAGAGTAGTTTCCTATAAAAATATTTATGGCTTTGTAGTAGGCAGCTAGGCATGAGCAGAGTTAAGACAATGGGCCAGATGTGGCGGGTCATTGGGGCTGAAAGCACCTAACAAGGCACCTAACAAGGGGCGAAGCTGGGAAAACAAGGACCTCATCTCCAGGGTGACCTTTCCTCCCTTAGCCTATCACTGATCGTGCAGTTTAGACCCCCTGACCTTTCATGTTGCCAGTCATGTGGCTCAGACCCTCCCCTGACATTTCCTCCTCTGGCATGCCACTAGTCATGCAGGTTAGATCCCCTTAGAGGGAGAACAAACAAGGGGGGCAAAGGATAGCCCTTAAGCGGTAAGCCCCAGGACAACGAGGTTCTGTTCTGCATCAAATACATTTGAGCCTCAGGTGTGTTTCAGCTCTGGGCCCAGAAAAGCAGCAAAACCAGACAAGCTACTCCATGGCGGACATGGGGACTAGCTGCACTGACTAATGACCCCCTGCTCTGGCACCAACCAATCAGTGGAGGCCATGACCCTGAAAGGGCACACCTGGAAAGCTGATGAATGGTCTATCAAGATCCTCTCTTGGGACCTCTCCTAAAATCCCTGCACCCTGAAAAACCCTCAAGACAGAGGACCAGTGTGGTTCTCTCTACGGAACATGCCCATGCTTTTCCCTTCCCCCGTCCCCCAGGCACAGTTTCTTTGCCTCTCTTTGCAACTTGTTTCCTGAGCCCATTTCTTCTATGGCTCATTTTGTCCCCTCTGTGACTTTTTAAAATATACTTTTTATTTTTAGGGAGAGGGTAAGGAAGGGAGAAAGAGAAGGAGAGAAACATTGATGCGTGAGAGACACATCAATTGGTTGCCTCTCGCATGCCCCCAGCTAGG
Source organism: Micronycteris hirsuta (assembly GCA_004026765.1). Taxonomy (NCBI): domain Eukaryota; kingdom Metazoa; phylum Chordata; class Mammalia; order Chiroptera; family Phyllostomidae; genus Micronycteris; species Micronycteris hirsuta. Next base: position 16,679 of record PVJI01000939.1, on the reverse strand, counting down.
GACCTGGCCTGCAGCCCAGGCATGTGAAACCAAAAGGTCCGAATGGGAATCAAACCTGCGACCTTTTGGTTTGCAGGCCAGCACTCAATCCACTGAGCCACACCAGGCAGGGCCTGCCTCTGTGACTTTATTTGTAAAATTTATTGATTGATTTTTAGAGAGAGAGAAAGAGAAACATCAATTTGTTGTTCCACTTACTTATGCGTTCATTGGTTGATTCTTGTATGTGCCTTGCCCAGAGATCAAACCCGCAACCTTGGTGTGTTGGGATGATGCTCTAACCAACTGAGCTACTTGGGCAGGACTGTGGCTTTCAAAATAAACTTTCTCTTACAGTTTGAGTCTTGGCTCTGAATTCTTTCTTAGCCAGAACTCAAGCACCGAGGTTGCTGATCCAGGCTGGGTGACTCTACCAGTCCAAAACCTGGTGCTGCTTTGCCACCAACAGCTCCAGGTTGTTCGTCAGCAACCCTTGAAACTGTTAGCACCAGCCTGTCCTATTACAGGGAAGTCCTCTATCATTCTCAGTAAAGAAACTCAGAGATTCCACTTCATAATGACAGGATATAAACACATATACATTTGACATAAAGTTGATGGTAACTATATGTAAGTATTCTCTAGTCTTTTCATTATCTATCGGAGATGTGAGGCCACCTGAGCAATTGATCTCCAAGCACCGAGGTCAACAGTCATCTTATTCTTTTCAAGATTCCTCATTAAATGGGAAACTAGAGCTTGTGGCCTCTGGTTTCAGATATAATTTCTAGCGAAGGCTTATTAAAGAATTTGGAGGGTTTATAATTTTCTGTTTTCTCACTTGTGACCTAGATCAAGTCCCTTAGCCTCTCTGAGCCTCAGGCTGCTCATCTGTGAAATGGAGATGATAAGAGTGACTATATTAAAAAGATACTGTGAGAATAAAAATATATATATACGGGATGGGCTAAAGTAGATTTACAGTTGTGGGTAAGCAAAACAGAATTTATTCTTGCATTATTATTTATTATTTATTACATTATTTTCCATTCAAACCTCTATAAACCTATTTTCCCCACCCCTGTTTATAGGTAGAGCACCCCGCATGCTGTCTAGCATTCAGCAAACATTTATTATTAAACAGGTAATAGAGTCTTTAGAAAGTTAGTTGAGATGGAATTGTGCTCTTCACACCGCCCTTAAGCAAAGAATTTACGTGTTTATGTATCAGGAGAACTAAATATTCTTCACAACACTCACAAAAACAGAGACTGTTTTTGGAGGGTAATTTGGCAATTTATCTGGAGAGTAATTTTTGAATCATAAATATAATAATTCTCTTTGGTTTAATCATCCCACTTCTAAGAATTTGTCCTGAGAAAATAATGAAAGATGTGGGCAAAGATTTATGTAGAGTATGTTTATTACAGCATTAATTAAAATAGGAAAACAATGAACGTATTCAACAATATGGGAAACAAATAAATTATGGTGAATATATATTTTTTAAAACTTGAAGTATGCATGTAAAGCACTTGGGAGGAAATATACGAAAACATTCAACAGTGATTCTCTCTGGACTGTGGCATTATAGGGGATTCCTATGATATTATTTATGCTTTTCCATTTTTTCCATTATAAACATGTTACTTTTCACAGTCAAAAAGGTTCTTTTTAATAGCCTCACAGACATATTTCCCTGCTAATCTTTGTAAAAAACTGCACATTTGACAGAATCCCCGCATGTGAACAAACCACACGAAAACCCCCTCACCACTGCGGCGGTCTGGACCTTCGCCAGCCTCCCCGCAGACTGTCACAACAGCCCCCCGAGGGCTCTCCTTGCCTCCAGTGCCGACTCTGCCACCCCAGTCTCCATCCTGGTTGCTGCAATAGTGAGCTTTCTACAGTGGAAATCTGTTTGTTCACCCCCTACCTACATATCTTCACGATTCCCATGGACTTTGTCCTAAAGCTGAAACTGCCTAGCAGAGCAGGTCAGTCACAATCTAGTTCCCAAACCCACGGCTCTTTCTGCTTCACTTCCCAGCCCTCTCCCTGGGACCCTGTGCTCCAGACATACCTAGCCACACCGTCACACCTTTATGTCTTTGTACACACTCCTCTGGCTGGTAAGCCCAGCTTGTCCTTCAAGCTGGCAGATGCCCCCTGCACTAGGAAACTAGTTGTGACGTCTTCTGTAGGTGCGTTTATTAGCCTTTGTCTCCCCTTTCTGTGGTGCTCACTTCCATCACAAGTCCTTGTGGCTATTGAGTGGTTTATATGTCTATGTACCCCACTAAATGCACCTCCTCGAAAGCTATCATTTGATATCTATTTAATAAGTGCTATGCGCCAGGCTCTGGGCTAGGCGCTGGTCGTTCAAAAAACATGTTGTTTTATTTCTTGCCTCTGCCCAGCATGCGCTACATGCTCATTGAACGAATGGCTGAATGGGTTTATCTAGTACAGAGATCCTCAAACTCCAGCGTGCATATGAATCATTTGAGGAGCTTGTAAAAATACAGGTGCAGGGCTCTCACCCCAAAGCTACTGAAGTGGAACCCCTGGTGGAGTCACCTGCATGTTTAACAAGCTTCCCAAGTGATTCTGATGCACTCCCAAGTTCGTGATTGTTTGGAAGTCCCCCTTACCGTCAGAAAAGACTGTGCCTGAGTCATGCAAGGCAGATAAAAGCCCACTCGGAATTTGTTTCCTCAAAGGAAGAAAGGCACTTCTGAGCATTTGTTAAGTACTAGGTGCCTTATACACTTTTCTCATTGAATTAGCACAAAAACTCTGTCAGTGAACTATTGATATCGCCACCTGAAAGGAGATTTCAGGAAGATTCATTTGCTTGTCCAAGAGAAATGGGTGCTGGGACTCTAGCCAGGAACCGCTGGCGTCTAAAAGGGTTTCCATGACACCCAGCCACCTCCCCAAACCTGCCACAGCCAGTGCCTCTCTCCGGATGCCACATTTTTCACATTTCCCAAATGCCCACCAGCACACTGGCGCTGGTCCCTGGTGATGGTTTCACCAGGCCTAGAATAAATAAGAAAAATAAAAGCAATGCCACTCTTTTTGCTGAGCTAAAGTCTATTTAAAGTATTGGCCTCAATTTTGAGATTATTTTCTTTTATTCTTGGCATTAAGATGTCTCTTCTTTCACAAATTGATGGTGATGGCCGTTGATTGTTTCTCCTTTCTTTTGAAATTTAGTGTTTATTTTTCAATTCCAGCTTACACTCAATATTATTCTGTATTAATTTCAGATGTACAGCATAGTGGTTGGAAAATCGTGCACTTCACGGAGTGCTTCCTCCCCTTTTATAAGGTCTTGGCACAGTACAATATAGGTCACTCTCATTTGGCCTCCAATTTCTTTAAATCTTAATTTAATTTTTTAATTATTGAAGAAAACATGCTGATTGTGCAGAATTTGAAAAAATATATCTACGCAAAGAGAACAACATAGGTATCTTTGTCTCTTTATTCTGTTTCACCAAGGGCCTCCTTCCGTCCCACCCACTTTTAACCCCACATCCAAACTCCTGTCTAGTGCACACAAGCGTTGAGAGCGGGAACGACAATACAGGGATTCTGCTTTCCCACTTATATTACATCGCAAGTACTTCCCCATGTCATGGAGAACTTGGTGAAATAGCATTGTTAATGGCTATTTGATATTTTATTGTAATTTATCAAATTACTTTTCTTCTATTCGGTAGAGTTAAGTGCTTAACGAGGCATTGAGTCCCAACTTTCTCCATGGACTCCTAAACTCTAGCTACCTTCCAAATGTGAATGTTACTTAAGTCTATTTTTGGCTCCCTTCTTCTTTACCTTTCTCTTTCATTGATTTTATCTATTCCCATTTTTCCAGGTTCTTCTGTACGCTAGTGACTCCCTATATGCTCGGAGAGTAACGTGACAATAGTGGGGAGAGCCTTGACTGCCATATTGAAGGGTTGGGGTCCAACTTAAAAACAATTAGACATGTTCTGTAAATCCCAAAATGTGGTTCATGCTGACTCGAACGTAGTGGTCCCTCTTCTGCAGTGTGAGGCTGTTCCCTCGGCTCTCCCTGCGGCAAGGGGAGAGTGCTCACAGCACTTCCTGTGTTGCAGTGAAGGTTTCACACTTGTTGCAGGGTGGTGTGTGTGTGCGTGCGTGTGTGTGTGTGTGCGTGTGTGTGGTATGGGCCTAGGAGCAGAAAGAGGAATAGGGTCACAATTCCAGCTCTTTGGCAGTTTAAACCCGATTGTAATATAAGAGTATCACACTCCTCCAAAGCCTGAACTTCTCAGGATGGGAGGCAGGAAGCTGGACTGGAATTAGCACCGGGTTTGGAGAGGGCTGAGATTACACAAATAGCTTTCCTGACACCTGCACAGGGTGCCTCGCCCTCACTGGCTTTGCTCCATTTCCTGTTTGGAAGAAATCTCCTGGAAAGTCCAGCCAGGCTTGGCCAGGCCCAGCCAGCCCTCTCTCTCCCCGTCCAATTTTCTGGTCTTGGGAAATCTGAGGAGAGGGAAGTGGGGTAGATAGAGGAGGGGGGCTGAGGCCGAGGTGATTGTGTTGGACTCTCCCACTGGATCGTGAGCGCCATGAGGACAGGGAGGGTCTGTTTTATTCGTGTCTGTGTCCTAGATACAGCCTGGCCCATTGTAAGTGGTTAGTAAATACTAGCTCAGGGATAAATGGCTGCATAAACTGAGCTAACGAGAGGGAGGATCTGGGTTGGGGAGATCATCTGTCTTGCCTGGGAAGATGGAGTCTGTGAGAGGAAGAGATAGGGGTCTGCTCTGACCTATTATCTAAAGACTGGTCCTCAGGCATTGATGTTCAGGAGAGAATGTTCTAGATTTTTTTTTTCCCTCAAAAGTCATCCTCCTGCCCAACCTCCAGATACTTCTCCTTTTTTGTTTCTACTTCCTCATACTAATTTCCCAATACTGAGGAAGGAGCAACCCGAAAAAGCACAACCCAGAGATCTTAGGTTCTGGATGGAGGGGGGAGTTGGAGGGGGACTGGGATTGGTGAGACAGTTGAACTTGGATGACACCAACACAAGGACTTACTAAAACACTTGGACTTCCCAGAGTCTGAAGTTTTACAAACTTGAGCGTTGGGGTCATCTAGTCCCACATACCCCACCAAAACCAGGGATTCCTCCTGGGGCATCCCGTACTGCACACGATTAGAGGACCCTTGGTTTGGCAGCTTTAAGTTAGAGAAATCCACTTCTGCTGAAGCCCTGGTGATGCCCTTGTCAACAAAGGAAAGGAAGGAGGAGTAAAAATCCAGGTGTGTCTGTCCTCAGAAGCCATAGAAACACCCCAGAACATCAGTGTCCGGAATGACGCTGACCCATGTATTATCTCAAGATAGCATTAACACTTAGCCCTAACTGAGGGTCTAGATGGAGGAGTTCTGTTAAAATCTTTGTTCTTTTCCTAAAGGCCTCTAGGAGCCGATTCTGTATCTTGGGTTACGTTGGCCACTCCAGGGCTCACTTCTTTGACCCAAGACTCCAGCACGACAGAGGCATTCTAGAGCGAACGTCTTCAGAAGATGGGTGATATTGGGGTTCCGTGTTCCTAGGTTGACTCCTGTAAGCAGAGAGGGCAGGAGAGACCTGGAAGGCATGCCCTGGACTGGGGTTGGGGTGATGGAGCCTCACACAGACCGTGAGCTGATGAAGCACGCAGTCAGGAATGTTGATAGGTCATTGTCCTCTGTCTTCACGGCTTCTGACTTACCCCAGTGGGGAGGCAGAATTACCATTTGTCACCATTCATCAAACACCTCCACTTGGTTGACTCACATTCAGCTCACGTTTATCAACTTATCAACTCACTCCCCATAATGCTATTGGAACTCCTGAACTTGTCACGCCCTCCTCAACACTTCTTCACTGGTCTCTGATTTCCCTCCCCAGATCTATAGATGGGGCAGGGGTGGGATGGGGTGAGGTGACTCTGAGAGTTGGTCAGAGGTGTACTGGGGGTCTGGAATAAATAGAAATGGTCTGAGATCCAGAGGCAAGTCAGGAATACAATGCTAAGTGAGGCAAACCACGTGAGGAAAAGTTATCTTGTTGCAAAACTGCGGGGTCAGAGATGGAGGAGGCTGCTGGGTGAGAAGTCCCACAAGAGGAAGCCAGGCAAGCCTAGAACGATGGTTGGTGCCCATTTCCATGCATCATTCATGTATCTGGTGTGTGAGAATTAGGAATCATCAGAGAAGCTAAGGAGCAGAAGATAACTGGCATGCTGTCACCTACAAGGTCAAGTCCAAACTCCTTAGCAGAATATTCAGATCCTTTCTCACCTGGCTCACGCTTACTTCTTTCTCTAGGTTCACCTTCTTCACTCCTCAGCTCACCCCAGTACTACAGGCATTTCCCTGAATTTGGTGTGTCTCTTGTGCTTCTAAGTACCACACAATTCCTGGGCCTAGAACTTCATTTCCATCGGTACCTACTAGGTGATGAGCAACTCATCCTAGCAGATGAGCCCCAGATTTTTCAACTCCTTCAGACACAGTGAGTAATTCTGATGTCACCTGAGACATACCTTCTTACCTCAATTATTTCATTTGCACTTTACATAACAATTGTTTGTGTGCCGTCCTTAACTGACTGCGTACTCCATGAGGACAGAGCTTATATCTTACTGAGTTTGAACCCCAGAACCTAACATAGCAGCTGATATATACTTGGTGCACCATAAACATTTGTTGGATGAATAAATGAATAGATGAATGGGCTCACATTCTCACATGGGAGACAAGTAAGGAAAGAGAAAATTACAAAGCTGTGTGAAAAGGGTCATGCTAACAAGTCATTTTGGGTGCAGAGAGGAAGGAATGCCTGATTTTAGGCAGCACTACCTCACTTTCTGCCCCTTACAATATGCCACTTAATATAAAAACAACAAACAGTAAAATCAAAATTTCTGAGACAAGCAAGCCATCTTATCATAGGAGTGACATTAGATAAGCCCTTTCTTTTGGGGCAGAGGGCAGTGCCTTGCTTTGTTGGTGGCTGTATCTGTCAGGGTGCTGGCACACTTGCGAATGTCACCGAAGAGAATGTAGTGACTTACTGGCAGAGATGTGGGCAGGGCTGAGGAAACCAGGGCAGGGTTGAAGAGGCACCTGAAGATCAGCGACAGAAAGAAGCTGTTGCCATACCTAAGCCTGAGGTCTAGGGCAGGAGCCTGGAGCTGCAGTCCTGGAGGAGCAAAGCCCGGCCCAGAGAGCTGGCGACAGCAAAACCTCCAATGCCCGTCTCCCACAGTCAGGGCTGCCTCCGGCTCTCCGTTGAACCCAATCTGAAGCCAGAAGGCCAGCGCGCCCTGATGAGATAGTGCATGGAGGTCAGGCTCCAGGGCCTGGGAGGAGAACAGATTCGGGTGCCGGGAGAGCGGAGAGTAATCAGCACAGAGGGAAGATGCCTCTACTCTCCCAGCGATCTGTGTGTATGATTATTGCCTGTTGGGTAATTAAACATTAATTTTGGCCCTGTGGAGGACAATTTTATGTCTCATGTTTTGCATATTTAGGCATTTGTGTGTCTAATCTTATTAAAATCTGTGCTGCTTTATTAGTAGGCTTGGGTGGGACAAGGGTACCTATGTTTTTAAAAGTTTTCCAAGTAATTTTGATAGTCTTTGCTTTAAAAAAATATTTTCTTTATTAATTGATTATAGAGAGAGGAAGGAAAAGAGAGAGAGAGAGAGAGAGAGAAAGACATCAATTTGTTGTTCCACTTATTTATTCCTTCACCGGTTGTTTCTTGCATGTGCCCTGACCAGGAATCAGACGCATGACCTTGGCATACCGGGACGACACTCTAACCCACTGAGCTACCCAGCCAGGGCAGGGTGTTCACTCTTAGAAAACCACTTTTATAGTCCCACCCTCTCATTTTTATAGATAGTAAAAATAGGCCTGGAGTAAGGAAAAATGCCGTTTGAGAACTATCCTTCAGGTGACGTTAAAGGGTTTGGCTGGGAAACTGACACGTTTGCACCTGTCACATGGCCGGATATCTCCACTTTACTGATGAGGAAACTGAGACGTCAAAGACGCAGCGATGTGCCCATTTAGTCGTCTAAATCATGTGGTCGGGTAGTGAGTTAGCTACGCAGTAAGTCACAGAGAAGGAGGGGCTAGTACTAAGGTCAGCATTTCTAACTCTCAGTCCAGTGTTCTTCCTAGGCAACATGCTTTGCAGGAAGGGGTGTGTGTGTGTGTGTGTGAGTGACAGAAGCCTGCGGCAGCAATTCCAGTGTTCTAGTCTCCCGTTCTGGTCAGGTGGGTCTCCCCACAGTCTCTGATTGGAAAGAACACACAGCAGACTGAGTGTATTGGCCACTGGGGCTCTGGGCAGGAGGCGTCTGGAGGGCCAGGGGAAGGCTGTGAGAGACCCCCAGTCCCAAACCCTGATTCTCACCCTTACTGCCTTGGGCTCTGAATCTCTGGTTGTCAATTCTGTGCTAGAAGAGGGCTGCTCTCTGCTCTGAGTAGGTGTCAGGTTGAGAGCAAGGCTTCATGGAATGCTGAGGAAGGCCCAAAAGAAAGAGAAAGAGGCTCACCAGGGAGGGGCCCCCAGGAGAGACCACGGCCTCTCCCCAGCCAGCACAGGCAGAGGCCCAGCACTAGGCCTTAAGTGTCACCATCCCAGGAAGTTTAAAACTCCTTGATGGCTGCTAATTAGGGTTAACTAGGGCTGGCTACCCCCACCCCACCCCATTTCTCAAAGCCTGACACACAGCTACTTCCCTCCTATTGCGGATCAAAGGCCACTAGACTTTCCTTTACCCTGTATCTGAAATCTTCATCTCCCGGAAGCTTCTTAGGCTTACATTTCCTGCAACCAGCAGCCCTTCCCCTTCCCCATTATGGAGGAGAAAGAAACTTTCTTCTACCCTCAAGGTTCTTTTGGCTGGTCTAATAATCAGACATGAGACAGATGAACAAGAGGAAAACAACCAATTTTAATACATATATATATATGCATGAGAAACCCAACTCACATGAAACAGTCAGATACCCCTCCTATATGGGAGGTTCTGGGACAGAAAGTTAAAATGAGGTATATATGGTTAAGGATGAGGGAAGGTGCCTTAGGGGCTTCAAAGGGGCATTGCAGGATGGTAAGAAGAGTAGACATTTAGGAATTAAAAGTTTGCTCTGTCCTATAGATAGGCCACACAAATTTGCTTCTGGTGATAACTCTCATTATGGGCAAGTCCCCTCATTTAAATTCCTGAAGAGAGAGGTAGACGTTTCTCATGAGCCTGGGGGGTATGGACTGCCTTCAGCACAAAATTGTTTACATGCCGAAGTGGCACATTCTGGGGGAACCCGCTCTGGACCTCTGATAGATTCAGTTGATCTTACCCAGCTCGATCACACATAACATTTCCTCTCTCGGGGTTCTTTTTCATAAACTTTCTACAACTTTCTCTGTCTCTTTTAGTTTGTTTCTTGTTCTCTTACCCAGTCCAGAAATAATCAGGACAAAATTACTTTACTTCCCAATGAAAACACTTCTCCGTATCTCATACCTGGTTTTTCTCTAAGCCAAAACATATCCTATTTTTCTGGTGTATGCAGTTGTTTTCCCTATTACAATGATTTTTGTAGCTTTAATTACATATATTAGAATTCTTTTTTTTTTTTTTAATACTAGAGCATCATGGAAGTTTATTTCAGATGTAACAGCAATGTTAAAAATCAACAAGTTTAATTCTTAACTGCACCAAGTTAACTAAGTTATTTAAGTATTTTAAAGTTACTGTCTCCAAAAAACTGAGGGAGCTTTTCTTTTTCACCCCACATACCATGATCTCCCAATAGTTCTGTTTTTGGAGGACTTTCAATTGATGAGTAGCCTGTACTGGGAATATTTCAGAATTTCTTTCCCCAAATAAAAACTAATCTGGACAAACTAGATATTGCATAGATTTCTCTGAAGAGTCTTGTCTTTAGAACCTAAGTGCAATTGCCGTACAGTATAATTTTTACCTATTTACCCCACAGTAAAAACTATCTGTCCTGAAAAATATGATGGATAGATCCTGAGATCATCCAGTTAATAGAATTGTTTTAGCTTAATATTTTTTTCATATTTCAAAATAACCAACTCAACGTGGGATATTTTTTCCGTCTTTACTGACTCGCAGGCATATGAGTTAGTATCCAGGCCCTACCTTTTGTATGTCTTCCTCCTCCACAGTGGATGGAAGTATTTACTGTGAGTTTGATGTAGGACAATTACCCTTTACAAACGTTTACATTTAGGTTAAAGTCATTGACAAACATGGAAAAAGAAACACTGTAAGGATAAGGAGCTTACACACTCAATTCAAAATTTAATATTTTTTCCTTCTTAAATAGCATGTTCTGAATTGTCATGAGGCAGCTATTCAGTTTTTAATAAACACATTTGGGGATACAGTCAAGGATGATTAGAAAATTCAGGTAAAATGGTTATAGAAGTAATGGCAGTGTCATCTCAGAAAACTCATTTATACATCAAGATCTATTTTGATATTTGCCAATTTACAAAAAGGCCAGATCCTTTAAACTACCGTATTTTTCAGATGATAAGATGCACCAGACCGTAAGATGCACCTAGGTTTTAGAGGAGGAAAATAGGAAAAAATTTTTGAAGCAAAAAATGTGGTAAAATATTTAATAACATAAATAACATAATATTTTACCAGTGTTAATGTAAACAGAGCTCAGGTAAGCTACACTTGGACTATAAGATGCGCACCACTTTTTCCTCCCAAATTTTGGGGGAAAAGTGAGTCTTATAGTCCAAAAAATACGGTAATAACACCTGCTGTAACTCAAGCACTTTTCTCTTGGCAAGAGCAAGCTAAAAGCTTATCCATGAAGGTAAAGGTGCTCAATGCTAACCTTTTCTTCAAAAGTTAGACTTAGATGCTGAAGGAACTGATACCCAAGAAACCAGCATGGCCTCTCTACATTTTCACTGTCTTAAGGTTAGAATCCTATAAAGCCATTCATCAACTATCTTCCTTTCCTGTATTATTCTTGGCACTCAATTAAGACTGCTGAAGTCTACTGCATTCTGTACTTTCACATAGAATTCTTAACCTTTAAAAGCCTAATTTCTAGTGAAAACTAAAAAGTAACTGTGAACTGTTACACAAGTATTCTTTTAGATTGATGAATTTATGAACACATTTCATAATTTCTAAAAATATATTTTCTTCACAGCACAATTTTTTTCAAATGTGGCACAAGACATGTTTTCTAATAGACCCAAATGTCTTTAGTTTCTCTATAATGAGAAGCAAAAAGTAGGGTGGAATCTGGGGAGGGAGATGGGGATGGCTGGGGTAGGGGGGAGTGCTGGGGGGTAAATGCAGACAACTGTACTTGAACAATAATAAAATAATTTTTTAAAAAAAGAAGTAAAAAGTAGATAAACCTATGTTCAGTAATTAATGTTTCATTCTTTTATCTTATTTGGAAATGAGTTAGCCAGTCAATGAACTGAACTTGACTTATCATTTAACTTAGCAAAATGCTGAGGTTTCAAATTACCAGAAAATTTTAGGAAACCATATTTAAGTACACATACAATATGGGGGGAGAGGGGGCAAAAGTAGGTGTATAGTTGTTCATACGCAAAATAATACAATAATGAATAAATAATACAAGAACAAACTGTGTTTCACGTACCCACAACTGTACACCTACTTTGGCACACTCTTTACTTAATGTTGATAACTTTAAATAAATGCTGAACTCAAACAAGCTTTAATATCAAATATTTTCGCAGATCATGTGATTCTGAAAGTATTTGGGTTTCTATTATATTTTTGAGAATTCTTATGTAAGTTCTTATTTGTTTACCAATTAAATAGAGCTCTTTTATAAATTAACGATACCATCCCAAGGTAGAAAAGACTACACAACACACATACACGGACAGACACAAACAGAGAAGTCTTAGCCTTCATCTCAAAATTACTGCCATGGTATGGGTATGGGAATGTAAAAGACTGTCAAAGTTGCATCCAAACTGCGTTTCTGGCATATGGAATAAATTAAGTTTACCTACTTTGATGGTGAAAGCTTTTTCTTATTGTTAGTTTTGGTGGTGAAAATGAGACTTATCTGTATCTATCCTTGTCAAGGGAGACTTGGAGTCAGAGAACCCACGTGTGCTTACAAAAACAACAACAACAACAAAATCTTATTTCTCTTTTTTTTAAATTGGGGATCATAAATGTAGGTGGGCTTTGAGCTGCTTCTAGAGCTGCATTCTGGTTTTGCAAAGATTTGTAATATAAGAACAATTGCTCTCCAATTTGTATCTTAACTGACATCATAAGCTGATCCATCTAACTACATCTTCCTAATTTGCATCTTTTCCTTTGGATACATAGTTTTATTTTAGCTTGTGGAGGAGCCTCAAAGAGGAGGCTCCACATATATGAGAGGTTCAGGGACAGAAAGTTAAAATGAGGTGTATACAACATTCTGAGCTAAAGAGGAGGTAAGTTGTCTTGGGAGCTTTAAGAAGTCATTGCAGGATAAGAAGAGCAGAAGTTTAGAAGTTAAAAGATTGCCCTGCCCTATAGATAGGTCATAAAAAGTTATTTCTGGTAGTAACTCTTATGTGGGCAAAGCCCCTAATTTAAATTCTTTAAAGGAGAGGTAAAAGTTTCTCACGAGCCTGCACGGTCTTTATTGCCTTCAGCTCAAAAAAATTCACATGCCAAACTGGCACATTTTGGGGAGGCCTCTTCTGAATCCTTATACCGTCCTACACGTGTTGGGCTTGGGAGGAACCTTAGAGATAAATCATCTGCTTACATATGAGGAAATCAAGGCAAGAGTGGGGAAATGATTCACCCAATCACACAGCTGAAGTGACAAATCCGAGATTAGATCCCAGTCCATATGACTGCTTATCAGTGCACCCATGTAATTCCCATGATTCTGAACACACTCACTTCCAAATGTGCCTGTGCACCTGTAGTCGGTGTAATAGCAACATTAAAATTTGCTTAAGTTGCGTTTTTGGCAAAGTTACTTCCCACTCCTTTGGGGCCTTAAGTTTGCTCAGGTCTGCCCGTCTGCCTGTCTGCCCACCATTCCTGGTGCTCTGGTGTTCATTACACTCCTGTCACAGCTGTGTGCGGCCTATATGTGTCTCTGTTTTAAGCTGAAGGATGTGTGTCAACCTGCAGCTGTTGGTTTTGTGTCTCTGTACTTGTTTGGTGCCTACGGGTAACTGTGATTCTGTGTGTGCTTGTGTTTATGTTAGGATTACGGGTCTAAGGGCTGCTGCGTACCTACTTACGTGTCTCTTTTCATGTTAAAAGTCGCATGTATGCCCTGGCTGGTGTAGCTCAGTGGATTGAGCGCAGGCTGCGAACCAAAGGGCCGCCGGTTCGATTCCCAGTCAGGGCACATGCCTGGGTTTCAGGCCAGGTCCCTGGTGGGGGCCACGTCAGAGGCAGCCACACATTGATGTTTCTCTCCCTCTCTTTCTACCTCCCTTCCCTTATGTCTCAAATAAATAAAATAAGATCAAAAAAAAAAAAAAAAGTCGCACGTCTGCTGACCATTGTGTGTCCACCTGAGTGCATGGTTGTACACAGTAAAGGCTGCGGGTTCAACTGTGCCCATGTCGACTGCATGTTTAAAGGCTGAAGGGAGCCTATCTTTGCTTTTTATAGTCTGGTTATGAGAAAATGTGTGCAGCCATGAGTTCAGGACAAGAATGACTGTGTCTCACCCAACCTCGGTCATCACCCAGGAACTGGGGTTACGTTTTGTTCTAAGACACCTTGACGTCGCTCTCCCTGGAGGCCCCTCCACCGTCCTTCCCCTGGGAGCCCAAGACCCTGGGGCCTGGCCAGCGTTTCCAGCCTGGCTCCGCCCCCACCCACTCCAGCCACCTCATTGGCCCGGGCTGCGGTGACGTCGTGGGGATCGCAGACAGAACCCCCAGCGCCCGGCGCGCGGGAGGTACTGTCCGTCACCCCGGTCTTTGTTATCTCGTCGCCTCCTCACCTGGCCACAGGCACGTCCTGGCTGCTGCAACCCAGAGCGGGGTGCCAGCAGCTGCTGCCGCCGCCATGGTGTCCCCGGTCACCGTGGTGAGTGAACCAGCAAGCGAGCGAGCCAACGTTCTGCTCTGCCGGAGCCCACCGGCCTGGGGACTGCATTGGGGCAGGCCAAGCCACTGGGGGCCGGGGAAAGGCAGGGGGCCCCGCAGCGGCCGCGTACCTTGGCGGGAGGCGGTCGCTGTCAGGGCCTCCGGGCTCCCCAGACCCACGACGCCCTTCCTCCGCGGGGCCCCCCGCCGGTCCGCGGCAGGGAGGGACACAGAGGGCACGTGACTCCGGAGCGTGACTTTGTTGATCTGTGTGTGTCTGGCGCGGGTCGGCGGGGGTTGCTGTAGAGGACAGGAAGGGTACAGGATCGTGCTGCCGGGTTCTGCTTGGAGGCGTGGGAGAGGGCGAGGGAGGGTAGGAGGATGACTGGGCCCTCCTGGGAGTCCTGTCCCAGATTTGTTTCCTCCCCTTCCTCATTTTATAAACAAGTCTGCGGCGGTGGTGGACCGGACACCCGCGAGTCTAAGCATCCTCCATACACGCTGGAGAAAGTGGGCTCATTCTCTATTGACACCTCTTCCTGTTTAGACTTTTTCAGCTCTAACCTTTGTCTCTTTTCCCCACCTTTCCTGTAGTGCCGGGTTCTCTATGACTGTCAAAGTGTCCCCAGCTACTACTGCCTACTTCTTCCAGGAACTGTGGAGCTGGGGGAGGGGTATGGAGCAGACGCTGTTGCTTCCGAGGGCTGGCAGGTGGATGCTGAGGAGTCCTGGGGAGTGTACGCTGTGCATCTCCTTCAGGCCCCTCCTGTGCCTGTGCCCTGCCCTGTCCCGCCTGGCTGGGGAGATCTCCAGGGGAGGGACTTAGTCATCTCTTCTCCCAGCTCTCACCCCGGCAGAGCAAAGGCAGGGTTAGACCCTGGACCCACCCATCTTCCTCTTCCCAACCTCCTTCATCACAGTCTGATCAGTACCCAGGTAACCCGTGGTCTGGGAATCTGAGTGTGTCCCCTGAGCCCTGTGCTGGACAGCTCACCCAGACAGAGGCACAGTCACTTTGAGCAGAGTGTGGGTATACAGGACCCCTCAGCTTCTCCGAATAAGTCTAAGAGACTCTGTACCAGAAGCCCGAGGAAAGAAGTTTTGGGGACTCATGTTCAGAATGTCTGCAGCAGCCCAGTCCCCCAGCTTGGAGAGAGACTTCAGTGACCTTGGATACAACCTTTCTTTAGCTGCCCTCCCCCTCCTTAATCCGGCTGAGACCCAGTCAGCTGCTCTAACTTCCCTCTCTTGGTTCCCCATCTCCTCCCAGCCTCTCTACTGGCTTCAGCTCAAAAGCTGGGAAGAGAGCCCCAACCCCTTCCTGCCTCTCTCTCTCTGATGTGTCTTGAGTTGCTCTTGTCTGGGAAATGAGACTGACACCCACTGCCAACCCTCAGATCCCTGAAATTGCTGGTGTTTCAGGGACAGTTTTCTTGCTCCCAACTTGTGGGGTCCATTTCTCCAGCCAGTATCCCTGTCTACTCTCTTTGCTCATGATGGTTGCCTTTACCCTGGAGCAGCTGGAGTGGAGGCTTAGGAGCAGACCGGCTGAGAGAGAGCCTGTGGGGTTTGAGGTGGTTGGCAGCACACCACCTCACGCATTCCTGGCAGTCACCTGGTGTTGCCAGGGCCCTAACTCTGTGCCCTGGCCCCACTGCTGAAGATCACGAGTTGGCCAGTTGTGGCGTCTCTGTGGTTTCCTGATGACTGTACTCATTCAGACAGCTGAGGGCTGATGCTGGCAGACAGGGGCTAAAGGGGCTTTGGGGAGGGAAAAGGAGCAGGGCAGGAAGGGAGAAGCATTTGGGTTGCAGGAGGGGACATTATCCCAAGGACTGTTTTCTGCCCAGTAAGTGATCATTCTGGTCCTGCCCCAGGGCCAAGAATGGATGTGGCCAGCAGGAATTGTGGAGCCCTTCCTCCTAATGAGCTAAGCCTCAGGGTAGTGATGGGCTTGTTCACATCCTGCTGGTTGATTGGGAAAGGCCAAACGGGTTTCTTCGTGTCAATCCTCCCCATCTGGGAGGTGGGCCCGTCTCTGGGATGAATGTCTGGGCTGCAGATGCTGGCTCAGAGCTCTCCTGTGGCCTTTTGAACTCCCAAGCTCTGAGTGCTGCCCTTGTCCTGTGTCCTCCAGGTGAAGAGTGAGGGACCCAAGCTGGTGCCCTTCTTCAAGGCCACCTGTGTGTATTTTGTGCTCTGGCTGCCCTCGTCCAGCCCGTCTTGGTTCAGCGCCCTCATCAAGTGCCTGCCCATCTTCTGCCTCTGGCTCTTCCTTCTGGCTCACGGCCTAGGATTCCTGCTGGCCCGCCCCAGTGCCGTCCGCATCTTTGTGGGGCTCGTCTTCTCTGCCCTAGGCGATGCCTTCCTCATCTGGCAGGACCAGGGCTACTTTGTGCACGGTCAGTTGCTGCAGTAGCTGCCTGAGAGGAATCCTGGGGTCGGGGTCTAGAGAGTCCTAGAGGGCCAGGGATTGGGGAGCTTTTGAACAAGAATATTGGGGATCTGAGGGGCTCTAAGACCAACAACTGTGGGG
>PVJI01000938.1:27875-212746 GCA_004026765.1 Micronycteris hirsuta | reverse complement strand
TTTTTTTTTTCTAATATGTGCTGTTTTGGAGAGAATTATTCCCTTGACATTAAATAGGATCTCTACAAATTTTCTTTGAAAACAGTGAGACATTATGCAAAAATATTGCTTAACTATTTGAAAGGAATATATGGCTTTTGATAAACCTTATTGATGTTCAATTTTTTTAAGAAAAACAATTTAAGTCTCATTTAGCCCAACTTAACCATTTTAGAGACAGGGAAAAACTGAGGATAGGATAGATGGTTTTTACAGCATTAATCAAATTTTAGTGACAAAGTTGGTGATAAAATGTAAGACTCCATACTCCAACCCAGTGATGTTTCATTTTACCACATTGCCTGTGTTTTATAGAAAGAGGAAAAGGTTGGATGTTTAAGGAAACAGATTTTATACCTTGTATGGGGTACACCTACACCCACAAGCATGGCTAAAGTTTAAAGAACTGTCAATACCAAGTGTTGTTTAGGATGCGGAGCAGCTGAGCTACCAGGCACGACTGGGTGGAGAGCAGTTTGGCAGTTTCTAATGTTAAACAAACGCTCCTACCTGATGGCCTAACAGTTCTGCTCTTATGCATTTACCCAAGAGAAAGGCCTATATATAAATGTTTATTTCAGCTTTATCATAACAACTAAAAGCTGGAGGTAGCTCATATGTTCACCTACTGGTGAACAGATAGACTGTGGTATGTTTATACAAAGGAATACTACTCAGCCACGAAAAGGAAGGGATTACTGAAACTAGCCACCATGTGGCTGGTCTATTTACTTGAAGTTCTAAAACAACCAAAACTAATCTATGTAGTGATAGAAATCAAAGAGGTGACCGTGGAACTTGATTACAAAAGGGCAGGAGGGCGCTTTTGGGGTGAGGGAAAAGTTGTATCTGTTGTTTGTGGTGGTGGTTACCTAGGCATACGCATTTGTCCAAACTTATCAAACTGTGCACTTAGAAGGGGTGCATTCTATTTTATATAAATTGTACCTCGGTAAAATCGATTTAAAAAAGAGAAAGAGCTGGGATAATGAGAAACTAAGGTCCTGAACAGCAAAGCACAGTTAATATAAAATTTTTTTAAAATTTTTTTAAAAGATTTTATTTATTTATTTTCAGAGAGAGGAGAAGGGAGGGAGAAAGAGCAATGTATGGTTGCCTCTCACATGGCCCTCATTGGGGACCTGGCCTGCAACCCAGGCATGTGCCCCAACTGGGAATCGAACCGGGACCCTCCGGTTCCCAGCCTGCACTCAATCCACTGAGCTATACCAGCCGGGCCACGGTTAATATAAAGCATAAAATATTTTTACCATGCTATTGAATTTTCTCTAATCTCATTTTCCCTCTCAAAACTGTGGTCCTTCTGTTATTGTCCCTTGCCACTTGCCTGAGAGCACAGGTAGAACAACAAGCCAACATATCATTGTGAAAAAAAATGGAATAATCCATTCATGCACATTCCCACAGGCCAGTTTCTTCTGTGCTGGAGGATATTTTGCCAACTTAAACCGTAATCATGGGAATCATTTAGAGCTTCAGTTATTAATTCTTCTTTAGTTACCAAAATGTTACCAGCATAACTATATGTGCCAATAAAATGATACCTGGAAAAATGCCAAGTGCTTTTCTGTTCTCTAGGAGGAAGTTTAGAGGATCTGTAGACTGAATAGGTTGACTTTATAGTTATATTCTCAGCTAAAAAATCCAAAAATGAAAACGTTGGCATCACAGTTGGGATTCTGAGTCATATTTTAAATCCAGCAAGCCTGTAGCTTAGGCAAATGCTATTCAGAAAACTCTTAAACTGTGTATGTATCTTTGTCTTGCCAGTTCCCCTGCCAGTTTCTCTCAGATATTTCTTTCAGCGACATCTAAGACTAGAATTGAAGTCACATGAGTCCTCTTGAATTGAGGTCTAGACATAAAATGAAATCAGCATTGCTTCTAACTGAGTTAAAGATTGCCAAGAACTTTCTCTTTACTGTGCTGGAGGATTATTAAGTAACTTTTAGAACCGAGGGCACATTATGGAGCATCTGATTTAAATAACATTAGTGATTATATTCATTCAGGCCTTCTTTTGCTCAACTAAAACAAAAAGGGCTACCAGTATTCTTTGTTACAGTTTTGGCTATATTATTTTCACGTGGGTCCATTTATTAGTTTGCTCACTGAACATTCGACAGGTATCTTACTAGACAGCAGGATATAAAGATGAAAAAGAAAAGTGCCCTCCAGGAACTCACGATTCAGAAAAAAGGCAAGACATGCAAACAAATATTTTTATAATACAGTTGCCAGAATAAGGTATGTGAAAGGGCAGCCTGGTGTGGGCCAGCCTGGGAAGGTAAAGTCCATCTGGTCTACCATGGAATTTAAGGTCAATGTTTCCTTATTGATTTTCTCTCTGGATGATCTCTCCATTGATAAAAATGGATTATTAAAGTTCCCCACTATTATTGTACTGCTGTTTATTTCTCTCTTTAGGTCTGTTAACATCTGCTCTATATATTTAGGTGCTCCTATGTGGGGTGCATAATTTTTATAAATATTATACCCTCTTGTTGGATTGACCCCTTCATCATTATACAGTGACCTTCTCTGTATAATGAACTAAAGCTTGTGTGTGCTACTGAAGGCTCAAGACTTCCTTTTTGAAAGGAGGAAATCCTCAATCCTGTGCATTTTCATTATCTTTTGAAAAATGTTCACATGTAGATCCCAGCACTGTTGAATTAGAATCTTCAGGAAGAGGCCGTCAGCATGTATTTTTCTTTAAAATGTCCAAGGATGGTTCTCTGTTTAGCCAGATTATCTATTATTTGTAGGTAATGAATCTCCACTGAGGAAATTTGACGGGGACATGACAGGGCTCAAACTGAAAACTGGACAGAGCTTTTTGTAAATCAGTGTTTATCTTGAAAACACTGCTTCTGCAGCCGCAAAGAGGCCACTATCGTTCTCTTCAATTCGGAACACCTGCGAGGTAACTTCTCTAGGCATGAAGGCAGAATCAATTCTGCCACCACCACACACCAAGCCCGGTTCCAGGAGCCCACCTGGAAGCTGTGTGTGCCTGTGAGCACCGCAGCGCGAAGCTGAAGGCTGGTAGATCTCCCTCTCTGGCTATTTAAGGGCTATTTTACTGGAAGAGCATAAGCTTATCTTTCGAATTCCAGCGATGCCATCCTGCCCTAAAACTGATCCATGGAAACCAAAACAGCTACTCTATTCAGCCCTTCCCATGTCCCAAATATGGGCAAAATAACGGCTGTGGAGGTGGGCATGTCAAACCAGCCAGCTCTCTGAAGTCGAACCACATGCAAGTGTGGGGGAGGTCGCCTGATTTAAACACACGGTTCATGGGACCCGCCTCCGTTCCTGCTTCGCTCCTCTCCATGTACCTCAGGGACGCTGCTTCTGACGGCAGTGACCGGGAAGAGCAGTGAAGTGTTCCCATGTGAGTAGGAGCCACTGAATGCATTTTCAGCCCTGAGAAGCTAGAGAATGCTCTTGCAAAAAGGGGAATTCTTCCCCAGGAATGTAACTCGGGAGGAAAGACATCCTTGTAGAACTCACTTGAGACATTGCAGTACTTCTCACTTGAGGCAGGCAAGTGACCGGCCACTTGCAAGGAAGAAAGAAAATACTTATTGTTAAATGAGAAGCCTGGAAGGAGAGATGTGGAATCTAGTGGGTCCTGGAGTATTTGGGTGGGAATAGGGATATTTCTGCTGTCTTTGAAAAGGCATCTGGAGAGATACACACACACACACACACACACACACACACACACACACACACACACACACACATACATATACACACATATATTTAGTGATTCTAGTAATAAATTTAGTAATTTTAGTAATAAATATTTAGTAATATTTAATCATTATATATTTAGTAATTCTATGTAGGAATCCATACTTGGTACTATAGTAATAGGAAAGTCACAACGTGAGAAAAACAGATACAGACAGGCAAGGTTGTAGATTTCCTCTGCTTTTTTCCCTTCTCACTTTATTTGAAGTGATTAACTATATCTTGAACATATTTTTGTTTTTAAAAATGTTGAAAATACAGAAAATTAATAAGAAAAAAGGGAGAAATTCCCATTATTTTGCCACCCAAATATAACCATCTCTTTGGGTGTTTTCTGTGATCTTTATTTTCAATATACTTTTGACATAGTTCTATGTACTTTTATATTTAGCATTTTTCCTTTTCTCTAAAGCTTTTTTAAATTCATTTTTAGAGATAGGATAAGGGATGAAAAAAAAAGGGAAAGAAACACCAACACAAGAGAGAAACAGTGATCAGTTGCCTCTTGTAGGTGCCTGGACTTGGGACTGAACTCGCAACCCAGGCACACGTCCTGACCAGGAATTGAACCAGCAACCTTTTGCTTTGTGGGACGACGCCCAACCAAATGAGTCACACCAGTCAGTGCTAGCATTTTTCTTTTAACGTGAACAATTTACATGCTATATTCTTCATAAATATTTTTAGAGGCAATATTATTCATGATATAAAATAATATATTCTAGATAAACTTGCTTAACTTTACCGCTAATGCTGGGCATTAAGTAAAAGGATAAGAATATTTTATAACTTTTTAATAACGATTGCTAAATTGGTTTCCCAAATATTTAATTAATTAATTAATTAATCTTAATCCTCACCTGAGGATATGTTTATTGATTCTAGAGAGAGAGGGAGGGAGAGAGAGAGACAGAAACACCAATAGGCGAGAGAAACACCAGAAACATTGATTGGTTGCCTCCTGTATGTGCCGTAACTGGGGATTGAACTGGCAACCTTTTGGCGTATGGGGTGATACTCCAACCAACTGAGCCACCTGGCCCGGGCAGGGTATTGTTGATATGTAAAATTACTTTTCTATTTTATATGCAGAAAATAATATCTGACACTGGATCAGGTAAGGGAGGATGCTGTTGGACTGATGCAGGGAAGGGGGCAGGAAGCGCAGCTGGAATTTGGCAGGACCTCACGCTTGGTGGAAATCTGTCAAGTCCTCCCTTCCCCCCACCAGGCCTCCCAGCCCCCTCAGCCTCTCCATCTGCTTTGTCTGTCTTTGTGTGTCTGATGCTTTGCCTCTGGCTCTGTGTCATTGCATGTGTGTATTGTCTGTCTGTCTGTCTGTGTCTCACCCTGCATTTCTGAGTCCATGGTCTGTTTCTCCTTGCCTGCCTCTCACCCCCCTCTCTGTCTGCCTGCCCTGCTTTCCCATTCATTCTTTTATTTTTGCTTCCCCTGCACATGGCTAAAAATAGCTCCCCACAGTAGCCCCACTTGTCCCCTAAATTCCATGGTCGTGAGTCTGTCTCTGCCCCTATGTCTCTTATAAATTCTGGATGAAGTGAATCTGCTTGGCTCAGCTCCATCAGTGCAGTGTCTGCCTTTGCTTTGGGTCACCCCAGTAACAGGGTGGGGAGGGGGTGGTGCTCCTCCTTTCTCTCTGGGAGAGAGAAAGGCACTGTGGAGAGGTGCCCCTTGCAGGTGCCTGGGGGACAGTACTGAGCCCAGTCCTGATGAATTTCACTCCGCAGAGATAAGTCGGCAAGCAAGGCTGGTGTTCTTTTGTGGGCCTATTAAAGAAAGCTGAGATTAGCAAAGACCTTCTCTTGATAGAGAGGATCTATCATAATCAATGGAAAGCATCTTCTAGGATTAGATTTGCTGTCCCTAAGGTGAAGGTGACTTTGCTTCATTGCTCCCATCACCGATACTGCGTGTGTGTGGTGGGGGGAAGGTGGGGGGCTGGGGGCTTGGGGGATCAGTGAGTTCTACTGCAGACAATCTTAGAGGGTCACACTTGCATATTTGCTCTTTCTTTTTCTTTTGTTCTTCTCTTAAAGCTAATTCAATCCTGCCTTTTGTTTGTTGGTTTGTTTTCTGTATTGACCCTGAGGTAATTAGCTTACTGTGTACTCAGAATGAAGCTGGTGGTTTTCCAAGAGGAGGAAGATCCATCACCTTTCCCCAGAAGCTCTGGGTCAGTGAGAGGTGGGAGGTTGTAGGGGGTGGGGGTGGGGCAGAGGGACAGATCCTTGACCTGAAAACCTGAAGCAGGGCTGACAGCAAAGCTGTACGTCAGAACCAGGAGGGCAGGCTAGAACGAGGTCAGACTCAGGCTTGGGGTTGGGCCAGGGGCTCTGTGCAAGTCTAAGGAGAGCCCCGGGAGGGGATGAGGAGAGGGTGGCATGGGAGAGGGCCGGGGAGGGTGGCCTGAGTTGTTACAAACTTCCCAGCTCTCATTTGGGGTTTACTGTAATGATGAATCACAAAATGCAGTCTGTTTCTTTAATTGTATAATAAGCAATACACATTTGTGAAGCCAACTTCTAAAGGCACTGAGGTATTCATTGAAAACTTAATTTCCCTCCCACCCTGGTCACTCAGCCACACAATTTTCCCCAGGCGAGAATAGTTTCCTGGTTGAGGAAATCCTGAGACAGAGGGAAATTGCTCGGATCACCCCGGGCCAAGGGCAAGCCTGCCTTTCTAACACCGGGGTCCCTGCTACGCCCACTCACCTCGCTTGCTCTGTTGGGATCCGTCATATACAGTCCAGACACTCAGCGCTTATGGATAGTTTTCATTAATATTTTAACCACCTGTTTTGTAGTCTCCCTAAACAATACCTTTTCTGAGGCCAGGCCAATCCTGTTAGTCCCTATCACAGTGTATGTAAGTTATTCTAGGGTATTTTTAAAATGAAGTACATCCACAATACTAATGGTTAAAGGTACAGAGATTCCACAAATGTCTTCCAGGTGACTGCTAGGTACCGGGCAGGGGACATACGGGTAATAAAAGACTGTCCTGACCTTAAGAGACATTTAGAAGTTGCCAAAAGTCATGACTTTTCATGTATCTTCCCTGAAAAAGATATTTTTCTAAATCCAGCAGTTGGCCTTTCTGTATGAATGTTGTACTTCAATCAAACGTTTTTTAAAAAATTCTATAATGTGAATTCCTTTGTTTGCTTTCATTTCTCGATCAGCAGACATTTACTGAAATTAGAATTTGGGGAGAGGAACAAAATGCCGGCGACACTCCCGCCTCACGGATCCCTTGTGGATGGGTTTGAGTGTCCCAGTGGCAGTGGGGTGGGATTTCCACTGGGGGACGTGGCCTGTGTTTGTCTGGTTGTTTGGGATACCAGGGGAATGATGGGACCAGAGAGTGTGCACCCCACTTCCCGAAGCTGTAGCCGGGGTACTGCCGCTCTGAGCTATGTTCCGGAGTTGAACTTGGAGGGCAAGTGCCATCAGCTTTCTGCTTCAAGTGCATTGCATAGAGCTTTCTGGATGCCCTCAGTACTTGACAACAACCTAACAGATTTCTCTGGAAAAAATGAGTTTTGAGTTTCAAATAGCTGTTAGTTTTGGAATGTAACCTTTCAAAAGTTGAGATGACTTGTCCTTGCTCTATTTATCTTGCTCATTTGACTACAGTTCAGACTGTTCTTTTGACTAGTGAATACTGCGTATATACATGCACTGTATCTATTTTAACCTACATGGTGGTATTTCTGAGAATTAGAGTTGTAGTAACTTTTTTCTTTTCTTTTTTTTAATGTGGGCCTTTGCTAAATGTAAAGCAAGCATACAGATCAAAGATCATACAATTCTTTTGGAGCTTAAGGGTCACTTTAGTGTTACATCTAGATTTGGCTTTTAATTAGTAAGGGATTTAGTTAGACCTCTGATTTCTCGGAAATAGGCCCTCAGTGATCTAAGCTGGCACTGCCTACCAGGATGGAAGAAGACCTTCAAGAGCTTGGGGGACCCCATGTTTTACTTCTGGATATGATTGTCAGCAACCTCACAAGTGAAGAGGAATCTCCATGATCTTTTAGAGAGTTCTGTGATGACTAATGTGGCAGCTGTGTTTGACGAGTCTTGTTATGATTTGTATTGGTGTTTCCACGTGTTGAAGTTGACTTTGACCTTTGAATTTTGCTCTTTCAGCCTTTCCTTTCCATGAGTCCTGTAGAGCATATATATTCAGGCTTTATGTGAAATGATACGAAATTATAGGCTCCTATGTTGATATTACTTAACTCATTTGTTTTCAACTGAGTATGATATTTTTAAAGCAGTCATGGTGGAGTTCTCAAAACTTTGTTATTGGAGCTTTTTCCCTCTCTTTCAGAACACAGAATAGTTCTTTGAATCTTAGGACTAGATTTCAGTGTCAGAAATCTGACTCTGCAAAAATAGATTCACCTCAATGCCAGTGGTTTTTGTGCAAGAAGATAGGTAACTGCATGTCTGATTCTATTTGAATCAAAGATTATTTTTAGAAGAGAATTTTTTTATTGATAGATAATTTACGTACCACAAGCTTTACCCTTTCATAGTATGTAAGTCAGTGATTTTTTTTAGTACATTCACAAAATTATGCAACGATCATCACTACCTAATTTCAGTACATTTTCATCACCCTCAGAAGAAATCCCATACTTCCCCATTTCCCCCTACCTTCAGGCCAAGGCAAACACTACATGCTTGTCTCTATAGATTTGGTCATAATAGACATTGCATATAAACGGAATCATACCACATGTGGACTTTTTTATCCCTCTTCTTTCATTTAGCATAATGTTTTTAGTGTTTATCCATGCTTAGTGTGACTCAATGTTTTATTCACTTTTATAGCTGAATAAAGTTCCATTGTATGGTATCTTAGTCAGTTTGGGCTGTTATAACAAATTGCCTTTGACTGGTTGCCTTAAACCATAAACAGTTATTTCTTACAGTTCTGGAGGCTGAGAAGTCCAAGATCAAGGGGCAGCGAAGCCATTGTCTGGTGAGAGCCCACTTTCTGGTTTATAGATGGCCATCTTTTTGTAACCCCACATGGCTGAGAGCAGAGAGAGGAAGCAAGCTTTGTTTTTATAAGGGCACTAATCCCATTCATGAGGACTCCACCCCCCTGACCTAATTGCCTCCCAATGGCTCCACCTCCAAATACCATCACACTGGAGATTAGATTTCAACACATGCATTTTTGGAATGACACAGACATTTAATTTATAACATATGGATATTCCACTTTTTGTTTATTGATTCTTAGTTGATAGACATTTGGGTTTTTTCACTTTTTGACTATTATGAATTATGATGCTATGAACATTCTTGTACAGGTTTTTGACTGGACATGTGTTTTAAGGTCTCCTGGGTACATACCTAGGAGTAGAATTGCTACCTTACCTGGTAACTATGTTTAACATTTTGAGGAACTACCAGATTGTTTTCCAAAGTATACATACATTCCCACCAAAATATGTGAGAGTTCCAATTTCTCCACATTCTTGTTAATACTTGTCATTATCTGCCTGTTGTTTGCTTGTCTGTATCTTTTGGTAGTTTTTTTAACCTTTTAAAATATTATGTTTTTATTGTTGACACTATTATAGATGTCCCCGTTTTTAACCCCCTTTGCCACCTCCACCTGACACCCCCCTCCCCTCCGGCCATCGCCACACTGTTGTCTGTGTCTGAGGGTTGTTTAAGTTGTATTCTTTCATGGTTAATGATGTTGGACATTTTCTCATGTGCTTTCCGATCATTTGTGTGTCTTTGGTGAAATGTCTATTTAAGTCATTTGCCCATTTAAAAAATCACGTTTTTTTCCATTGTTGAGTAGTAAGGGTTCTATACATATTCTGAATACTGGACCCATATGAGATATAAGATTTGCAAGTATTTTCTCCCCTTCTTGGGTTATCTTTTCATTCTCTTGATGTTATCCTTTGAAGCATAAAATTTTTAAATTTCGGTGGGGTACAACTGACTATTTTTTCTGTTATTGCTTCTGTTTTAGGTGTCATAGTTAAGAGATGATGACCTAGTTCACGGTCAGGAAAATTTGCCCCTATGTTTTCTTTCAAGAGTATTATATTGGAGTTTTAGCTCTTACATTTACATCTATTGTATATGGTATGATGTTGGGGTTCACCTTCTTCCTTTTGCATGTGAATAATCCACTTTTCCTGGTACCATTTGTTGAAAGACTCTTTTCGTCATTGAACTGTGTTAGCACCTTTGTCCAAAGTGAATTGGCCGTACATGTGAGAGTTTCACTTCTGCGTTTTCAATTCTATCCCATTTATCTATATGTCTGTCTTTATGCCAGTCCCCACTGACTCGATTCCCGTAGCTTTGCAGTAACTTTTAAAATTGGGAAGTATGAGTTCAACAAATTTGTGAACATTGTATTCTTGATACGATGTTACCATCTACCCTTCACCCTCATTCTTTGCGAGATCTTTTCTCTGCCATCGTAAAGTCGTATTAGATCTGCTGCTTTGCAGTGGCCGTGAGTTCAGTTTCAGATGTAACCTCGCTATCCTTATGTAAAAGGTATGGATTTCAATCAGGCATAGGACAAAAGTTTGAGCACTAGCTCTGTCTCAGCTTCTTAACTATGAAATGAAATTAAAACCTAAGTCAAAGGATAATTCCGAGAATTAAAAATATACAATAAAAGACTTAAAAAATAAATAAAATTCTTCTAATTTTTCCTACTAAAAAAGTGATATATGTAGAAAAGCATCTAGCCTGGCACCAGGAAACAGTAGATACAAAATAAATTATCTGTTGCCTTCCCTATGCCCTTCTTTTGGATGTAAAAACTTCCCTTGTGCCTTGTGAGGTGGTTTTGAACTCTTCCTTAAACTCAGCCTTCTTCATTTAGAAACTGTGTTCTCCAGAGTCATCATGTGGGCTGGTACAATTGCATTTTTTAGTCTGTTTGTGGTATTGTTGGGAGTACAGTGTTTCAGACTTGGTTCACTGCTTTATTGCTGATGTTTAGCAGGGCCTGACCAATAGCAAGTGACCAACAAACACATGTTAAGAGACTACGTTGTTGACCCCTTGTTCTCGTTTCCTTGGTAACTGGATTGCGGATTGCTCAGAGGTCAGTTTTGAAGTAAGCATGCTTAACAGTTGCGTGCGTATTTAATTTCTGAAATACTTTCCACAAGATTTTTTGAGCATTTGTCCCATGTACTGAGCGCCACTCTTGGAGTGGTTCTTCTTTCCTCTACATGATGTTGCATTTGCCATTCAGATGTTTCCTCTACCAGGTAATTCAGACTGAAATAGAAAAGATGAGTCTGAGCAGTAAGTAACCTTTAGAAAGCGAGGGGGAGTGGGGAAGTTAGGTTTAGGAGAAGATACACGATAATGAGAGACCAGGGAGGGGCTTTTAGGGGAGATGGGGTCCAATAGAGAACTGCATCTCCAGTATCTAGAACACTGCTTACGGTTTTTATGGGATAGTCATGGTTTCTCATGACTCTACATCTCTCAAGCCTGGACAGGAAACTCTAAGTAAAGGGTGTCCGAGTGTTATTATTGGCTTTTGTGAGCCTGATTCATAGCCAAGAAACAGTGCCTGTGCGTGTTAAGCCATTATCTACATGACGAGGAAGCCAAGCTTTAAAAGAGTTTCAATTTCATGAACTCATAGGTTAATGGAGTTTTAAAATTAGACAGGACCATCAGGCTAAAGGAATGTTGGTGAAGGTTACCTCAAACAATGGATTCCATGGTCAAACAGGTTTACAACGAATTGAACAAAGTTAACAGATTTGGCTTTGCTGTTTGCTTGTTTTCACTCAGAACCTCTCAGAGCATTTATGGGTTAGTATGTATTACTCCATGTCTTCAAGGGGGCAGGCAGAAGCGGCACTCCCCAAGGTAATGGTCTGTGGGGACTTGTTCCTTCCTCCACAGAGAGCCCTGAAAGACTGGGGTTCAGCAGAGTGTGAGTCAGTGTTTCTAGGAAGGCTCATGTCTGCTGGTCCATTACATGGAAATGGACTATGTCCGTTGTTTTACTAAGAGAACCTTCCAAACAGCAAGTGCTTCAGTTAGGGGTTAAAATCAAACTCCTGAAACACAGTGTATGTATGCATAAAGTACCCTACCTCCCAGGATCTGTGTTTTTGGAATGTGCTACTTGTCTAGGTTGGTCTATGTGGTGCCCTGTAATCCCTGATCTCATGAACTGGTGAAATTTGGTGGCTGCAGCTTTCACTCTTACACACACTCCTTAAGTTGGAGAACAGGGTGGGGACACTTACAAAGCGAAACCATTGACTTGTGCTGTGAAATAAACGGAACGGGGACAACTGTTCCCAGTGGTCAGACAAGCTTGTTATGACTGGAATACAGTCTTGGGGTTCTGTGGGAGAGAAGACTGCTAGAAATGTGGGTGCAGGCTACTCTGTACTCCTCACAGTTCTCCGTTCATCCCTCCCTCCACCCAGACACCCACCCTGCCTTCTTTCTTCCAAGTCATCTGGTAGGGCTTGTTCATTTAACTTTCTTTAAACGAGAGGGAGAGAGAGAAGGGCACACAGAGAAAGAGCGAGACACAGAGAGGCATCAGAACAGGTCTTAGCGGTATAGCTGCCTTCGCTTCCAGTAACTCTAGTTTGCATGAATTGGAGTGTCACCGTTGGCACGTGAGAACAGCACCTCTGGGCATCCCAGCGTCAGTGGTTTCCATTCACACTTCTAGGTAAAGACCCCAGCGCCACTTATTGTCTTCCCGACGTTGTTAGGAGGTCCCTGCGCTCCCCTGCTTGACGACTGTGGGGAAGGGTGACCTAGGCAGATTCTCCCACCCTGGAGCATCACATTTGTCCAACAACTGAGACACAACCTAGAAAAGAGGGTCAGAGAATGAGGACTGCTGGAGGTGTTTGTATCAGAATCTGAGATTGGTGAGTATTGGGGAAACGAGAGAAGTGTGGATCAGGTGACCACTTTAGAAAAATGAACCATAGAAATCAGAAAAGTAATGACTGTTTTCTTTTTATTTCAGTGACTTGTGTTTCTTAGTTTTAAAAATCAAGTAAAAAAATATATATATATATAGTTCTGTCAATGTAGAAAACATCCAAACCTGTAGAGAATTTTTATGAGTTTATTTGAGCCAAACTGATGGCAGTTGCCAGGAAGCAAAATCTCAACGGATTGAGGAATGCTTCAGAAAATGGCAGTTTTACCACTTATTTTATACATCAGAATCAAAAAGAAAGGCGGAAGGGCGTTTCATGAAATCCATTGGTGGTAGATGAGGGAGGTGGGAGAAAGCAAAGTAGGGAAATCTCTGAGATTGGATAAAAAGTAAAATAAATAAACATATACTTCTACATTGGTAGGTATAGGATAGTTAAAAACTAACATTTACAACACAGAGAGGTGGTATTTGGGCAACAGGATAGCAATAAGGGGTTCCATGGTCTCTTGCTCTGGTGGGAGATTGTGCCCTGAGGGTTCTGGGAAAAGGGGATTACTCTGCCATCCCAAAGGTATGTTATCTTGGATGCAGAAAGGCAATAGACAGGCTCATTTACGGTAAAGACTGACCTTTCGCAAGGAAGCTGCGGGTCTAGGACACGACTACCCACCATGACCCTCTTTTAGTTAGGAAGTTTTACATTCAGACCATCCCATGTGGTTACTTTCGGTCTCTGAGTTTGTAAGGCCGCCATGCAGGCCTCCCCTGAGCTTGTCGGGGTTAGTGTGTGGCTTCTTTTTCACCCACAGTTCAAAGGGGAAATTAAAATATTACTCAGAAATCTCAACCAGAAAATAACCAATGTTAACGTTCATTTCAGGCTTGCCTCTATGTAAATAGTGAGAGAGATGAGTGGAGGAACTGATAGAAAAATGATGGGCAGAAATAATTGTAAAAGACTCAGCTGAAACTAAACATAGTTTTAAAAGTAAAATATTCTGGTAGAAGACATCATAGTCTATACAGAATTTCTTAAAGAATTCAACAAAATTAATAGAATTAATAACAACTCATTAAGGAACAAAATACAAAATGAACATACAGAAATCTTGTCACTTTCATAACACTAATCAACAATGAAAAAAATAAAAGTACACTATTCTATTTGATCTCAATTGAATTTAACAAAAGGAAAGGAAATGGCCAATCTACTGAAAGGCTACTCCTCGTGCTGAGGGGGTTGGTTTTCTTCGTTCAGAAGAGAGACAGTCGGTAGTCAGAGTGGGCTCAGCCAGCCGTGACAACGTGATAACCCATCTGACACTTCACTCGGCTTCCCTCCTCTGGCTTCCCATGTGTGTGCCTGTCTTATTTTTATTGTTCGGATTTATGCTTTTAACACTCAGCAGCTTTGATTCCTCTGGTTGTTCCCTCGTATTTAATTCTAATCAATGTCCTTTTAACTCTCAGTTTTTTTCCTATGGCTTTACCATTCCTAATAATTTACTATTTGGTAGGCTTCCTTGTCAGGGGTCATTAAGTTTTTTATGAAAAAGCATATTTCCTGAGTTGTTTTATCTTTGGGAATTATTGCCTATTGTCTTTGTTTTTGAAAGACAACTTTCTATTGACGAATCTTTTGCTAAAAGATACCAGTTTATGTTCTACTCGTCTTGCTGGAGGAAATAGGATTCTTCCACGGTTTCACAGGAAGTGCACTTGAGGGATACACACAGGAGGATTTGAGATAGAATGGCAAGATTTATTGGAACAAAAACAAAGGGAAGGGCTTAGGCAATGTCTCATTCATTCCCTGGTGGCTCAGCGCCTCCTCGCCTGCGGAAGTCCAGCCTCCAGGGCTGCAGGCCTGCGCTTGTTCCCACCGAGTCCAGGAGGGCCGGGACTCGGCGCTGCTGAGCCATTAGCCGGGCACCTGAGGCTCCAGTTGTCCAGCACAGTCTCTGTTCCTGCCCAGCCCCCTCCCCATCGGCTCTGTGCTCCTGCCTGTTGGGCTGCTAAAGAGAGAGCGAGACTCAGGCGTTTGTTAAGTTTCAATTCCACTTCCTTGGACTTGGGAGAGAGCAGGCTTTCCTTCCAACTATCCAATATCTTTCCTGGCTTTTTCTGAGCTTGTGTCCTTATCCTAGCTGATCTTTTCCCCGGATTTTCTCAGATATGTCTCCTCGCCTTTATGGTTGCCATTTTGGCTTCTGCACATGCGCTTAGTAGAAGGACTTTCCCCCTCGCCGTTTATCCCTCCCTGCTTTAGTCCAGGGGGACGGGCTGGCTGTTCCCTGGGGTGATTGGAGAGCCAGTCTTTCCTACCCACTCAGAGGGCCGGGGCATTAATTCACTTGGTTTGGGGGAGCAACTCCAGCTATTCTCTGAGTTTCCGTGAAACTATAGTTTCCTGACTTATTCAGGCTTAGCCAGTTTTCTCCCTTCGCTCTGGTTAATATTGGCTAATATCTAACTAGCTACCTATGCTAACATGAGCAATCTGTGAGAATGCCTGTCTTGAGTGGGGAACGTTTATTTAAGAATATCTGTTTGCCTAAAATGGTGGAATCATATTGGGCAGTGACCAAAATAAGTTTGAGTTGGTAAATTGGATATCAGATTACAGGAACACTTGAATGTTGGGCTATTGGCTGTTTTCCTGGTGAATGTCTCATTTCCTTGCAAAATTCACAGCTTGCCTGCAGGCCAAATGATAGCTACTGGGCGCTTTTTGGAGCTGTTTCTAGAACTTTGTAAATTGTGTGGGAATCCTCTTAAGTCTCTCCCCATCCATCCTCTATGGAAAGGCAGCTGGCTGGCTGAGGGTGGATTTGTGTTGACATCTAAAGATGGTAGAAAGTGGTAAATATTTACATCTGCCAAAAAAAATTAGCATCTGATAATTGTTTAAAATGATAACAATCTTTGTTCCAAAATACGATCTTCTGTTTCACATCACAGACTATTTTTTAAAAACTGAGTGTCTGTTATAAGCCATTCCTAAATGACTCATGGATTTCACACGTCTTTTTGTAACATTCCCAGCGTTTTTCAGTTGAGGCCGTGGGAGTCGGAAGGTCTGATCCTTTTAGTGCAGCTCATCTCTGTACTGACACAGTTCGAAGTACCTGTAAGTGGAAGTTGGGCTTATTATTAAAGGTCCCTGCTGACCTCATGTAGAAAATGAAGAGCCCACGCCACGCTTTAGTTCATGCTCCCCTAACACTGGAGGGAATGGGAAAGAAAATTTCCCCAGTGACTCGATACGTTTATGTTTTGGCCACTGAAGTCGAGCTGTGGGCTTTTTCAGAGCCAGTAGAGAGAAAGCACACCTGGGAGACTTCCGGAGGCAGGCGAAATACGTGGCTGAGAGTGGGGCCCTGTAAAAGGCTGTGCTGTCCGACACCGTAGGTGGCGGCCACGTGGGGCTACCCAAATTTAAATTATTTAAAATTAAATCCAATTTAAAATTCAGTTTCTTAGTTGCACTGGCCGCATTGCAGGGGCTCCAGAGCCCCGTGTGGCTGGACGCTGCCATATCAGATGGCACCCCAAGTTCTGCTGCGTAGCTCGGGTTTGTGTGCTGATCTTCTGTTTCATGATCATTCAGGGTTCATTACAGCCCTAAGGAGCTGCTCTCTTGTCTTTTCTCCCTTCCTCCTTCTGCCTTCTGTCATTCTGCTGCTGCAACTCCAATGATGAAGCACAGGTCTCCATGTTAACTTGCTGGCATCCTCTGATTTCTGGGCATGGATAGCCCTTGGGGAATCCTGTGTGTGGTCCAGACTAGACATTTGCACCGCAGGATCAACTAGACAGCACTCTGGCCAAGGCCCAGGAGTTAGTCAGTGTTCTTACCCAAGGACGGAGTGATTCTTGCGATTTTGACTCTTGAATTTAATAATAAAACTGCTCTTTCACAATCTTTCAATGTATCCACTTAGGACTTTTTCTTCAGTTCCTTCTTTCCCTTCCGGATGTGTCTTCTTGATGGGGAGTGCAGTCCTGGGATCTATCCCAGCTGTACCCCCATGGACGGACCCTGTGACCTTAGTAAGACAATTTCTCCGAGTTTCAGTTGCCCACGGAGAGCCCACTCTCAATCAATGCTAAAGCTAGTGAAGATAAATGCCAAATGATAAGTGGGAGATGTTAAAGTTTGTGTTAAAGGGCTCTTAAGGGGCTTGCCTGGGGCTTTTACTGTTGTGCCCAGTTTTAGATTTCCAGTGTCCCCTCTGTGGTCTGTCACTATCAGACACATGCCCAGCTTGAGCAGCCACTTGGCCCGTTCATTCCACAGTGTGCTTCATGTAAGAACAGGGAGGTAAGTCTAGGTTTGTTGACCAAGGAGCTCTCTTCCAAGTCTGACCTAAATGACGGAAGTAGGGCGCTGTGTTGTGAGGAGCCTGCAGGCCCAGGGTCAGGACAAGGGGATGACTGCTGGCTGAACTATGCGTCTCTTTGACCCCGCGTTCTCATCCTCCCCCCTGACACCCTGGCTGTCTGTCGAGGGTTCCTGCCTGGCGTTGCAGGTATCCAATGCTGTGTAACAAGCAGCCCCCAACTTGGCGGATTAAGACAATGACATTTAGTTGTCAGATCTGCCCTGTGGGCAGGACTCAGTGGGGAGAGCGGGACTTTGCCTCTCCGAAGGCTGGAGTGGGTGACATTTGAAGGCTCACTACTCACATGGCTGGGAGCTGGGTGGGTATTAGTTCTTTTCTAAATGGGCCCCTCCGTGTGTTCTCTTTACATTGTCTCATTTGGGCTTCTTCACATCCTGATGGCCAAGTTGAAGGGCAGGCATCCTGAGAGAGAGAGAGAGCATCAAGTGGAGACTGTATTACCATTTCTAACATAGGTTTGGAAATCACACGGTATCACTTTGCCTATAACCACAGGCCCACTCAGGCTCAAGGGAAGTGAGCAGTGACCCCACCAGTCGATGGAGAAATATCATTGCTACTTTATAAGAAGAGCTTTGAGATGAGATGTAGATTGGTCTCATCATCTTTAAAAAAATGCATCCTCCACACTTTGTTGTGATGAATTAGAACTGGCATCAAGTCTCTCTATGCCATCAATAAGCCTCGAGGTCTGCCTGCATCTGGAACCTGGGCCCTTTCATTTTCCGGAGGTAGGATCGCCACGGCTCAGTGCTGGGGCTGCTCTGCCTTCACGTGCGGGTGGGGGCGTCACCGCTGGCATGGCACTGGGACTCCGTTGATGAAAGATGCTATCAAAACACAGAATGGTATATTAAAACACCTTCGATGTGCTCAACTCCCTGACTCAACTGACCTCTACAACGAATGCAGCATGTATGGGCATTCAGAGTGAAAATCAGGGGCCTGGTTGCTGAAAATTACCTTTAAAATTAATTCGATGGAATCCAGCTGGGCTTGACAACATTATTTATACCTCCCATTTTGACTTAGGTTTCCTTACTTGTAATTTCTATTACTTATGGCTCTTTGGTGACGTTCTAATTTGATGCAAACTCCTAAACAATTAAGATCCATCTTTCTACAAAAGTTTTAAGTTTGATAAATGGATACTTTAGAATATTTCTTTTCTTATTTCAGATCAAATAAGTTTTAGTAAAAATCTCGTAGCTAGTATAAGGGGGAGTCGACACAGGTCATCAGTTTGATAGATAGCCTGCCACGTGCCCTCCGCGCCAGCTGTAGGAAATTAAAGAACAACAGACAGAACAAGAGGACCGTCTTCAAACTGCTTCTGATCTACCCGCTCTCCTGGAGGGAAAAAAATAGCCATTGTATCGTGGGCACTGGTAACAAAGGGGCGTTTACATTTTTCTCGCCCTTTGAGCTCTCGTGTGCCAATAACCACCCTGTTTTTATCACCAGTTTTCTCTGTCTTTTCCTTCTCTTTCTCCTTGTAAGTTTTGTTCAGCTCGTACAGTTTAAAAGTGTTGTCTGTCCATTTTCTTGCAGCGTCCTGCCCCTAGGTGTGAACAGAGCTTCCTGAACCCCTTCTCCTCCCCGCCGGCATTCACGAAATTAGAGATTCCTTGCTTTCTCTGTGGCTTCTTACAGGCATCGTTTCAGAAGTGCACCCCCAAAATAGATCTCGGGAAATTCATTTTATAGAATTTGTTTAAGCTTGGATTCTCAGTCCTTGGGTTATTTTTAGCGAGGGAGACAACCTGGAAGCGTGCACATTTGAAACATTAACCATTAGGTGTTTAGTTTCTTGTTATCTGAGAGTGTTCAGTTAGTGCTTATGGAGCTTTATTCATTCTGAGCTCAGTGTTTACGTTTCTGAAAAGACTGATTGGTAAGTTTTTATGGGAGATTGGTCAGTTTTAAAAGTTTCCCCTTCACATTTCATAGTGACTCAACTGATAGCCCTTTTAGATAAGTAATGAAATGCAGTCTGCGGTTGCCAGTTGTTAAAATGCTGCCCAGCATCCGCCAGCAGTTGTCAGGTGAGGGAGGGTAACAACACCCACTGATAAAAGTCAAACCACAAGACGTTATTTATAGCTCTTGGGGGGCCCTCTCTCTGCCTACCCTTTAAACTGCTCAGTCACATCCTGCTTTGCATTTTAATTTGATGTAAATGTACATGCAGCAGAAGAATTTCTGGCAGGAGATACTAACATGAAATTAAATACTAAAATGAAAGAAGGCAGTTCTGTGGAGTCAATCTCCCTGTCATTCCTGGGTGGAGACAAGATTTCGGGCAGCGGTTCTCAACCCTCACCGTGTATCACAATCACTGGGGAGTTTGTCAAAATGCCTTCACCCAGCCTCACCCCAGAGTGGTTGAGTGAGTGGAGAGGAGCCGGCCCAGGCTTTGGTATTTGTGGAAGCTCCCTGGGGGTGATCCCAACCTGCAGCCAGGCCTGAGACTCCCCCCCCCCCACCGCCGCTCCACATTCCTCTCTACGTAGTCAAGTCCTACCCACATCTTCAAGGCTCCCCACAGGCCACCTCTTTCTTTTCAAAATTCTTTATTTAAATTTATTGGGGTGACATTGGTTGGTAAGATTACATAGGTTTCCGGTGAACATTACTATGATACATGATCTGTATACTGCATTGTGCGCCCACCACCCAAAGTCAAATCATCTTCTGTCACCAAGCATCTGGCCCCCTTAACCCTGTACTACTCCCCACCCCCCTTTCCTCTGGTAACTGCCATACTCTTGTCTATGAGTTTCAGTTTTATATACCACATGTAAGTTAAATCACATGGTTCTTAGCTTTTTCTGACTGACTTATTTCACTTAGCTTAATATTCTCAAGGTCTATCCATGTTGTCGCAAATGGTAGTAGTTCATCTTTTCTTATGGCTGAGTAGCATTCCATAGTGCACATGTACTATATCTTCTTTGTCCAATCAGCTGTTGAAGGATATTTTGGTTGTTTCCATATGGAAAATAGTATGGAGGGTCCTCAGAAAATTAAGAAGAGTTACCATATGACCCAGCAATCCTTCTTTTCGGTTTCTACCCAAAAAATTTATTTGCAAAGATATATGCACCCCTATGTTCCTTGCAGCACTGTTTCGTGGTAGCCAAGACAATGCCACCTCTTTCAAATGTTCGCTTACAACTCCGGCAATGAGCTCTTTCCCGTGACTGCCACAGTGCCTACTAGGTTTCCTACCCTCAGCTGTGTTCTGTGCATTTCTCCCCTAAATCATGTACATTCTCTCTCCTTGATCAGAGTGATTTCCTCCTTAGATTAAGCTTTCGTCATTTAGTTCCATCTCTTAGGGGTTGGCACAGCCATGGACGCACAGTAGGTACTTTATGGATCTATATTGAGTTGGTTTTGCACCAGCCTGGCTGTTCTCCTTTATCCTCTTGTCTGCACTATAGCCTCCTTTTTAGCCTACATTTATCCGTAAGTGTTTCTTGCTCTTGAGACATGAAAGGATGAGCAAGAATGGCTAAACTGTGGAAGGAGGAGGAAACTCAGCCGATTCAGCCCATTCCTGATTTTATCACTTAAGACTGGAGGGTTTGTCATTGATCTGTGGCCTTGACATTCAGTCATCCTGTTCTAGAGTGGCTCTCAGGACCATGGGGGTGACAAATGCAGGATGGGGCAGGCTGTCCTGCTGGAGAAGGTCGAACTGATCTAAGGAATGCACCTCTACCATAGGCCTATTGAAGGATATGGCATTATTTTGGGAGAAGATAATATACTCCTAGAACCTGGAAATAGAAAGGAAAGGGAGAATGGATATTAGTAAACAACAAGCCAAGTCATGCATGATAACTTGCCAAAATATCAGATCTACCACTTTTCACCTTTGTTCGTTGGTTTGGATAAAAATATACTGAACTGTCACAAGGAGCCTCAGATGTATCCCCAGTCCTATGAAGTCGTAGTGAAAAGCTGAAGGACTGGAGGGGGATGCGTGGTGTTTTTCCCTTTCCAGGGACTGGAAGAGGATAAGGAAAGTGTTCAAATAACTGTAGCCAGCTAGTGTTTCCAAATAGGGTGTGGTTTGTGGGGGAGGTTCTTGATATCTTTGAGGACAAGTGTGTTGGGCAAGAGATTTGCCCTCTTAAGAGCTTTCAACTGAAATTTTATGGGAAGGAAAAACATTAAAATTTGATTGGATGGAGAACACTAAGCATAACAAAGATAAGACTGATAACAAAGAAGGAGAAGGTCAATAATTCACACACACACACATACACAAACCCCCCACCTGGGAAGCCTGGTGGTTATAACACCTGTAGCTGCCTGCTACCGTGCAATCTCTGAGGACTAAGCAAAGTAAACCTGAAACATTAAAACTGGGACATAGATAGGGTCATCTGAGCTGTCCACCTCGCTTTGGGTGGTTCTCATGACTGAAATATGATTCCAGAAGGGAATATTTTGCTTTAAAGAAGCAGGCCTATGGAAATCCAGCCCCTAAAGGTGCATTGCCAGGTATAAGGTTGCCAGGACAGGTTGTTAGGGTAGGAACAATACTATGGATTGCCCGGCAGAGGTCATAGAGGATGCTTTCACCCCAGAGACTGTAACTCTAGAATAGAGGCCACCTGTGCTGAAAAACCGCGCTGGAGGCTTCACTCTGTTCCCTTCTGCTAAACTCTTGACTCATTTTGCTGGTCATTTGATGTTTAAGAAGACTGAGAAAGCAATTGAGGAGATACCTCTGAAAAGAAACAGAAACCTGGGTCAGTTATGTAAAATGACAGGAGCCAGGAGATGACATCTCTAAAGAAGCCATGTGCTCTGGAAACATTTCAGCAGTTCAGACAAAAGAAAGAAGTGAACACTCTATTGGCCAAAGACAAAATGGTATGGAGACTTCAAAAGGAAAGGAAAGGACAGCTACCTGTTCTGACACACAGGTAAACCAAACGATTCCCATAGGAGGACAGGAGGAAGGCCCCTATGGAAATACAGAAAGGCACTCACACTGAGAATTTTTTCCCTGTAAACGCAGATTAATGAAGGATATACCGTGTGGCTCAACAGTTACTACTACCAGCCTTTGGTAAAAGGCAAAAGATTTATACGATCTGAAGAGAAACCAGAGCATACCACCAGTCTTTGGAAGTTACTTTCCCACAGAACGGAAAATGAGCAAAATGTAGTCCCTGAGTGAGATGCAGACGTAACACCCAGTGGCCAGGGCAGTAAGAGTGAGTCAAAGTGCAAGAAACGTGTGGCAGCCTTTCAGAGAGCACAGAGCCAAAGCAGGGGCTCAGAGGACGAATAAAACTGGGGGTGGGAGGGTTTCAGAAAGCGTTTCAAGGCAAGGTGACAGGAAGTGCTCTCCGGTGGGCGGAGGGAATCTCTGCAGGCGCAGGCGGAGGAGGGGAGCCGGTCCGGAGGGTGCCCTGCAGAGAAGAAGTGGCCGGGAGCAGGAAGAGCAGCTGAATTGCAGGAGAGCCTAGAACGCAGGGCTGTGTATGTGTTTTGGGAGACCAGGTTTGAAGAATAACAGTTAAAATGTAATTGAATGATGTATTTTATTGACTTTTACATGCATTATTTAAATTTATTTTTCAATTACAGTTGACACTCTATATTATTTTGCATTAGCTTCAGGTGTACAGCCTATCATGTACTTTGTAAAGTGTGCCCCCTTTACGCATCTGGCACCATACCTAGTTTTTACAACATTATTGACTATATTCCCTATGCTGTACTTTACATCCCTGTGACTATTTTCTAATTAACAATTGTCCTTAATCTCTTCGCCTCTCTCAGCCAGCCCCTCAACCTCCCCTCCCATCTGGCAACCATCAGTTGATTCTCTGTATCTGGGAGTCTGTTTCAAGCCTTACATGCATTATTCCAGTCAAACTTCACAAAAACTTAGTACTTCTCTTTGTCCCTCTTTTCAGATGAGGAAACATCTCGGAAGTTCAGTAATACCCAGTCTGTGGTGGACAGAGCCAGAGTCCAAAGCCAGTTCAATTTAACTGTATTGTGAAGAGTTTAGAACTTTTAACGTAATTTCATGACTCCTGGGAATTTAGAGCAGAGAAGAGACCCTGGAACCTTTTTTTGGGAGGATGGACCAGGGAAGGGAATGTCAGGTAGATTAAAGTGAAGGGAGAGGTGAAGTAGAGACCCCCAAGGGGGTCCAAAGTGCATTGGTGGCTGTGGGCACAGGAGAATGGAAGACGAGCTGGGAGTGATGAGATGAGCTGCAGGGCAGAGCTCTTCTAGCTCTGAATCACAGTGTTGGGGGACCCGGGGGAAGGAGTCTGGGTGGCTTAGGGGAGGGCGGGGGTCTTAGTCAGGGTCAGGGTCAGCACAGGTATCAGCATGAGGGAGCGAAGAGTTTGTGCTCTTGAAGTGACTAGGAGACTTCATGTCCCAGTGATACACCCAGGGGCCATCCTCCAGGCTGGGGACAGAAGGGAGAGCAAAGAGGACAGCGGGAATGCACAGCTGCCGTATTGAAGTCGTGGGTGTGGGTAAGACAATCAAGAGCTAAAGTCAGTAAAAACAAGTGGTGCAGGACACAACTTTGGTAACACTTTAAAGATAAGAGGGATTAGGTGAGAGTGTTGCACAAGCCTGGTAGAATAATCTCAGTAGAACTAAAGCCAGGAATGAGCCAACGCTTGCGAAAGTGGGTAAAAGCTACAAGACAGTTTACAAATGTGTCTCCAGGACCAGATGAAAAAATAATAAAAGATAAGCATCTAAGTGTGGAAACTATCTCTTCACAAAACATCAGAAGTCAAAAGACTTACTCTAATTCTACTTGTTTTCCATCTCTTTTCTAAAGAAGTACTAATTAAAAAGAATAACCATGGAGAAGAGGAAATTGAAACCCCAGACAGGTGAAGGGATAGGAAAGAGATTCTGGGTTCCAGCTCAGCCCCAAACACACTGGAGACCGAACGACTTCCATCTTCCCAGGGCCTCTGGGAGTAAAGCACGCCACACGAAAGGGGCTGAGATGGTGTCAGAAGTCTAAAAATGGGTAGATGCTGTCAGGGTTATGAGACAGAGAAAGGAAATTTCTGAAAACTCTAGACCAGCGATTCTTGAGCCTGGCTGTGCATGAGAACTTGTTAGGGAGCTTTTACAAAATACTGTGGCTCAGGTCTCACCCTCAAAGTTTATGATGAAAACGGTATAAATAAGGACATCATCCCACCCCTTGGGGCATTCAGACAGGCATCCAGGGGTTAGAAGCACAATGCCATACCCATGAGTTCTGTCTGTCACTGCAAAGTTCTTGAATGAATTGTCTATTACTACATGGGTGGACAGTTCACGTTTAGAAAAGGAGCCTATTTGAGTTCACTTGAGATGAGACATGCCGAAGGACCCTTCGTGGTGAGGCTATCGGACCATAAAATTACCACGGACACAATCGATCTTATTTCTACTAGTTGATGCCCGAGGACTGGGGGAGGGTCGTCCCCAGCTCAGGAACCTGTCTCCCGTAGGGCTTGGGCAACAGGAGAGGTGAGGTCTACCACACTGGGAGCCAGCCATGTTGAAGACTGTTCGGTGAGAATATGGTAGCTGGTGAGGACGACACAGCCCGATGAAGCAGAGCCAGCAGCAAACGTCCCTCTCTGGGGGGAAGCCCGTGCTCAGGGGTGTGGGGTAAGTGCCAGGAATGACGAGGAGTAGGGGCTCAGCATGGCAGCAGAGTCCTGGGCAACGAGGCTGTCAGCCAGTGTTGCCAGAGAAAGGTCTTTATGAGCAGCAAGCTCCTTTCCCATTTTCTAAAGGAGGATGTCAGACTTCTGAAAAGTCTATTTGGTGTTGAAGTTCCTGTCTTGTGATATCCTGTGAGAGTGGAAAATTAAGGTCTAAGTTGATAGCTTCTCTACTAGTGAAGGATAGGATCGTCTAGGTGTGTGACATGGAATTTTCATAATCACCACTTAGAAATTACCTTTGCCTCCTTCTCCATATCTGCCTGCAAGTGTTCTCTCCTAGAATCTACCAGCTTTGACCTGTCCACCTGTGAACTTCCGAAAGGCTGGCAATTAGCAGCCTTGGCCACTCGGGTCTCTTCTAATCTTCCTTTGCCTTTCTTCCTGAGCAGTCTTTGATAGGCCCTTTGCTGATTCTGGGAGCAAGGGGTTACTATGTGTGTGTCTGTTCCTCCCTCCCTTCTCACGTGTTCTCCGGGTGTTTGGAGAACTGGAACTGCCGATCCAAGGCTAGGGCTTGCCCGAGAAGATAACGTGGAAGGCTTGCTAGAGTTGGAGGCTGAGTAGCAAACCACCTACTATCAGAACACCTTGTCAACGGCCCGGCAGCAGCTGGTACAACTTTCTAGCTTAAAAAAAAAAGGATGATGACTTATTTAAACATTGCCTTACTTTGCAACATATTTGAAGTCGTTTCCAAGAATACATATACTACACAAGAGAATAGTGAGTAGTTGAGAGAACTGGAGCACAGTGACAATAAAGGTAAGCCAAGCACACAGAAACGCTCATCTATTAAAGACTGAGCCATTACCCACAGCATGCCATTAATCTGACTGTGCCCATCCTCGTACCCCAGACAAAGAAGGGTATGTTCTCAGACATACATTCTTTGTGTCTAAAGGCCAAGAACAAGCCAGTCATTTAGGAGTGGCGCTTTGTTCCAAGACCTGAATTGTTTCTCACAATTGTCCTTTAAAACCTTTGTCTTGTGTAAATTGGCACGGCCATGTTGCAGAGCCATTTGAACTATCCAGTAAAACTGAAACTAGTTCTGCCTTAAGATTCAACAGTCCCACTTATTTTTGAAAATTATACCACAGCCTCACCAGGAGCAGATCCTGTGGTACCATTTTTAATAGCAAAGACCAGGAAACAACCTAAAGGAAGAATAAGTTAAACAAGGCACAGTCATACCATGGAGCCGCGTTACAGGAATAAACTACAGTGTATGTGTTGTGAGTAATTATTTTGAGTGGAAATAAGCCAGCTACGGAAATGTCTAGTGTGATACTATTTATTGCGCAAGAAATTAAAAAGCCAGAAAAATGGTGGATATGTATGTTTGTATAAATAAGGGTAGAAAACAGTTGATTTGGGGTGATAAGAACATGGATTAATTTTGTTTTTCTGATAAAAGAGAAAAACAGCCACTGAGATGTTGTGCATGACAGTGACCCCTGCGTCCCACACAGGCTAACTCATTGAGAGACAATTGCTCTGTCGTGTTTTATATACGTTTATGTGATTAGCTCACCTCAACAACCCCTTTAGGGAGAACTTTTTAATTATTTCCATTTGTCAAATGAAAAGCTGAGAACTAGAGAGGCTAAAAATGTACCTAAAGCCACGTAGGCTGACTTTGGACCCAACCCATTTGAATCCAGAGCTTGTAGTCTTGCTACATGACTGTACAAAATTTCCCAGTGGGTTGGTTGTAGTGCCTGTCATTGCAGGTCAGGGGCCTAACCCCAGAGAACAGGACAGGAAAAGTATATGGCAAGAGCCTGGGGGTAGATATTTTGTGTTCAGGATCAAGGATAGGTCCATGGGCATTGACTCTTAGAACCAGAATGCAGTCAATATCTTCGTGAAAATAGGGCTCCTAATCAGGACGAGGGAGGCGTGGGCTTCTGCTCACCCCACCATGCCACGTGGACCTTAGCAGGATAGGGTCTGTCTGGCCAACTCTGTGTTCGTGTCTGAAGGGCTGTTTAAGAAAATTTGATGTGATGATTAGACGTGGGAGTGGGGACTGGAAACACACGTACCTGGCATTTACCATCCTTGGTTTGAAGTGGTAACTAAGCAGCGGCACAGTATTGTCTTT
This sequence comes from Micronycteris hirsuta, assembly GCA_004026765.1. Taxonomy (NCBI): domain Eukaryota; kingdom Metazoa; phylum Chordata; class Mammalia; order Chiroptera; family Phyllostomidae; genus Micronycteris; species Micronycteris hirsuta. The sequence goes on along the minus strand of PVJI01000938.1, from coordinate 185,708 downwards.
GAAAAAGAGCTTGGGGGTCCACTCCAATCTGTTGTCGAATGTATAAAAGATGCCTCAGGATTCTATGCCCAGGAAAAAATATTAACCTTGGTAGTGGTTCTTCAATTTGGGCATCAGAGTCATGTGGAGAACTTGTTAAAAGCAAGTTACTGAACTTCTGCTCATGACGGCAGAGTTGAAAACATGCTGTGCTTGCCTTCTCCCACGGCCACATCGAAAGGACAACTAAAGGACAGAACAGCCATCATTGAGAACTGCCTGAAGTGTGGCTAAACAGAACTAAAACTAAGGATCTAAAGAAGCTCCATCAGGACTGGTAGGAGGGGCAAAGATGCTGAATGGGTTGGTCCCGTGCCTATGTGTGGGGGTTAAAAATTTGGAGGGATGTCTTGGATGCAGAGGTTCCCCCTGAGGAGAGAGGGGTCCCAGTCCCACACCAGGTTTCACAGCCCAGGGCTCCAGTGCCAGGAAGAGGAGTCCCCATAACCCTGGCTGGGAAAGCCAATGAGGATTATGGTTGAATGAGAAGGAGGACTTCTGGAGTCCCAGGTATTACTCTTAATGGGCTCATGCACGAACGTACCGCTGAGGGACTCACTTGCTCTGAGCTGTGACACTGGAGCAGCAGCTTGAAAACCCCCAGAGACATATGGGGAAGAACTGAATAGTTAGGCTTCAGGCAAGGACGGCTTTCTCCTAGATGTAAGTGCTGGAAGAGGCCATTGTTTCTTTGCTGACTCCCACCCCACCCCCTGACAGGTGCAGTCAGGTACCATATCTGAGTCTTCATTAGCCTGGCTCACATTGTTTGACCCATTCTGGTGATTGCCTGAGACCCTGACCCACCCAACTGTGGGTCCACCCAAGCCATTTTCAGTGGCTTTTCCATTAAAAAATGGCCTGCCTTATGCTTCAGACTTTCCTAAAATCTCTGAAGGGCTCACAAACCCCAAGTAAGCAGCATCTGACCTTGGTGTGTTCCATACCTCTTGCTAAGTGGCCCTAAACTTGACACTAGTGGCCGCCAGCCTTGGTTTGCAGCTTAGTATCTCTCAGGAACACTTTTGGAGCACCTGGCTCAGGTGATCAAGAAGACTGCATCAGTGAGCCCCACAGGACACCTACTGCATAAGGCCACTCTGCCGAGACTGGAGATATAGAACCTCTACCTAATACACAGAGATAAACACAAGGAGGCAGCCAAAATAAGGAGATGAAAAAACATGTTCCAAATGAAAGAATAGGACAAAACTCCAGAAAAAGAACTAAACAAAGTGGGGACAAGCAGTCTACCAGACTCAGACTTCGAAACACTGGTTATAAGGATGCTCAATGAACTCAATGAAAACATTAACAAAGAGACAGGAAACATAAAGAAGGAGATTAAAAAAAAACATAAAAAAGAACCAGTCAGAAACGAAGAATATAATAACTAATCTGAAGAATACATTAGAAGGAATCAACAGTGGAGTTGATGGAGCAGAGGATCAAATCAGAGATTTGAAAGGTAAGACAAGAGAAAACACTCAGGACAGCAAAAATATAAAAGAATCCAAAAAATGAGGATAGTGTAAGGGGCCTCTGGGACAATATGGAGCATAACAACATCTACATGATAGGGGTACTAGAAGTAGAAGACAAAGAGCAAGGAATTGAAAACCTATTTGAGGAAATAATGACTGAAAATTTCCCTAACCTGGTGAAGAAAATAGACATACATATCTGGGAAGTGCAGTGTCCAAGACAAGATGAATTAAAAGAGACCCACAACAAGACATACCATAATTCAAATGCCAAACATTAAATACAAAGAAAGAATCTTAAAAGCAGCAAGAGAAAAGCAGTTAGTTACCTACAAGGGAGCTTTCATAAGACTGTCAGCTGATTTCTCAACAGAAACGTGTCAGGCTAGAAGGGATTGGCAAGAAATACTGAGAGTGATGAAAAGCAAGACCTACAACCAAGATTACTCTACCCAGCCAGGCTATCATTTAGAATTGAAGGACAGTTAAAGACCTTCCCAGACAAGAAAAAACTAAAGGAGTTCGTCACTACCAAACTGGTATTACAAGAAATGTTAAAGGGACTTATTTAAGAAGAAGTAGAAAAAAAGATAAAAATATGAATAATAAAATGACAACAACTATATACCTCTCAATAATTATTTTAAATGTAAATTGATTAAATGCTCCAGTTAAAAGACATTCGGTTGCTGAGTGGATAAGAAAGCAAGGCCCATATATATCCTGCTTACAGAAAACCCGTGTCATATCAAATGACACACAGACTGGAAGTAAAGTGATGGAAAAAGATATTTCTTGAAAATGGAAGTGAAAAAAAAAAAAAAGCTGGGGTAGCAATACTTATATCAGACAAAATAGCCTGTAAGACAAAGGTTGTAATGAGACAAAGACAGACCCAGCAATTCCACTTCTGGGTATTTATTAAAAAAATCCAAAACACAAATTCTGGAAGACATATGCATGCCTGTGTACTTGCAGCATTCTTTACAATAGCCAAGGTATGTTCATTGATAGGCGAATGAACGAAGAAGAGATGGTACATATGTGCAATGGACGGTTACCCGTAAAAAGAATGAAAGTTTGCTGTCTGCAGCAACAAGGATGGATCTCGAGGGCCTTATGCTAAGCAAAATAAATCAGACAGAGAAATACAAATACTTTATGATTTCACTTACATGTGGAATTGAAAAAAAAAACCCAAAATGAACAGACAAAACAGAAACAAACTCATAGATAACACACAAGATTTTGATGGTTGCCAGATTGGATGGGGGTTTAGTGGGGTGGGTGAAAAGGGGAAGGGATTAAGATGTACAAATTGTCAGTTTTAAAGAACAGTCATAAGGGTATAAGGTTCAGCTTAGGGAATATAGTCAATAATACTGTAATAACTATGTCTGGTGTCAGACGGGTAGAAGACTTAATGGGATAATCACTTTATAAGTTATATAAATGTTTAATCATTATGCTGAACACCTGAAACTAATAAAACATTGCATGTCAACTGCAACTGAAAAGTAAAAATTATCTTTAAAATTAACAAGTGAATATACTTCTATAATAATTTTATAATTTTTGTTTACATACTCTTTAATCATCTCTATGACAAAGTTTTTGTAGTGCCATCTATAGGAAAAAATTGAAAAATTAGTGGTGCATCTCCAGTGAATAAAATCGATCAATTAAAAAAAAAAAAGCAGGTTGCCAGGCCCTACCCTCAGTTCCTGACTTCACGTTCCTGAATTGACATTTCTGACAAGTTACCAGTGGATGCCACTGTTACTGGTCTGAAAACCACTTTTGGAAAATCACTGGCCTAGGATAATAAACTAGGGTTTTGGCTTCCTACCCTGTCTGCTACGTCACAAATACACAAGTGGAAGAATAGTTCAGGGTAAGATAAGAACGGCTGAAAACTACTGGTTACATCAGAGGGTCTCAAATTCTAACGTGCACAAAAATCACTTGGGGGATGTGTTAAATATGCACATTATCAGGCCCATCCCTAGATATTCTGACTCAATCTATCTAAAGTAGAGTTTCCAAAATCCGCATTTTAATCGAGGGTCCAGGAGACTTTGAAGAAGGGTGAACCTAGATACTTTGAGAAGTCAGACATGACTGCACAGTTACAGTGATTTACAGTGGATTGGCTCATCTGGATCAGAAATGCCAGTTAATGAACGAATTAACATGAACTATGGAGAGGGTCTCAGTGCCCCGGGTTCACTTCTCCTTGGTGAGTCTCCCAGTGTGATTTCCTTGGGTGAGGACAGAATTCACATACCCACACAATCCATGGATGCTATGACGAAGAACAGGTGGGCCAAGTACATGGAATGACACTTGGTCCCTGAAAATATCTTGACAGACTGGAATAACAGGCTAAAATTAATAATGATGATGATGATGATGATAATAATAATAATAAAGTTGCATCCTGAATTTCAGTAAAAGGAAGTTAGGGAGGCCTGTTCAGAAAGAAGAAAGCCTGGCTTCTCCATAATTGCTCCGCCATCCGACTCCCAGAGAACGGTGAGCACCTTTAGTGGTCGCAGTGTGTACAGGGCAAGAGAGGTGATTGCCCCCTTCTGTCTGGCGCCACCAGACCTCACCGGGAGCTTGTCTTTTGATCTGGGCACCACTTTCAGGGAGGCACAGATGGATGGAACTGTAATCAGAGTTGGACATCTGTGACCATAAGTATGGCTCTGGATCTGTGTCACAGGAGAAATGGCTAACGGAAATGTGGCTGTTTGGAGAAGAAGCGGTTTGCTGGGTGGGAGGTGGGGGTGGTGGGAGTTCCAAGGCTGGTTATGGTGGGGAAAAAGGTGAATCTTGTTCTCTGTCATGGCAGAGGGTAGATCTAGGACTGATGTATGGAAATTAAAATGTGACAAATTTCAGCTCTAAATGGAAAACCATCTGGAATTGTTTTTTTTTTTTTTTAAACAACATTAAATCTCTGTTCTGGGAAATGGTCAAGCATTGGTGATCTGGCAGTGATACAGAAAGAATTCTTGCTTTGGATAAGAAGCTGGGCTAGAATTCATATTTAGGTTCCAAGATTCTGGGCAATGATTGACAAGTATTCTCGTACTTTTCCTTCTATTTACTCAACAGTGGTAAATAAACGGTTTGAGCCACTGTCAGACTTTCTGTCTTATGGAAACTGCCACACTGCTAGCTTGTGTCCGTGCGCTTTTCCGTTGCTATGTCTGGCTCTGAGCAGTAACAGATTCTCCTCTAAGAAGTGGATTGCAAAGGGCATAAAACACCTTCCGCATGGATGGTGAGGGGTGGCAATGGCTGTTCTATTTCAATAGGAGAGGGTAAGCATTTGAATCTTCAGGCCTCTTGACCCCAGCCTTCCCAGAAGACACAAAGGGTTTCTGGAGGGATTCTTTGCCCGCAGAGAAGCAGGGGGTGGAGGTGTCTTTGACTCTGAGTCTCAGTCCTCCTCCTGCAGGAACGGCCCGGGGGCATCCCTGCCTCGGCCAGCAGTCCAGGTCGTTGCGGCCTGTCAGCTGCATCTCACGCATTGGCCCAGGATCAGCCCTGGAGGGCACAGTGATTGGAGCTCTCTTCCTGGAGCCCCGGCTCATCTGTAGAACTCACCACCAGATAACCAAAGCCCTGCTTGTAGTCATGGAACATTTTGGAAGCCAAGACAGAAAGTGTCACTTACTTTTAAAAAGCTGCATATCTAGGAGTAGAACAATTTTCTTTTACCAAAGAAGACCCAAAGATCAGAAATGGATATTTCATTGTACATTTGTGGGTATTAATTAAGGACATAGTTTCTCTATATGCCATCTGGGCTTCTCGTGAATTGTTTGCAAGGATGGAGTCAAAACCGGTTCTCAAATAACACACGACCACGCGTGTGCGTGTTGGCCCTTCGGCCTAATGGGTGAATAAGTAGCTGTGTTATATGCCAGTGTTTCAAATCTGCCAGTTAACATGAGGCTGCTTTTTTTGGACAGCCAATGGTGATGAATAATGTGGCTTTTATATTTCAGCATTTCTTTCTGGCTCCCAAGCAAGCACGCTATTTGGGCAATTTAAAAATGTGTTCGCACTTGTGTTATGGATTTTAGGAAATGTTACTATGTTGAAAGACAAAAATGCTTTAAAATTCTACAGAGTCCCTATATAGTTTTGGTTGCAAGGGCGGGTGGGATCTCGGCTTTGCTGCGGCCGCCCCTCTCAGGAAGCCAGGAGAGGAATAAATGGAACTAACATCTGTTCAGGGTCTGTTCTATTCAGGCCAGGCAGCTGATCCTCATTTCCTCATTTCATCCTCACAGTTCCTCATTTCCTGCATAAAAAACTGAAGGTCAGAGAAATTAATACATTTGTCAAGATGCACAGGGTTTATAATGAGGGAGCACCGATTCAAAGTTAGGTCTGGCTCCTTGAGAGGCACACACGTGATGTATACATCTCCTTTCTATCTTTTTCCAAACTCTGTATTCTTTCCTAAGTGAAAATGTCCAAAATAAGTCTTAAAATAGTCTTTGTTGCCAAAAATGCTTGGCAGTGGCTTGGTCATCTGTTCTTCGCCATTCTTGGTAGAAATCAGAGTTCTTTTCTCCCTCGTGGAAGCCCCGTATGTTTGTGCGTTTTATGCCCATTGGACTTTTAGCCGGAACTCCATTTTCACCTGGGCCTCACCCATCAGCTTCCCAGGCGGGGTGGCGATGGTGATAGAGCACCCAGCTCACTCCGGAGGCCCAAGCAGGGCCTTTTTGATTTGATATCTTCATTTGTGCCCTCCTCATCCTCTCAAACGCCCCGGATTGGCGGCCTAGCCCCTGGACATGACCTGTCTCCCCTCAGTGCTTTCCTTCACCACTTTGCTGGGTCAGTGCGGTGATGTCAGTCACAGGGAGTAGAAGGCACAAGGCTTCTGTCTGACTTCCTTGTCAAGGTCCTCTGCTTTGGGACTCCCGTCGAGGTCTTCCCTCTGGTCGTCCCCCAGGCCAGCGCTCAGAGTTCTCTAGGTTGGAATCAGTGGCCACTTCATCCCAGCTACCACCTTACCTCAGGGCCACTGCGGCTTTCGTTCCCTGTGCTGCCCTGCTGTAAGCAAATTCTTTCCCCTGAATTTGACTTCTTTTGTCCTTGAACCTGCTCTTGGTAATTTTAACAGAATTTCTGAAGCGGTGAGACAGGTGGGTTCTGGGGGATGGATGAAACAGATCTATTTTCCTAGGCAAGAATTCCAGACACACCCCAGATGGGTGTGGGGGCAGGGCTGTGCATTTCCATCCTTTCTTCCCCCACCCCCCAACCCCAAGGAGAGAAAGAGAAAGAGAACTGGTCACCGACAGTGGTTTTTGCAGAAGTCTTAACATTAATTACCAGTTTAAAGGAGTCGGGCATGTGGCCTGCTCACGGCCCTGGCCTTGGCAGCTGGCACCTGAGAAGGGAAGTTTGGCGGAGTGAAAAGATAAGGAAATGACCCCGTTCATCAGTTGTCTCTATTGCAGGTTCTGATTTTTCAGTTTCAGAATTCCCGTGACTTGTATTTTATTACCCAAGGGCTCTTTTCTTTTTCTTCTTCACATGCCGTGTACCACCTCATCCCATGCTTACTGTCAGAATCTCAGCCTTCAGAAACAATGACAGAAACCTTTGGCGGCATCCCTAAGCCACTATGGAATCAGTTGTCATAGTGATGGCTGCCCCCCTCACATTTCAGCATTTTTTAAATCTCAAACAACAATGGCCAATGCTGTTGTTAAATGAACCATTAATATATATTTACAGCCTCTCTTGGAAGTTGTTAACTAGATTGCATTTGCTTGTAACTTCAGGTACAATTAGTCATGCCCCAAAGTAAGGCTAAGTTTGTGAAGAGGCTGGTCCAGTGTTGGATCCAATGCATAATACATACAGAGATTTGGGGGGTTTCTAAGGAAGCAACGTGGGAATTGAGTTCTATAACTACAGGTACCTTAATTTTGTTTTCTGAGATTTTGTTTCTCTTCATTGTCTTGGTTTTCATTTATGGCTTTAGCATACTTATTTATTTATTTATTTTTCAGGAACTAAGTTTTAGTGAAAGGCAGAGGAGATTTAAGTACTTAATAATGAGCCAAAAGTTTGATACAATGATGCGGACTCCGACCAGCAGTGTCTGCGGTGCTGTGGATGCGATGGACAAATTCGCACGGACTGCAGAAGTCCTGCGGAGAAAAAGGGACAGCGTGGCCACTCTCTGAGCGAGAGAGCGCACCAACCCTTGCCTGGACAGGCTTTTGTTGCTCTTCTGGGAGTATTACCTCAAGGAAGGTCTTCATTCACCATTGTCAGGCAGTAATGATCAAATAATAGATAACATTTAAAGAACTATGAGGGCTTATTCTGAGTCAGGGTCAGTTAGCTAAAGGGCCATAAAACTTTGGGAAACAAACTCGTTTCACGCTTGGACCCTTATCAGAAAATTGAGGACATTCTTAGCAAAAAGCAGGTTTCACAGGATTTTATGCATTCTTTCTTAGGCCTGACCCCAGGGAACTGCCCATTCCAGCACCGGGCTACACCCCCAGGAGCCATTATTTCAGGCTTAAGTCAGGCAGGTGAAGTAAGACAGCCAAGAGATTAGGAGACTTCTTATAGACAGAATGAGGACTCAGGCTATATCAAAGCTGAGGGGCAAGGGTCCTTTTTCTATAGCCCCCCAAGTCCTTTTCTGAGGGCCCCTTCTCGACCATGCCTGTCTTAGGTCGTCCCTCCCTTGAGGAGTCTTACCCATCATTGGCTAACCAGTCATCCGCTTGGGGCCAAGCAGGGTGAAGTAAAAGGGGGGCAGAGGCAGCACCCCTACCAGGATAATAAACTTTGTCTCCTTAGTGGTTTATGGTCCCAAGGTCTCTTTACTCAGCCTTAGCCATGGGGGGTTACAGCTTCTGAAACCAGGCAGGGCAGTTCCCAACAATAAAATATCTAACTAGCAGATTCCCAGACAATTATATAACACTCTTCTTTTAAAATACACTATGTGAACATGAAGAACCGGATGGGTTAGATATAACTTTTTTTAATTGTTAACATACTTGGAAAAGTTGTAGAATTTATTTGAAACGACTAGTGTTTCAAATGAAGGCCTGGCCTTCTGAAACCCAAACCAAGTGCATTAACCGCCCTTAACTCAGGGCTGCAGGTGATAGTAGTGGTCCAGCTCTAAAAAGATTCTGGGGTGGCAGGTAGCAGCCCGGCTAACACTCTTAGGTGTCCCTATTTCTGTCCTGGTGGCTCCCCTTCCCCACCACAGACCCTTTGCCATTTTGGAGGGTGGTGCTGTGCGTGGGAAGGAATGGGGTGCTCCTACCTCTTCAGATCTGGGTTATGATGATGTGCTTGCTCCCCAGTCTCCCTAGTCCAGCTCCTCAGTTCTCTCAGGTTCTGGAAAGGGCACACTAGCTGGTATCCACTGCCTGGCCATGGACTTGCTGATTTCCAGCACCAAGGTTAAAGGCCTGGGCTCTAACCGGATTCACTCTCTTGCCAGCTGCGTGATTAGGCAAGTTACCTAACTTCTCAGAGACTCCAGCTTTTAGTTTCTTCCTCTGTAAAATAAAGAAAATACTCTCCCATCAGAATGTTGATTAAATGAGACAATATGTATGGGAAACCAACAAATGATCATTGTTTTCATGGCTAATATACTAATGGATGATATGGAAAAATTCTGCTTTCCCCCTTGATTTTTGTCATACCATGTAATAGGTTTTTTTTTGGAAGGCATCTCCAAAAACCTTTGGTAAAACAAATCTCCTATCCCCCTCCTCCCAAAAAAGATTTTTAAAAGTTGCAGTAAAGTATACCTGACATAAAATTCACCTTTAAACCATTTTAAGTATGTAGTTCAGTGACATTTAGTATATCCATATAATGTTTTACAACTGTCACTCTTATCTAGATCCAGAACATTTTAATCACTCTAAAAGGAAAACCCACAGCCATTAACTAGTCACACCACACCCCCCAGCTTCCCCAGCCCTGGCAACCGCTAGTCGGCCTCCGGCCTCTACGGATTTGACCGCTCTGGGTAGTTTGTATAAACAGAAGCGGACAATGGGTGGTCTCTCGTGTTTGGCTTCTTTCACTTAGTGTAACATTTTCAAGGTTCGTTCATGTTATAGCATGTGTCAGTACTTCATTCTTTTAATTCCTGAATAATACTGCATTGTATGGTATGCTCTCTCTGTACTCTCTTAGTCCCTTTGGACCCCTGGCTGTAACAAAATCCCACAGGTTGGGTGGCTTATAAGCAACAGAAATCTATTTCTCACAGTTCTGGAGGCCGGAAGTTCCAGATGAGGGTGCCAGCATGGTCAGAGGGCCGCCTTCAGGTTGCAGACTTACTGGTGTATCATCATATGGCGGAAGGGTTAGGAAGTTCTGTGTGGTCTCTTTCATAAGGACATTAGTCCCACTCATGAGGGCATTGCCCTCCGTACCTAAGCACCTCCCAAAGGCTCCACCTCCTAACACCATTGCTTAGGGCATATGAATTTGGGGAGCGGGGGGAGCACGCACATTTAAACCATGGCGTATTCCATATGTAGTCTATCCATTCATCAGTTGATGTACGTTTGGGTCGTTTCTCCCTTTGGCTATTGTGAATAGCATTGCTATGAATATTCCTGTACAAATTTTTGTTTGTTTTCTATTCTTTTGGGTCTCTTCCTAGGAGTGAAATCATTGGATCATATGATAAGACTATATTTAATTTTTTAAAAAAAACTACCAAACTTTCCTGGCTGGTGTAGCTCAGTGGATTGAGCGTGGGTTGGGAACCAGAGGGTCCCGGTTCGATTTCCAGTCGGAGTACATGCCTGGGTTGCAGGCCAGGTCCCTAATGAGGGCCCTGTGAGAGGCAACCATACATTGCTCTTTCTCTCTCCCTTCTCCTCTCTCTAAAAAATAAATAAATAAAATCTTAAAACAAAACAAACTACAAAACTGTTTTCAACTATGGTTGCTCATTTTTCTTTTTTTTTTTTTTTAAGATTTTATTTATTTATTTTCAGAGAGAGGAGAAGGGAGGGAGAAAGAGCAATGTATGGTTGCCTCTCACATGGCCCTCATTGGGGACCTGGCCCGCAACCCAGGCATGTGCCCCAACTGGGAATCGAACCGGGACCCTCTGGTTCCCAGCCCGTGCTCAATCCACTGAGCTATACACCAGCTGGGCTATGGTTGCTCATTTTTCATCCTTTGCAGCAATGCCTGAGGGTTCCAATTTCTTTTAAAACTTGTTATTTTCTGTAGTTTTTTTAAAAAAATTTACTATAACTATCATAGTAGGTATGAAGTGGTATCTCATTGTGGTTTGGGTGGTGTTTAATACTACTGATTTTGTATGTTTCTGGACTCAAACTTTTTTACCACACACTGTTCTTATTGCAAAACTACATAAAAAACCACAAACACATAATTTCCAGGAAGAGGAAGGTGAGAACACATCTTTTCCTTCACAGTCCTTGGTATAGCTAAGCCTCTTGGCTCTGTAATCTGTCCTGTAGGTGAGCCACTTGCAGACAGTCAGTGGCTAATTATAAGTGATGTCTCCCGCCTCTGACCTTCTCTCTAATTTTTTTTTTCTTTGATTTTAGGGGTTTCCTCTGGATCATCCAAAATGCTGTCAACACATATTGGATAAGAGCTGAGCCACCCACCTGCTGAGGACTTCCATACTCTCTGCTCCACTGTCTTTTGATGGCATTTTGACTGCATCAAGGCCACGTGACCCACCTGCTCATGATGAGTGATGAGAAGAACCTTGGAGTGTCCCAAAAATTGGTCTCCCCTTCAAGGAGCCCAAGTAGCTGCTCCTCCAAGCAGGGAAGTCGGCAGGTAAAGTTTTAACTAAGGCAACCTTTAAAATGCAAATTTAAGTCAGGAAGTTTGCAGATTAAAGTGTGTATATTTACTTGGGAACGCCTACTTCTCAGTTTAAGATCATTTGCTTCCAGTCATATCTTAATTACATGAGACATTTTAGATGATTTTAATAATGCAGCTTCAGTGCCTACCAGATGGAAAGAACTGCATTTGGATCTTTGCATTATTTTACTCAATCCTTGCAATTGTCCTCCAACACAGATATTAATATCCCTATTTCCTCCACGAGGAAGCTGAGTCAGACCCCCCGAGTTACTTTCTTAAGGACAAATAGCTAGTGAGTGGCAGAGCAAGCAACCCAAACTCTGTCTGTTTGACTCCAGAGCCTGCACTGTCATTTATGCCCTACACACCAAACAAAAAAAGATCGCTTTTCCAGTAATTATAATACCCCCCATTCTCCCCTTCCTTCCCTTTACCAAGCCTTTTATGACACCTTCCGATCACAAGCTGCCCTGGCAGCGACTTTGAGTCCCACCTGCTCTGTTCCTCCATGGATGAAGAAGTGGTCAAAAGTAGGAAGAATAAAAAAGTGAAACAAAGGACTAAATAATTAACTCCTAAATAACCTTTCGCTAATTATCTGGGTTTTTGTTTTGGTTTGGTTTGGTTTGGTTTCCTTTCTTCTAAATCCCTGTGGGCAGAATTTGCTGGTTTGAGGCCAGTGGCAGAAAATGCACATTAATCATTACAACTCTTCCACCTTCAGTGAAGTGGAGAGAGACGGAGAGAGTGGCAGTCCCAAAGCTCTGGTTTTACCACCAAGGCAGCCTCCGAGCCTCTTCGGTATCTGCTGGCTCCGTTGGCTTTGCTGACGCCCCATGGGAAGCACCGGCCTAAGAATTGGCCCAGAAGTCTTGGCTCCAGATTTGGAAGCAACAGTTTGGAAACCTCCCACTGCAGGCATGTCTACACATCTATAACCCACGATCACGGGTCTCTCCATTCGAACGCTGCGGGGGACAGGGAGCTTGCCACCTCACAGTACTGCCTCATGTCATTAGAATCATATTTTGTTATAGGCCTGACATTTGAGGAGTCCTCCAAGATCTCTCCTGAGGGGTTAAGAAGAAGAATTTTTTTCAGCATAGTCATTACTTTCTGCTGGGATTCAAACCATGACTAAAAATAGTACTTGGCTGATGCATTATGGCTCCCTGGGATTCCACTTTCATGAGGGTAGCTATGCCTACTCCCTTTGTCAGATTTCCAGGGGGCATTTCTCTCCCTAAGCCAAATTTCTGGTTGGGGTTAGAGCTGAATGAAGACTTCCCCCCTACTCTTTGTACCTAGTGGCATCTGTTGTTTACCCACCTTGGATAAAGCGGGGAGAGCATGATTTATTTAAGCCAGAGCTTATAACACCGTGGGAATTGGAGCAGTCCAGTGAAATCCCAGGACTGAACACTACAGAAACTTTTTTCGGGGGTGGTGTGTTATTTGAAATTGATTTGGTTTTCATAGAGCTTTTTCTGAGGCTATATCTTAAAGGATAAGAGAAATGTGTTTGATGCCTCAACTTGTTCTGACCTAGAATGGTTGGTCACTCACCTGTTCACTCATCAGATGGCCAGCTTTGCTACTTAGGCTCTCCCACTTTAACATGCTTGTGATTTTGCTTTATAAACATAAAGGCATATTTTTCCTCTGTGCGTTGGATGTCAATGTTTTCCGCTCGTTCTCCCACCCCACCCCCCAGGCCAGCACCTGTCTACTGGTCGTACCGGCTAGCAGCACTGTGTTGAGAAGGGTTCTGCAGTTGAGTCTGGGTGCAGTGGGCAAATGCCACGTTTTTAGTTCTGTCTCATGGGCACAGTCAGGATGAGTGGCAGCACAGGTGCTGCATTTGTCACCCCTTCGTGATATCAGAGGATCGACATCAGGAGATCTCTGCCACAATCTCTGTTTTCTGCTGTTGGAGACACATCAGGCAAGTGACATGAGCCTCAGTTTTCCGTGCACAGATGGCCTTGTTTCCAGAGCCCCGACCCCCTGCAGAAGAAATGAAGACCATCCTTTAGATCTGGGGCCTCTACCGGGTAGGAGGCTGTGCTCCTTGCAGGAAGTCCCCGACGAGAGGCAGACAGCTTACACAGAGAACAGGTTGTTGGTCCCTGCCGACTGTCCTCATCATTCCCTGTTGTTTGTAGTGCTCTGGGTTGATCTCTGCTTCAGTGTTCCTCCCCATCCCAGACTTTGGCCCAGCTGTCCCTTTAGCTAGACTGATCCACATGAACTTGTTCTGCCCTCTTGAGTTTTGTGATTTTCTTGAGCAGAGTCTTCATGGATTGCTCTAACACTTGAAAGATGACTTTTTATAAAAATCATATCTGCTCACTGTAGGCCGTTTCCCAGGGACATGTCATCTATGTGAACTGCAATGCCTTAGTTAATTTACTTTGAAATGGCTGCTGACAGGTCAGGGTAAAGGAAGCCTGAGAATGACCGTTGAATGTGGAGATGGTCATCTGTGACATTGTCGGGTGGTTTCCTTTGACTGGGGGCATGAAGGGCTGGTTAGGGGGTATTCGTCAGGGACTAGGAACAGAGGAGAGGTTCCCCAAGTCCTACCAGACCCCCAGACAGGGTCTGTGAGGAGCCTTCATGGATGTTCTGTTTGGGAACCTTGAGCTTGGCTAATGCCATGCTTAACACTGCCTTCCCCTCTCTCCACATGAAAAATTCTCTTTGATTTATTCATTGATTGAAAGAGTACACAGCTCTTTGAGTCCCAGGTCTTATTTACACATCTTTTTGGTGTTCAAAGCACATGGCAGATGCAAATGAGTGGACTGAGTGGACTGAATGCCAGCAGCAAGCATCCCCCCGTCAGGGCAGGTTAGAATGGGTGGCCAGGTATGCATGTGGCATGGGAACAAGAAACTCAGAGATTCCTCAGCTCCCTCACTCATGACATGTTGTGAGGATCTTAAATAATGAACAAGGGCCTCAGTATTGAGTTTCTTCTGGCATATGATGATGTAATCCCACATGCTTTGTATTCCTGTGGTCTCTGAATGAGCTCCTCCACTGGAAACTATGGGACAGGAGTACAGACTGTCTCTGTTGACACTGCCCTGTGTTCACATGGCTCTGTTGCTAGCTGGGTGACCTTGCCAGGTTATATAAAACCTCCAAGTCTCAGTTTTTCAGCTGTGAAATTTAGGTAATTGGGCTTCCTTTTGAGAGCTAAATGAAATAATACATATGGAGTACCTAGGCTAGCAGATGGTAGACATTCGGTGAGTATGGATTAAATTAATGAATGAAGAAGCCTTCAGTTGCTAGGTTACTACTCACGAAGCTCTGTAGACACATGAACTATGTTGAGGGATATCTAAGCGGGAGAGGCCATTGCTCTTTCAAAACTTGTAAAATATGGATAATTGGAGTTTCTTGTTGTGTTTTTCCCACTTCCCTGTTCCTTTTCTCTCCTAGAAATTTCAAAGTAACACATTTCAGAAGCCAGACTGAGCTGAAGATGAATGAGTAGGTTGTATCTTTACTGAAAGAGTGTTATATGCCCTAAACTTCTATGTCTTCAACCACTGTCTATTGAAAAGCTATTATTAAAGACTGGGCAGGGAGACTCGAAGCTACAAAGGTCAGGACAGCTGAGTAGACCGCTACAGCCACGTGGTCGACTCCGACTGGGAAGACTGTGGATTGGAAGGAGGGCACGACCTCCATCTGTCTCTTCTTTTTTTCTTTGTTGCTAGCATTTTCTCTATAAGTCAGAAATCAGAGAGTGAATCCTGCTAAAATAATGGATGATGGCTTGGTTCATGATCACAGGGGATTTGAAATGGAAAGATCTACTGCCAGATAAGTCTCATACAGTCATGCAGTTTGTCCTTGTCACCCTTTTGTCCCCGGGCTAATCTAAGATGGCCTTTGAGCCTTCCAGGGTCATCAGTGAGGGTTTCTTTCTGCTGGCCATTAGGTTATGCAGCACTGCAGGCAGCCCAGGCTGGCTGGGCGTGGTGCCAGAACCCATAAAACACAGGAGTTGAATGACAGAGAACTTGCCAAGAAGAAAAATGTGAATTAAAGCTATAATGCTCAGGTGTTTATAAGTTCAGCTGTCTGGGTATTGAAAATACTTAGTCCTATTTATTTCTTTTAATTTATCGAGTCTTCAGAGACATAGAGATTTGCCAGCTGCCTTTTGTAAGTATGGGCTTAATAAACACCATGAGAAAGACCAGTCAAGGAGGAAGGACTTGGGAATGTCATAGTTTATCACATTGTTCTTTGATGGGCACAGAAGATGAAAGGCAATGAGTATGAACTTGCTGGGGAGCCAGGTGGCCTGAGTTTAAATCTTGGGTTGTTTATAAGCTGTTTGACCTTGGGTCAGTTACTTAACCCCTCTGTGCCTTGGTTTCTTAGAAGGCTGTGCAAATTGCTTAGCTAAAAGCCAGCCTGCACGTGGGGGGTGCTATATAAGTGATGGGTGCATGAACCATTCACCTTCCCTACAGAGAATTCCAGGAGCCGTGAGGCAGTTCCACTGGGTAACTGTCCCCTGCCTCATCCTTTCAGCTGTGCAGGGACTTGGCACGGTGCAGAGTCAGTGACTTGGCTTCTGTCTGGGTGACTTTGGGAAGAAGAGTCAGCAAGGGACACTAGACATGAACATGTATCTGGTGGCATCTTTACAGCTCATAATATTCTTTCCTATGATACTTTGGAGTCTCAGAACTATCCAGGGAGGTCTGTACTGTTTTCTACAAAGAAAATATGGTCCAGAGATATACCATCTTGTTCAGAGTTACACAGCTAACAAGTGACAGGGAATCAGGCAACCATCTATTTGGAGAACATTGGATTGTTTAGATGCCACAAAGCTTCTTTAGAAGTTAATTCAAGTTCCATGTGCCTTATGTACGAATAAGTACTGTTTAAAAAAACCCACAGAAGCCGGCGCCTCTGTGAATGCAGGGGCAGGGATAACATGGGTGAGTGAAGCAGCCCTAAGGATCCCTGAGGTCTGATTGCCTGGAGCTGTTTTTTCCTGCTGGGAACAACAGAGAAAAAGAATTAACTATATATTTCTGTCTTAGTTTTCAAGATTCCGCCTTTCTGGACCTTTACTGTCTACCTTTTGGTAACATAGATGGTTGTGACATTATACTTTGGAAGTTGGAATGACAAAGATGCAAGACTCAATTCTCAATGTATTTCTATTCTGAGTCAGTCCTGCAAAGAAAAAAAAAACACAAACATTTGATATAGGAAGAGGTTAAATTTCAGCTAAAATGACGTATTTGGGTTGTCAGGGTATCTCTGCTCCTCTCCATGTCCACAAATGATAGACTGTCAGCTGCATTTCACACCAAAGAGCAGGAGCAACTGACCTTTGAGAACACTTCAGGGAGTTGCTGAGCTGTCGATACCATTCTGCAGTTCCAGAATAATAAGCACAGCACATATATTTTGGTGGGTTTTAGAAACACTATCTAGATAGAAACTATATGGGATGCCTTAAAAAATAAATGTATTTATTCAGGGTTGGCATGGGCCATAGTGCAGGGTATAGGAAGACAGAACCTTGGCCCAAACACTTTTACTGAGAGCGCAACTTACTAGCTGCACAGTTACTGGAATTTTCTCTAGAAGTTATAATGCAAATGGGAACTGAACTGACTCAACAGTTCTTTCCTAGGGAGAAAGTCTGAATTTACTTCAGTGATATGATGATATTAAAATACTAAAGGCCAAGAAATGACAGTGTGAGAAGTAGGAAAGAGGCAAAACAGAAGGCTTCCCTAGAACAATCTGACATCTCTCTAAGGTCCTCTGCACTCTGGCCCCAGCATGGAGTCCAGCTGGTCTCCCTCAGCACCTGGGCACAAACTGGCATCAACTAAAATCACATCCTCTGTCCCCACTCCAGATGAGTCACATTCCTGGCATTTGTTGGCTAAATGGTATCCCCCTCCCACCCCAAAGATATGTCCACATCCTAATCTTTGGAACCTGTGAATGTTAACTTGGTAACAAATGTCTTTGCAGATGTAATTAATTAAAGGATCTTGAGATAAGAAGGTCAGATTGTCCAGGTCAGCCTTAAAATCAATGACCAGTGTTCTGATAAGAAACACACAGAGAAGATAGACATGGGGGGAAAGATGAGAACATGGAGGCAGAGATTGGAATGATGTGGCTACAAGCCAAGGAATGTCAACAGCCACTAGAAACCAGAAGAGGCAAGGAATGCTATCATGGACTGAATGTTTGTGCTGCGCCCCTCCCACTCCTAGCCCCCAAATTTCTGTGTTGAAGCCTTAACCCTCAAGGTGGTGGTAGTTAGAGGCAGGGCCTTCAGGAGTTTAAGTTCAGATGAGGTCATAAGGGTGGTGCCCTCAAGATGGGCTTAGTACCCTTGTAAGAGGAAAGATACCAGGACTCATTCTCCCTCACGCTTGGAGGAAAGGCCACGTGAATACCCAGAGGGAAGGCAGCTGTCCACAGGCCAGGACATGGGTTCCCACCACTCACCAAATCTATAATACCAGCACCTCGATCTTGGACTTCCCAGCCTTTACTCAGTCTGTGGTTTTTTTTGTTACAGCAGCCAAGTTAGAAAAAACACATTCTCTCTGGAGCCTCTGGAGCAAGCATGGCCCTGTAACACCTTAACTATAGACTCTGGCCTCTAGAACTGTTAGAGAATAAATTTCTGTTGTTTTAAGCCACTGGGTTTGTGATAATTTGTCAGGGCAGGCTCAGAAGCCCTGCTTCTCTTTGTATGTCAATTTTTCTTCATGTCTCAGCTCAAAGTGGATCTAGCCTGGGCCCTCCTGCAGTGGGTTTGTTTGAATCTCCCATTCTGTATTTACAAGTTTTCATTCTTGTGGTGTCTCTTTATTTTTAGTGTATGTTAATGTATGTTGGAGGCCAGAATTTGGTTTTATGTCTTTGCATCTCCAGTACCTGGTGCCACAGACCTTTGAGTAGACATTACTTTATTAAATAGAAGCTCAGTATGAACTAGAATATAGCCCACTTAGTACAAAGTCACTCCAGGATCTGAACCTGTTGCTAGGTTCTCATTATGAGAACCAGTATTTCTTATATAGTACTGTGAAAAAAGTCACCAGTGACATGGATGAAGGATAAGGAATTTTATGATGCTGAACTTCTGCCACCTATTGCTATGACTGTTAAATCATGCATGCATTAATTAATCAGAATGTGTCTCTACTTTGATTGCAAATTTCAGTTAGCTCTGAAAAAAATAGCTTGTGCATTCTCTAAGAGAGAACACTATCATCGGCTAATGCCATCAGCAATGGAGGGGATTTCTTGGTGAGTTGTGAAGGCCTATAATTGGAGTGCAAAAGCATTCTATCTGAATACAGAGTCTGTGATTCTCTCCAATGCTAAGGCACCAAAGGGCAGAGCTCTATGATCTGCCAAAGGAAAAAAAAAATTTTTTTTAATTAAAAGGTAATAGAGAGAAAATATGGAAAGAGGGCTGGAAGGCATAAAATGAAAAGCAGGAGTCTCCCCCGTCACACCTCTGACCCAGGCCCATTCACAGAGGAGTCTGTATTGGAGATTTTCTTTGTCACCACACTGTCCATGCCCAAGGGCAACGAGTTAACCCAGGATCTGTCCCTGTGGAGACGGAATTCTTGGAAAGGGGTAGGAGAAAGGACACCGCGCTGGAGTCAGAAGACAGGGTCACGGTCCTTAAAGGTCCTTCACTCATTTTTGTGGCCCAGTGCAAATCAGTTAGCTTAGAGTCCTCAGCTCTAAAATGAAAGAGTGGGGTGGATGACTTCTGCATTCAGAAAAAGTGAAGAACCATGATTTCACTCATATGTGGGATATAAAACTGAAAGCAACAAATGATCAAACGAGACAAATAAACGCAGACAACAATGTGGTTGTTACCAGAGGGAAAGCAGGGTGGGGGCCGTACAGGGTAAAGGGGGTCAAATACATGGTGACAGAAGGAGACTTGACTTTGAGTGGTAAATACCCAATGCAATATACAGATGATGTATAATAGAATTGTATACTTGAAAACTATATAATTTTATTAACCAGTGTCACCCCAGTATATTTAATAATCAAGAAAAAAACATTCCATGACTCTATGAGGGAAAACAAAACATTACAGTATATCCAGGGGAAAAAAGAGAGACTCTTGCATCCCTCGGGTGGACAGAGTTGTCCTGTTGTCGTTGGCTCACAAATGTGCACATGAAGTTCAGGAACGTCAGGGATGGGCTTACTCTGCTTGGTGAGGAAGTAGTGCTGGGGGTGAGCGCTGGGCCGGCAGGAGAGTAGGTAGCCTTGGATGCACTTGGATAGACTTGCCGGTGATCTTGTCCAGCGTGGACGTTGAGCAGAGAGATTCTGGGGGTGGTCTTCTATCCAGAAAAGGGTCCACCACTTCACATTTGTGACCTTGGGCAAACTACTTTGGAGCTTCATTTCTCTCAACCGTAAAATGAGGACAAAAGTACCTACATTATAGAATCGTTGCAAGGCACGCAGAAGGTATTCAAAATAGTAGTTGTGACTAGTATTACTATAACCACCACCACAGTAGCAACCATAAAAACTCTACCACCACCGCGGGGGCTGCATGGACAGAGCAGAATGGCGTTATGGGTTGGTGTCTCCATGCATAACAGTAGCTGCGGCTCTCAAGAGGCCCTTATTTACAGAACACAGCATTACGGAGAGAAAAGTGCATAAAAGATGCTCTTCATAGTTTTGAAGGGCTTGCCTACAAACTAGACAGATACTCAACAAATACTAATGACCCACAAATCTATCTGAAAATCCTAAAAGAATTCCAATATAATTAGAGCCGTAAATGCTGAGTGAGTGATCATAGGGTAGAAACAATCATTATATGTGCATTAAAGTTTTTTACTAATAGTATTTGAATTATATGTCTATTTGTAGTCAACACAATTGGAAAGCATTTTTCTCTCTGGAAGCCCAAGGTGGGAATGACCTCAGGTAGAGACACAGCTGACAGCTCACCTGGTTATTTTCTCCCCATTGTCAGCATCAGCTGCTGCCAGCGACCCTCCCTTCCGGCACCTCCTGTCCTTTCTCAAGGGCTCACGCCGAAGACTGAGCACATATTCTCCCATTACCTAATTAAGGCACCAGTGTTTTTGGTCCAAGACTACCCAAGTCATTAAGACTTAAAACATTTGGGGGCCTGCACCGTGTGTCTGTTCGCTACCCCGGCCCGGTATGGGTCGGTGAGCTACATCCGTGTGTGAAGGGAGAGGAAGGAAGTGGCTGCTGGCCGCGATGACGGCTGCTGCCCGCACAGCCTCGAGGATCAGACTGGCTCTTCCCCGCTCAGCCCTCCTTTTTTCTTTAGTCATCCCGCTTAGAGCCTAAGGTCCGAGACTGTACTGAGGATACTAGACTGAAGCTCGTGCTACTATACTTTTTGTTTGTTTTTTAGGAGATTTTACCAGCCACTGTTTTATTTTATTCATTATGGTAAGAACATTTAACGTGAGATCTACCATCTTGATAAAGTGTAAGTGCATGGTACAGCACTGTTCACTAGTGGCCCGTGTTGCATAGCGGACCTCTAGGACTTACTCATCTTGCATAACTGAGACTTCGTTTTCACTTAATAGGATGTGAGATTATGATACAAGAGTTGGAAGGGACCTCACAGCTCATCTATTCTAACCTCCTTCCTAGTCCAGGAATCCCCTTCGTAGGTTCCTCTGAAAGAGCTTTCCAGTGACTAGAGGACTTGCTCTTTCATAGAGTGGCCACGTCATTTTTGTCATTTTTCATAGCACTAATTATTAGATAATTAGACAATCCCTCTGTTATGCAGACCCGAAATGCAGGGCCTTCTAACTCCTACCCATTAGTCCTGGTTTTGCCCTCAGAGTCTATTGAGTCAAACCCTGATTCTTTTTTTTTAAAGATTGTATTTATTTTATTTTTAGAGAGAGGGGAAGGGACGGAGAAAGAGAGGGAGAGAAACATCAATGCATGGCCATCTCTCGTGCACACCCCACTGGGGAACCCCCGGCCCACAACCCAGGCATGTGCCCTGACTGGGAATCAAACCGGTGACCCTTTGGTTCGCAGGCTGGCACACAAGTCACTGGGTCACACCAACCAGGGCTCAAATCCTAATTCTTAAGCTAGCCCACTCTCTTAGAGGATGGCTACTCTAAGTGGGCCTGTGGACCAGCAGCAGCAGCAGTGAGCTCGCCTGTGCAGTTGCAGACACTGCCCCAGTCCTGCTGCACTGAAATCTGTATTTCGACAAGATCTTCCGTGATTGGTGTGCACATTGCGGCACGAGAAGCACTGCATTTGATCACATGATCGACCACTGTACGTTCCGCTACGTTCTTCCCTTACTTGCTATCACCTGAGCCTGCTGGTGTTCCCAAAATGTTAGCTGAGGAAGAAACAAGGGGCAAGAAGCAACAATCTCAAATTTCAGTAATTGAAATATAAGTACAGAATTGGCCTGACATAAGTTAAAGCTGTCATCACATTAACCTGAACTCTATGGACAAATATTACCATGTGCCCGTAGTATAATCATAAAAGGTAATATTGATGATCCTGAGGCTTTAGAAGGTCACAAATGCCTTTGATCATTAAAGACACATTAAGTTATGTTCCATATGATTTCATGCTGGATCTTGTCTTGTGATTTTTAAAACCCTGAAGAACAGACTCAACAACTCACTGTCTGAGTCACAGCAGATAGACGCAACCACGAAACTTCCTTCCATCACACTCTTGAGCTGCAGGGAGAATGACAGTTGAAATTCTTTTCTATTTCTGACATCACTGCCAGGACTGTGACTGAGAATCCAGCCTGCGAGGCTCACAGGAGAGGCGCACCGTGGAAACAGCTGTGCTGGAAGGCAGTACTTTCAGTGAGTGCACTCAGCAATATGGAGATGAATTCGGCCACCTCGTGAGCATGAGTAAATGCTGCGCTGCCTTTCCAATCACAAAGTCTCTTTCTATATTTGGCACTTTTTAGACCTTCAGTAAAACAGACTGAATTTAATGCTGAATGACAGTGCCACACTGTCTTCAGTAAACTCAAGCAAAAATCTTAAGAAGCCCCTTCTCCCACACCCTGCCCTATTTCTCTCTCCTCCTGCTCTCCACGGTGAGCTTTAAGCCTGACACCCTTGGGATGGGACATCGGCCCAGCCACACTGGGCTAAGTCAGCAGGGCCTTGATCTCCCCAGGGGCCCAAGTCCACCCTGTACTGTGTATCTCAACTCAAGGTACATGTCCTACTCCCTCGTCACTGGGGATGTGACAAACAGGTGGAGCCACTCCCTGATACCCAGTCCTTTTATCCAAGAGAAATGGGCATCTCAGCTTTTTCTGTCCTGAGTACCAATTCATCCCAATCCAGCACGCTGAGTTAACGGCCTTGTGGGGTCCTTTCTATGCGCTCCCTTGCTCCTCAGGCTCATTCATTGGGTACGTATTTATTTAAGGCCCCTGAGTCCCAGGTAGTGATTATAATAAACAATATCCAGCTCCTGTTCCCATGGAACTTGCATTCTAGCAAGGGAGACAGACAATGCAGACAATGCGTGTGAGGTTTGTGAGGTGCTGAGGGGTGAGTGAATTTCTGTTTGAAGAGGGGGTTCAGAGAGTTCCCCAGCTGAGAAGCAGGTGGGGCAGACATTCAGATGTAAAAGGGCCAAGGAGCCAAGACTTGGCTGCATCCCAGTGCACTGGCCAGCAGAGTGCCTGATCCGGTGGGTGTGGTCAGAAGCCTGGCGGGTCTCAGCAGGTCCAGACCTTGCCTGTAGGAGTCCAGAGGACATTGTTTCTTAACTCCTTAGGATTGTTTCAGGATCTTGGCCACTTCCTGGATTTGCCCACCCCTGTTTCCCTGCCCTATGGTGTTTATTTCTGGCTCATCAGAAGTCACATATTTAAATTGCAGTAGAATATACAATACACTATGATATGGAGCAGAGTGATTAAATGTAGATTTTGCAGTCACTTAGCAGCTTTATAGCACTGAGGAAGTGACCTAATTCTCTTTTCCTCAGTTTCTTTATTCAAAAAATAAAGAGACTAATAAATTTAATATCACAGGATTGTGCCAGAATGAAGTGCAATATTGTAAGTATGGTCGTTAGCACACTACCTGATGCTTAATAAATGTTAGCTATTGTAATCGCTTCATTAATTTGTTTACCATACTTATATATATACTATGCTGTATAGAGTAGTAAACAAGACAGAAAAGGTTCCTGCTTTCCTGGAGCTAGAAAGTATGTATAGCATGGTGGGATCTAATGTATGGCCTGGTGACTATAATTAACTGTACTGCATTATATACTTGAAAGCTGCTAAGAAAAGTAGATCTTAAATGTTATTGCCACCAACAGAAAAAGTGGTAATTTTGTGGGGAAGTGGAGGTGTATTAAATCATCACATTGTAGGCCTTGAACTTACATATGTGTTATATGCCAATAACATCTCAATAACAGTTTGTCAAAACTTAATTACCCTGTGTTCAAAATGCTTTCTCTCTGAGCTGGATGGTAATTACTGAGGATATAGGTATATAAATTCATTGAACTGTACTCTTAGGATTTGTGCATTTCATGTGTATATTACATCCTAATAAAAATGTAAAAAAAGATAATAATCAAAAAGTCCATTTTCTTAGCCACTGAAGTATTACCAATTTTGATCTATCTTGGGATAATTTTGTGATGGTTTATGCATTGTCAAGCATTTAAAAATAAATCTTCAGAATTTTGAGTGTTTTTCTTTTGCATCCCTTTTGAAAATTCTTTTTCAGTCAATTAGTTGAAATAACCTGAGTAGCCAACAATGGGAGATTAATTGTAACAACTGTTTGTACATCTTCAAAACTGCAAACAGCTCAGTAGAGAAATAATTGGCCAATGAAAAGTTTTTGAAACCAAAGAAAGGGGGAAGGGAATAAAATTGCTGGAAGAAGATGAAAATACTTATTGCTAAAGCACTTTTTTGATGCTTCAGAATTTTCAATATTTAAATACCTAGAATTCAAAGATAATAACCTGCAAATAAACTATTATTATTCAATAGTTTTAAGAATTTTATTTATTTATTTATTTTTAGAGGGGAAGGGAGGTAGGAAGAGAGGGAGAGAAACATCAATGTGTGGTTTCCTCCTGTTTGCTCCCTACCAGGGACCTGGACTGAAACCCAGGCATGTGCCCTGACTGGGAATCAAATCGGCGACCCTTTAGTTTGCAGGCCCGTGCTCAATCCACTGAGCTACACCAGCTGGGCCTTTTCATCCAGTTCTTAAGCCAGTCTTACCATATTCCCATCTCACCCCACCCGTTAGTCAATCCTCATGTCCGTAGCTTTTGGTTAAAACTCAGACTGAGGTCTAGTGGTGAGTAAACAGTGACCGTGTGATAATATCAAAGGGAACAAAAATAGAACTTAACAGTGAAATCTTTTCTCTCTGCCGTGGTTGCCAAGGTTTGAGCACCAAAAGAGAGAGAAGCATTCCTTTCTAAGAGCTTTTTGGGGGAAAAAAAAAATCAAACTTGATTTCATTAAATTGTAGCATTAAGTTTATAAAATCCAGGAATGGTATAAAAATTAAATTTGAATCTCTTCTCCCCAACAAACCCAGCTAGACTCTCCATCTTGAATGGATTTACTGATAGCATGAAGGACTTCTTAGTGTCATTATTATTATTTTTTTTAAATATATAATTTTTATTATATTTTTCCATTACCATTTGGTCCCCTTAAACCCCTCTCCCCCGAGCAACCACCACACTGTTGTCCATGTCTATGATTCCTTTGCCCTTATTACTCAATCCCTCCACCTCCTCACCTCCCCAAACCCTGCCCCCAGTGTCATCTGTTCTCCATCTATGAGTCTCTCTGTTTTGCTTGTTCAGTTTGTTTGTTAGACTCCACTTATGAGTGAAAGCATGTGGTATTTGTCTTTCTCTGACTGGTTTGTTTCACTTAGCATAATACTCTCCAGGTCCATCCATATTGTTGCAAAGGGTAAAATTTTCTTCTTTTTTATAGCCAAGAGGAATTCCATTGTATAAATGTCTCATAGTTGTTTTATCCACTCATCTATTGATGGGCACTTGGGCTGCTTCCATATCCTGGCGATTGTAAATAACACTGCTGTGAACATAGGGGTGTTTATGTTCTTTTGAATTTGTGTTTTGGAGTCCTTCAGATATATTCCCAGAAGTGGGATTGCTGGGTCAAAAGGCAGATCCATTTTCAAGTTTTGGAGGCATCTCCATACTGTTTTCCACAGTGGCTATACCAATCTGCATTCCCACCAACAGTGCGAAAGGGTTCCCCTTTCTCCACATCCTCACCAGCACTTGCTGTTTGCTGATTTATTGATGGTAGCCATTCTGACGGGTGTGAGATGGTGTCTCATTGTGGTTTGAATATGCGTTTCTTTGATGATTAGTGGTGTTGAGCATCTTGTCATATGTCTATTGGCCATCTGTGTGTCCTCTTTGAAGCAGTGTCTATTCAGGTCCTTTGCCCAGTTTTTAATTAGGTTGTTGAGTTTTGTAAGTACTTTAAACATTTTGGATACTAACCCCTTATCAGATGTATTGGTGAGTATGTTCTCCCGTTGTGTGGGTTGTCTTTTTCTTTTGTTGATGATTTCCTTTGCTGTGCGCGTTATTACTTTTAAAGACAACCATTTAACATGAACTCTCTCGTTGGAACAGGACAGCTGGGAAGTGGTAGAAGGACTGAGGGGAGAGGTGAACTACACCCAGGAGCCACCAGTTCAGAAAGGATTTTTGCTGAAGAAGCGGAAGTGGCCCCTGAAAGGATGGCACAAGGTGAGACACGGGCCTTGGCCTCCCCTTTATTTGCACCCAGACTACTGTACTCAGCACTTGATTCTTAGGCACTTAATTTGAAGTTGAAAATTGGGACCCAGGAAAGGACAGCCATTTAAATGGAATGTTTTCCTGAACTGTACTTTCTTTCCCACAGAGATTCTTCTATCTGGACAAAGGAATCTTGAAATATGCCAAGAGCCAAGCTGATGTAAGTCTCCACGTTAATCCAACATGCTACTGGAGGCTTTGGAAGGGCTAGCTGTCAGCTCATGCGCGGGATTGTGCACATGGGGGGTGGGGGGCGGATTCCACTTCTCTGATGTGGGGACCACAGAGGGGTGATAATTCCTTCACATGGAGCAGAGGTGGCTGCGCCCCACTGTCCCAGCTGTGGGTTCTAGGTGGGCTCAGTTCACCTCCTGAGTGGAGGTGGGGGGCTCCTCTCAACACCCTGCTATGTATCCAGGGGACTGTTCTGTCCTTAGGGTCACACTGAGGAGTTCTCTGGGTGGGAGAAGACATTCCTGCAGCGAGATAACGGGGACAAAGCACAGGGCGAGCGCCGCTCCCACTGTCAGAGTGGCCGGGGCGTTTGGCGGAGAACGCTTGGTGAAGGTGACGTGGAGCTCCCCTTCGGTGTTGACACTAAGCAGGTGGCCCACGAGGGCTTGGAATGACTGATGGTTCTGCCCCTCACGGGGGCCCTTCTCTCCCCCCTCCCTCCTCTCCTCGCCCCCCTTGCGGTGCTCATCTTGTACAGCCGTGTGCAGAACGCTTGGCCTGATGTCAGACCTACGGTGGCCTGTCTTGGCCACCTGTCCCTGTTGAGCACCTTTTAAAAGTCACTTCCCCATGACTTTAGACACTGGAAGCTAATTGTGTGGGAGGCAGTATTGTTAAAGGTGAACTCGCTGCTGTGTAGTCAGTCCACACGGCTCACCTTCTTCCTCAATGGCTGTGTAAACCACTTGTTACATAAGCCCTGCCAGGGAAAACAAGGCAGCACGTGTACAGCACTTAGAGCTCAGTACTGGTTCACACTAAGTGCTCGATACCTCGCAGTTCTGAGGGTCACTGTGAGTGGATATGCAGGTGGGGGTAGAGGGAAGGAGTGTCCAGGATGTTACAACCACTTTAACACCTGGTTCTCGAGTGACTGCTTCATGCCTCTGCAGATAGAGAGAGAGAAGCTGCATGGCTGCATTGACGTTGGGCTGTCGGTGATGTCTGTGAAGAAGTCATCCAAATGCATAGATCTGGACACGGAGGAGCACATCTACCACCTGAAGGTGAGGCTGCCTCCCGGGTCCCCTGTTGCAGAGTTCCTTCCTTGTTGCCGTACAGGGCTGCTGGCAATGCCTTTGAATATTGCCAAATGCTCAGCCAACACATAGAAGATCTTCAGTGTGAAAATATTTCTAATGGGCCCTATTGTGAGGGACTGTCACCTCACTGAAGGTTTAGCATCCTTGTCCCCTTATTCCCCAAACGCCCCCTCCCCCGTGATTGTGACTGTGATCGATAACCAGAATGTCCTGTTTCCAAATACAGGGCTCCCTGCCCTAGACGGTGCCCTCTTTAGTCAAGGGCCACTTACCGTAGGTTAAGCTATGTTCCTTGAAATATAGTATTTAATATTTAGTCTTACAGCTTTGGCTAATTGTAGATGAGTTCCATTAAAATGCTCATATTAAATTGAATATTAGGAATTCTCCCCCTAAAGCATGGGCCCCTAAATTATAGCTCTCAGAGCTGCTTGACTGCCCGCTGTCCCCTCTGTCCTGCAGGTGGTAGAGACGGTTGAAAGAGTGAAACCGGAGCTTTGTGGATTCAGGTCTGGTTCAATTCTTGACCTGGCTACTTACTAGCTGTTGGCCTCTGGCAAATTATTTAATCTCTGAAAGTCTCGGTTTTCTCATCCCCCAAAATAGGAATTATTAGAGTGGGAAACTTGGCATAATGCCTGGCCCCCAGTATTAGGTATTGTAGATAATTATTCGGTGGCACCGAATGTTAGAATTTGAGAAAATGTCAGAACTCTTCTTCCTTGGCCACATTCTTGGACTATTGGCAATGGGTGCTGGGTGCACCCATTGATCTGAGTGCTGGGAGAGTGAAAGCATGAGTTGATGAGTCCCACGTCTTAAGATGTCCCTGTCCTCCCCATCGCATGCATGTGGCGCTTGGGCAATGCACACAGCGCATGCGTGTGAGTGACTGACCACACAGGACAGTCAGGCCATTCTGTTTCCTAGCCTAAGCCTGTGCGCATGGGTGTAGTTAATTGTGTAAAGTGGGGTTTCTTACCCTCAATGCTAGTGACCTGGTGGCCTGGAGGATTCTTTGCTGTAGGGGCCGATCCCGCCCATTGTAGGACGTTGAGTGGTATCTTGACCTCTACCCACTAGATGTCACCAACAACCCCCTCCCCCCCCAGTTATGACAACCAAAATATGTCTCCAGACATTGCCAACTATCCCCCGGGGGGAGGACCTAAATCACCTGGGTGAGAACAACTAGTATGAAGTAAAGAAGGGAAAGACCTATAATCTTAATTTAAAAAAAAAGATTTAAGAAAGAATATTTTCTGCACCCCCATTTAAATGGGCAATCTTCTTTAGAATAATTTAGGTTGTTTCTCCACATAGTTCCAATGGCTCTTAGTTCTGTGTTTTGACACAGTCAGGAAATTATAGGTTCTTGTTCACCCACTATTCTAGTTAACCAAACAAAAGTGATTATTAATTCCTAATGTTTAAAGAACTAGAATGCCTTAAGACACATTAAGCGCTAATATCACAATTAACACAGTTTAATACTTCTCTGCGTTGATTCGCTCTGAGTTCTATTTGTGTTCCTTATTCATTCTTTTTAACATCAGCTGTGACTGTCAGTATAGACCCCTATAGTTACTGAAGCTCCTACTTTATGGCCACAGAGGCAGGCAGTTTTTAAATGGGGGTCATCCAGTCCCCTTCTCTTGTTTTACAGATGAGGGGTCTGGCAGCACAGGTAATTGGCTGTCCACCCACAGTCCTAGAGCCACCTGAGGGGCTGAAACAGATCCCAGGTCTGTTCTTTAATAAAGTGCTTTTACACTCCTATCCTGTTCAACCAACACCCCGTGAGTCGCGATGAACACCCTGGGCACATCGATTATCAGGGCCTCTGAGGGGAGGTCAGTGCGAAGGGTGAGGTGGACGCCTGCGACATTCCTGTTAACGGCATCTGGGCAATGAATGTTCTTCAAAAACACGATTTAGGGGAGACAGAGGTGAGCGCTGGTGTGGCTTCTTCCTGTACACACCCAGCTGCCCCAGGAGAGGTGTTGGGCCTCACACCTACTTCTAATCAACAGCACAAATGGAAGAGCCGTGCGAACGTCTCCTCCGTGAACGGTGCTGCCGACAGGTCTTTCCACATCCTTGCCATCGGCCACCGCGTTCGTAAGGTGGTGACAGGGTTGACCTGAATTTTTCTTTTCAGAAGTTAACCTACCGTGCATCCTTTGGGGTGTTATAAATTGCCACTGCATGAGCCTTGGTGTTCCAATATATAGGTATACATCATTTTTCCCTTTGAAAATATTCATATGCCCTTATATGTGCACAAAAATATTGACTATGAAGAAATGTATATGGTGTATAGGTGTCAGTTATATTCTTAGTCATACTTTTATGAACTTTTGAAATATTTTGTCCTAAAAGTTACTATTTACAAACATCCTTCTTCATGGAAATTAGACGTTGATAGATACTCATCTGTGGAGCAAAGGGCTAAGTGTTTGTGTGTGCGTGTTTGAAAAATCCTGGAAATCGCCGATACTGCTTTAGCAGACCTTTTCTGTTTCTGAGAGCAGGAAAAATGTTCTTTTAAATAACCTTCACACTTATTAACATGTATTCCTCAGCCATGTATTCTTTGACAGAGAAGATTAACAAGGTTAAATATTTTAGGAAGAATTTACTGACTCCAGTTCAGAGAAGATTAATCTGAAATGTCTGAATTATAGAAGAGTTTTTAAAAGAAATAAGGCGCTAGTATTTTCAGCAGGGATAGGAAAAACTCAGACAAGAGGACTTGGAAATGCTTGGAGACATATCAATATAAACTTCAGTTTTACTTGTTTAGCATCACTGACACTGGTTTGCTTTCTTAATAATAGCATGACAATTGGACCTTTTCATAGACAGCCTAAATATAGAGTTTATGAAGACCATTTTTACTCTCAGTTTCCTCCTCAAATTTGTTCCCGTAGATCACATAAATGTAAACTAGGTCAATAAGCTGATATTTCTACATTTCTGCACGTGCCAATGTGAAAAGAGAGGGTGTTGCGAGTGGCCTCGATTTGATGAAGAATTGTTCCTTTCAATGAGTGACGCTCTTGCTTCCTTCCTTCAATTTAACACAACTTAGGTCAAGTCATTGGATGTCTTTGATGAGTGGGTATCGAGGCTCCGCCACCACAGAATGTACCGTCAGAATGAAATCGCCATGTTTCCGCATGAAGTTAACCACTTTTTCCCGGGATCCACCGCCACAGACTCTGTGGATGGGATCTTTGACAACATGTCAAGCAGGAAGGTAGTAATCTGCCAATAATGAATCTACAAAACAGGGTGGCCTTCGGTGGGGAAGTCCCACCTTGGCGGGGATGGGTGCTGTGTCTGAAGAAGGGAAGGCTTGGGGGCAGGCGCAGGGAAGCTCGAGCTGGTTTTAATGGGTCTGTTTGCCCAGCCAGTCCGAGCCAGGTCAGAGGAGCTTCTGTCCCCTCTGGGACAGTGACTGAAGCAGAGCGTGAAAAGAGGGGTTTATCAGCCCTGAATGCTCCAGCTTTCTCTTGACCAGTTTGGCTTTGGTTTTCTTATCTGGTTGTGAAATACAGCAGGGACATTTGTGGCTATACAGCATTGCAAAATCTCCCAGCATGTATATCGTTATTCTGATATGATTATCATTTGACAGAAGAAGAAATGAAGGACTGTAGTCCAAGGCCACATAGCATGGGATGACCAAGCTGGGGTGACAGGCCAAGCTAAGTTCTTCAGAGGACTGCTTTGCTAGAAGCGTCTTTCCCATTGCAAGCAGAGGGCTTCCATGAGCAACTAGGCCCACAGTGTTACCCTTTTACCCTCACGTGTCCGCACTGGGGTCTCTTCACTTACAATGTGTTTTTGTGTTCTGTGGAACAGCGTAGCAGTATATCAAAGCAGAATTCCCTTCAAACCGGAAGCAATTTGTCACATTCCTGTGGCGGTGAGGCACGAGTTCCTTTATGGTTGCAGTCTTCAGAGGACATGGAGCAATGCTCAAAAGGTAGAGTGACCTGAAACCTCAGCCGCTGTCTGTCACGGCTCTGAGGTGACACTGCTTTTGTGTTTGCACCTCAGGTGAACTTACCTCCTTCCCCAGCACTGGACTACATTCCCTTGCATATTTTGCTTATTCAGTCTGCACTTTGTGACAATTCCCTTGCAGAGTTTCACACCTTCACCTGGGGTTGCATACAGACCGGGGATCCCAATGACCTGGTAGGCTTAACAGGCTTAACAGGCTCTCCAAGAGATTCTGATACCACCAGCATTTGAGAGGCACGATCTTAATGCATTTGGACTTTGACTCCTCCGCAGAAACAGCTCCTGCCACCCAGTGAACAGCAAACTGAGGGCTATTCTTGAGTTAGTGACCCAGGAACTGGTCTGAGAATACTTTCAGGTCTTGTTAGCTCAATCTGCAGAGGATCATCAGAGTCCTCATGCAGGTCCGTGATCAACCAAGTTATCTTTAAGACCAGTACAACCTTCACTAATTTAACTTATACCGGATCCTCATAAGCGGACAGTGACACCCTGTTATTGTGACATTAGAAATGATGATGATGATTTGTGCTTACAATGTGCCAACACTCTAAAAGCACACTGCATATATTAGCTCATTTAACTCACAACTGTCCTGTTAGTTATGATAATTATCTAAAGCTAGGTGTATAATTATCCCCATTTTCCAGATGGGGAAACTGAAGCACAAAGCAGTTCTATAATTTGCCCAAGATTCACAGTTCATTAAGTGGATTGAAAAGGAAGCAGCCTGGTTCTCCAGATCCATGCCTTTATCCATGACAGTCTGTTGCCTCTCCTGTACAAAAAGGAAGTCAAATTTCCTTTCCTTACAGATATACATCAAATATAGATAAGTGAGAAAAGTAGCTGGTGCTACACAGTGAAGCCTGAATGTCAAGATAAGTGCTCCTGAATCTGCCCTTGCTTTTCCCCCCAACAGACCTGGCACACTGTCATTCCTACCTGGTGGAAATGAGCCAGCTCCTCCAAAGCATGGATGTCCTGCACCGGACGTATTCGGCGCCAGCTATCAACGCCATCCAGGTTAGCCACATCCCTCTTCTGTTTGCATTCTGAGTCTCTTCTGCCTTCCTTTCTCCCTGCCTTTCGCTAACAGCGGGATGTTGTCTGGTCAGGTGCTTTGGCAAGTTCAAGGGAATGGAAGTGGTCACTTTGCTGTGTGTTTTCCCTTATTGCTGTGGTGGACTTTACTGTCTGTGCTCTCTTTCCCATTTTGAAACAAAGGGTGGAGCTTTTGAAAGTCCCAAAAAGGAGAAAAGATCACACAGGAGGTGGCGGTCCAGAGCTATTGGCAAAGATGCCAAAGGAACACTACAGGTAACCACTGCCTCCCCAATGGGCTGGATACTTCACTGGCCCTTCTCTACACCCCAAGTGTAGGGGCTACTTGAACTCAAGTAGGAGAGTAGTCAAGTGGGTATTCTAGTTATTCTCTCAAATACCCTGTGCAGAGAGATGACTTCAATCACTTAGGTTTTCCTGGACACTAGAATAGGCCTGTAATGGATCTTGGGTCAGGGAAAATAGTGTGAGGTTGGAGGAATATAGCCATTTCTAGGACTTGGGTTTCTCCTTCTTCCGTGCTGATCCCGCCTGCCGCGCCCCTGCCTGAGTAGGCGCTCTGATCCGCCCCTTCTGCTGCCGCTCAGCGGGCTCTGCATCCCTCTGAGCTGGAGTTTCTGGGTCCGCGATGTTGTGCAGATGCTCTTTTGCCTCTTGCCTCCAATTTCCCATCAGATGTTTGCTGTGTCACACTAACTGCTGGTTTTCCCAATACCAGCTCAGCCAGAGGCCGAGATCCGCAGCTTGGCCACTGCACGTTAAATTGCAACATCATTAGGATCCAAATAAACCAGAAAGTTACAGATAAGTCATCTGCCGTATTCTTGTAGACTCTGGTTCGAAGCAGTTTATGGGTGGAACTAAATGAAAGGGTGATTTCTGTACAAATATGTGAGAAATTAGATCATTTTCTAGAAGCACCAGGAGCAAATTAAAAACACAAACACACACATTTTAAAACCTATCCACTCTAACCACCTAGATGACCTAGATGACCATAGCGGGGAGGAAGGAATTGGGTGGAACTGAGAAAGAACTCGGCAGCTTCGGTGGCCATTTTCAGCCAATAGCGTTAATGCTTCTATTATTTATCAAGAATACAGCGTCTCCTCTCCACTGCAGTTTTATTCTCCATGGTTTGTTTCCTACGGTCAACTCTGGTCCAAGAATATTAAATAGAAAATGCCAGAAATAAACAATTCATAAGCTTTAAATTGCGTGCCCGTATGATTCAGTGCTGTCTGAGGTTTCAGGCGTTCCCCGGGGGGTCTTTTAACATATCCCCGCAGATAAGGACTGACGGCTCATAGCCAATTTTTCACCCATTTTTTTTCATTTACTTTTCGTATAAGTAATCATTTAGTAGAAAGACTTTCCTATGGATAGTCCTTTTCCTACTACTTTCCAATCTTAGAAACACATAAATATTCTGAGCAATTTGCATCTGAAAAGTAATACCTCCTTTTGGTATCACTTTAGGTCCCTAAACCATTTTCTGGCCCACAAAGACTGCATTCTTCCAATCCTAACCTGTCAACACTAGACTTTGGAGAAGAGAAGAACTATTCTGATGGCTCTGAAACTTCATCCGAGTTTTCCAAAATGCAGGAAGATCTGTGTCATATTGCCCATAAAGGTGAGTGAGCTTCCTTTCTTCCTGAGGTGTCTGATGGAAATGTTAAACGCACGTCTGAATGGAGGCTGTCCTTGGAGAGGGGACCTTAGTTGGTTCATTTTCTGATCTACTGAGATTTTAGGCAACCCAATTTTTATTTTATTTTATGTCCCTGGGAGTAGGAAGTGTATTGTCAAAAAGGTGGGTTTTTTTTTTTTTAACATTCCCGTTAGGGGAAATAGTGAGAACATTAGGTACAATTTGAAAGCAATTTCTATATTGCCAATGGGGGTGTAAATTGGTACTATTCTGGAGAACACTATGATATTATGTTTCAACTTAAAAAACCCCTGCCTATTCAATAACTCCACTTTAAAGAAAGCATTTGTAGGAATTAAAATTTATTCAAGTAAAGATATTCATTGTAGCATTGTGTATCACATCAAAAATTAGAAATTGACGTTCAACATCATTAGCTGTTAGGAAATGCAAATTAAAACCATGCTATTACCACACACCTGTAAGAATAGCTAGCATTAAAAAAACACCTGCGGCACCAAATGCTGATGAGAGTACGGAGAGACTGGCTCCCTCATACACTGCTGGGGGCCATGCACGATGGCACAGCCACTGTGCACAGCAGTTTTATATAAAAATAAACACACCATGAATCCAATGTTCACATTCTTGGGCCTTTACCCCAGAGAAAATATAAACTTAAGTCCACAAAAAAACAAGCTGTACACAAATGTTCACAGCAAGTTTATTTGTATTAGCCAAAAATTGGAACAACGCAAATGTTCTTCAACAGATGAATGGTTAAACAAACTGCGGTACATCCTTACCACAAATTTCATTACTACTCAGCAATGAAAAAGGAGCAAACTGTGGTTATGCACAAGAAGTTGAAGGGTTCTCAAGGGCATTGTGCTGACTGAAAAGTCCATCTCAAAAGGTTACGTAGTATATGATTCCACTTACGGACAGTTTCGAAGTGATAAAATTGTAGAGATGGAGAAGAGATTAGTGGCTGTCAGAGGTTACAGACAAGGAGGAGAGAGCGGGGGGAAAGTGTGGGTGTGATTTTAAAGGTTAGGAAGAGGGACTTGGTGGTGATGGAAAGTTCTGTCTGCTGATTCTGGTGGTGGTTCACAAATCGACACATGATAAAATGACACTGACCTATATTCACACACATGTACCCAAATAAGAGCATGTGGAACTGGTGAAATCTGGATAAGAGCTGTCATCTCTCCCAATGTCAGTTTCCTGGTTTTAATACATTTTTTTAAAGATTTTATTTATTTACTTTTAGAGAGAGGGGAAGGGAGGGAGACAGAGAGGGAGAGAAACAGCAATGTATGGTTGCCTCTCTAATGGCCCTCACTGGGGACCCGGCCCACAACCCAGGCATGTGCCCTGACGGGGAATCGAACCGGGACCCTCTGGTTCCCAGCCCACGCTCAATCCACTGAGCTACGCCAGCCGGGCAGTTTCCTGGTTTTGATACTGTGCTGTAGTTATGTAAGATATTACCACTGTAGGGACCTGGGTATAGGGTGCCCAGGACTCTTTTCTATGGTTTTTGCAACTTCCTGGGAGTCAATAATGATTTCAAAATAGAAAGCTTTAAAAAAATTAGAAATAACTGAAATGCCCCACAGTTGAGGGACTGGATTTTTTTAATGTAATAGAATCATACGACAGAATAGTCAATAGCCAGATAATACTAACAGCTACCTCATTCCGAACTCCGAGCTGTCTGTCAGGTGTTTGTGAAGTGCTTTACATGCACTGTCTCGTTAATTCTAGCAACAGCCTGTGGAGTAGGTGTTGCTGTCTTCTCCGTCACACAGATAAGAAACCTGAGGCTTAGAAAAACCATGTGATCCCTGAGGGTCACATGGTAGAAAACAGCCAACCAGAGACTTGCATCCTAACTGGCCTGACCCTGAGTCTGCTCCTTCCCTGGTGTCTCTTTGCCCGCACAGCCAGGGCAGCCAGGCTTATTTTTACAGGTAGAAAGATGCTCATAGCATGCCGTTGAGCAAAACTATAAGGTCACAAACAATCTATAGGTAGAATCCCAATTTTTCAGAAGAAATAAACTACATAAGCCTGGTGTACACAGACATACTGAAAAGTCTGGAAGGAGATACACCAGCATTTTTGTGATGGAGGCTGGAATAATAAATACTTGTTATCTTCTTTGTGCTTATCTTTTTAATTTCATATATTAATCACTTTTTTCATTTTTTAAAAATTGTTCTTCAAGTGCAGTTGTCTCCATTTCCCCCCACCCCACCCCTGCTCCACTTGCCCCTCCCCTCCCCCACCCCAGATCCTACCCACCTTTGGCTTTGTCCATATGTCCTTTAAACACCGTTTTTAAAGGAGAAAACGGGTTAGATTTTTCTGAATGGAAGGGCTGTGTTTACTGTAGGAAAGAAGGTGTTCCCTCTCTCACCTTGCTCTCCTAGACCTGGGTTTCTCTTTCTTCCCCTTACTGATTCCTTCTGCTCTCTTTTCCCTTACCCTGCAAACCTGAAACGCGTTGGCTCTGAGGAAGCCACGTTACGCTCTTTGCAGCGCCCACCTTGGACTCTGGTCCTGGCTCTCATTAGAACGTCGTCAGCGTGCTGCAGTGCTGTTACACAACCCGCCTGTGGAATGGGTGGAAGTATTACCCCGACCCTTTAAATAAAACTCTTCTCACATCCCCGTGTACGGTCTCTACTATTAAAGGGTCAGTTACAACTAGGGCATTGCATGTTAGGTTGGGAGGGAGGAAATGCCTGTAAAACACTATTACTTTTTAATAATATGAACTGTCTTTTTAAAAGTGGGAAAATAGTTCTCCTGGCAGAAGGGAAATAGCCTGGCTTTAACCTACTCCGAAGAAGCTGCTTCCTCAGCAGGACAGGGGTATCGAGTGGATCATCTATCCCGTGCTCCTGCAGAGACTCAGACTCATGGACAGTCTCTAATGGCCCCAGCCAGCTGTTCTGTCTTTCGGGCTTTGTGAAAGCCTGCTGGCTGCAGAGCTACCACGTACCTAGACGAGGTCAAGGTCTGTGCTCCGAGGAATGCCCGGGCGCACTTACTCCACTACGGCAAGC
Organism: Micronycteris hirsuta; assembly: GCA_004026765.1. Taxonomy (NCBI): domain Eukaryota; kingdom Metazoa; phylum Chordata; class Mammalia; order Chiroptera; family Phyllostomidae; genus Micronycteris; species Micronycteris hirsuta. Next base: position 148,246 of record PVJI01000938.1, on the reverse strand, counting down.
ACCCGGTGGGCTTACAGATAGCGACTCCCACAGGGAGCCTGGCGAGCCCCAGTCCCTTCCTGCCCTGTTAACACCCACACGGAGACTAAGGATCACGGGAGTCTCTTCCACAGGCTGTAAGTCAGAGGCCTCATGGGCTATAGACCGCTCTCAGGTTTGCCCGAAGTCCGTGACCTTCATGCTTTCTTGTTTCCATACATTTCTTCCAGCATAAGCCCGATTTTGTTGCTGACACTTTCGATTGTACTTTCTTGACTATATTGCTAATTCATTGCCTATTTTCCAGCACAGTTGAACTAAAGCCAAGAATTCTACTGACTTTGTCACCTACTATATACCCACTGTTTCTTCAACTTGTTAAATTGCATTGGAATTCTCCCTGTCGTGTAGAAGTTAGAGCAAATGGTAGGCAGCCAATATATAACCATCGTAAAAAGTGCTTGTTATGTTTTATAGACTATAAATTTGATTTTTATGGTATATCTTTGAACTAATTCTCATTGGTTCATGTGTCTGGCTTTGTGTTTATGCTGACACATAAGGAACAAAGAGGCCTAAGATCTAAAAGCCATAAGTAATTTGCATGGCATTTATTAGCCATCACGTTCCCCAAATTGTACTTTGTGGAACACTTCACCCATAAAATGTTTTGAAAACAAAAGATTTACAATGTCCAGAGAACGCTGTTGACTCTAGTTTCCTTTGCAGTTATGCAAGAGACGATAAATATTAAAGGTCCTGATAAGTCAGTCATGCCGCAGAAGTTCTATTAGCTTTGTTCAACTCAATAATTTTCAATGTTATTTGGGGAATTCTCCTCTCTCCTCTTCAGACAGCTATCAGCTACTATTGCTATGGAACTAAAATTTCTTAACAACATTCTTCAGGAAACTCTGTAAATAACAAGCTGTTTTGGAGCTAGCCCTCTGTGCCAGCTGAGTCAGAAGACAAGCATTCATTCTGCGCTGCCTCTGTGGCAGACTCGCTGTGGCTGTGGGACTTGAGCCATACCAGACCCCTCCGGGCCTCAGTTGCCCCATCTGTTAAAAGTCCTAAGTGATCATCCTGATGCTTTTAGTGCTGTGATTTTGTAATGGTCTTCCCTGATTGATTATTTTGCACTGAATAGAAATAATTTATACTGTTGCTTATTGTTACCAGGATATTAGAGTGTTCTAGGAGGTTCTTTGCAGTTGTGAGCATCTAAGACTTTTACATGGTCTTCTTTATTATCAGATACCCATGGATGTGATACACCCATTTCTCTTTCTTTTTCTCTGGCATCATGTTAGAAATTGGTGTGGAAGCTCTCCTCTCACAGAGAATATTCCTGACCCCTGAGATTCTGTGCCTTTAGTGATTAATGTAAATATGATCTCCTATGAGTAGCCTTTAATCATCGCCCTGTGCATGCTAGGTCATGAGGCTGCTGGGAAAGACTAATTTAATGTCCCCTGAGTGAGCCTAAGCAGTCACTGAAGAAATTTAGTGCTTGGGGATCTGGGCTTCTGAGCCCCCTTGTCACATGGCTTAGAGAGTGCTTTACATCTCAAAATTAAATACAGTGCCCATGCCCTGGCCAGTGTGGCCCAGTTGGTTGGAGCAGCGTCCCATAAAACGGAAGGTCACGGGTTTGATTCCTGGTGAGGGCATGTACCTAGGTTGCAGGTTAAGTCCCAGGTAGGAGAGCATACGAGAGGCAGCCAATTGATGTTTCTCTCTCTCTCCCTCCCTTCCCTGCCCCCCACCCTCTTAAATAAATAAATAAATGACTGTATGAGGTTCTTTCTGCTAACTTTATGCCCACCACAGTCTTATCAGCTATACATTTTGAACCAAATGGTGTATGTTCTACCAATTAAACAATTTTAATAGGAATCTTCCAGTGTGGCTGACTGCCTAGTGTTAGTGCAGGCCATCTGGAAGCCAGAGGAAGTGATGTAGTAAAGTGGAGACCAGCTGAGTGCTACAGTTATTTAATTTAGAGCAATAAATAAGACAGTGAAAAAAAATTATTTTGCAATTAGGTAAGGTGATCAATGTTAACTAGACTTACTGCGGTGATCATTTTGCATTGTGTACAAATAGTGAATCATTTTGTTGTACACCTGAAACTAATGTTATATCATTAATTATACCTCAATTGTAAACAGAAAAGAATTCCAATAATAAACTAGAGAAACTTCAGACTAAGGGCAGTGAAGCGGTAGCTCCCTGGGACCCCCTCAGCTGGGCGATGTGTTCCGTGGAGTCACGCAGGCCGGGAGCGCCTGTGAGGACACGAGAGGCGGTGACTCCACTGGGGGCTCGGTGCTTTGCAGCCGAGTCTGCTCTTCCACTGCCCCACAGAGTCTGGTCAGTCCCTCTGCCCTGCGTGCAGCTATTTATAGGCGTTGTCCTGGCAACAGACTAAAGCACCCCTCCAAAGCTGCTGCCTGTATTTCGGGAGACTGCAGTCACCACCATTTGCCTTGTCCTGTGCTCTTTCCTCGCCATCCCTATGACTACTGCAGTAACATTCATTATTTATTATACACTCTGCATTGGGTTAGTGCTTTACTTGCTCTGTCTTATTAATCCCCTAATGATCTTAGGAAGTAAATGCTATTATTATTCCCCTCTACAAATGAGGAAACTGCGTCATCACACACTTGTCCATAGTCGTATGGTGAGTAAGGGTTGGAGCTGGGAAGAGTCCGGGCCGGTGCTGGAGCCCACACAGTCAGCCGTAGGTGGGGCTGCCCACTATTTCAGCGCAACTGAAGCCTTTAAATCAAAGAGTTGAGTGCGTTCCATAGACGTTATTAGAAAATTCAGTACATGCTGACCCTTGGCTTCTGTCTTGTGTAGACAGAAGCACCATAATTTGTGTGTTTTTAAACAAAGTGTTTGTTTGTACTATGACTGTGAAGATGCTCGAAGTCTATTGCTAAGCATCACGACCTCAGACGGTTTCAGTGGCAACCTGTAGGAAGGTTCGGTCGTCCCCATGGTTGCGAACTGGAAGAAGCCAGCCGATAATGCATATGTGGTTCCTGTGATGCTAAGTAGGCCACTCTTGAATAACTGTCTCTCGAAAATCCGAACCCATGGAATTCAGTAATATACCAGGCCATCTGAGAAATATGTCTCTTCCTTCTTCCTGCCCTTCTAAAGCCAAGTATAATAAAAGAGATGGGAAAGATAATATTCAGATGTGATGACCGTCACCAGTAATTTAGATGGCACTTTCCTCATTTGTAGGAGGTAACTTGTACATTCTGTGATCATCACCTGATGAATTGTTTTGCTGTATGTATTAGTGGGTGTTTTAAATTGAATTTATTAGGGTGGCTTTGGTTAGTAAAACCATACAGGTTTCAAGTGGACTACTCACTACCACAGAAGCTGCATACTGCATTGCATGCTCAGCACCCAAGGTCAAGTCTCCTCTGCCACCATTTAGTTCCACTTTGCCCTCTTCTACCTCCCCCTCCCCCCGCCTTCCCTCTGGCTATCACCATACTATTTTCTGTGTCTATGTGGTTTTTAATCCCTTCACTTTTTTTACCCAGCCCCCCAAGCGCCCTCCCCTCTGACAGCTTCTCTTCTACGTATTTATGATTCTGTTTCTGTTTTGTTGTTACATTATTTTGTTCATTAGAATCCACATATAAGTGAAATCAATCCTATGGTATTTGTCTTTCTCTGACCAGCTTATTTCAGTTAGCTTAATACTCTCCAGGTCCATCCATACTGTCGCAAAAAGTAAAATTTCTCTTTTACTGCTGACTAGTATTACATTGTGTAAATGTACCACAGCTTTTTTAATCCACTCATCTGTTGATGGGCACTTGGGCTGCTTAAACGCCAGTGCCAGCATCTCAGTGCCTAATAGTGCTCAGCTCTCATTACACTTAAATACTCACTGAAGTAGGCAGAGTGGCTGACTGCCAAGGGGTGGGAGTTCTGGGTCAAGCAGCTGGAAAGACTAACAAAGAAGAGGGTAGGTAACACCTTATGCATTTTGAAATCATTTCAAACTTACCAACAAGTTGCCAGAATAATACAAATAACTCCTATATGTACTTTACTCAAATTCACCATTTTCAATATTTTGCCACATTTATTTTACCTCTTTTTACACAGGCACATGTGCTTCTTTTTCTGAACTGTGAGAGTAGGAATCCTATGTCATGCCTTTTTTAATGCATTTATACTGTAGTGTATATTTCCTAAGAATAGGGATATTCTTAACCACAGTTTAGTTATGAAATCCAGGAAATGTAGCATTGAAGCAGTGCTGTTACCTCTTCTACCTCCTTATTCAAATGTTGTCAGTTATCCCTAATAGCACTGTCCCCCTTCAGGCCAGGGTCTCGTCCATCATACGTTGCATGTGATTGTCACACTCGTTTAGTCCCCTTTAATTGGTAGCAGTTCCTCCGCCTTTCTTCCTCGTTAACGAAATTGACATATAGGCCAACTTTTGAAAATAGGCTGTTCCTTATTAGGGGTTGTCCGATGTTTCCTCGCAATCATAGTCAGATTGTACGTCCCTGGCCGGCGCACAACACAAACAGCAGTGTGTCTTTTTCAGGGTGTTTTACACCCCACGTAACTCAAAGCCCATCTGACTCTTGGTGGTGGTTAATTTTGGTCACCTATTCAAGGTGCTGTTTAGTTCCTCTACTGCATTGTTACTGTTTTTACCCTGAGAACCAATTAGCTTTATTTTCAAACATTTCCAGTCTGAACAGCAAAACTCAATGTTAATAAGAATCCAGAAGTACAGTCCTTTCAAGTGACAAAACATCTTGATGATAAGTCATAAAATTATGGAATTTTATAGCAGGTAGGTTCTTTGGAATTGACAAATGTGATTTTTAAAAATGTAATAGACTTTATTTTTTCAGAGCAATTTTAGCTTCACAGCAGAATTGAGCTTATAAAGCACAGGGTTAGCATATACAACCCCCACCCCCTCCCCCCCACACAGCCTCTCCCGCTATCAGCATCCCACCAGAGCGGTCCATTTGTTCCCATCAATACGCCTGCATTGAAACGTCATTGTCACCCAGAGTCCATAGGTTACCTTAGGGTCCCCTCTCGGTGTTGGACACTCCTGATGTGTGTTTAAAAAGTCAATTTAGAGTGTGCCTTCCCCACACTCAAAATATCCAGGGCTGTTAGTTTTCTAAGTTCTTTTCTAAGAAATGTATCTCTCTGTATCTCGTTTTTAATCATGCCTCCTCCTTCATTCCTTTTTATAATGATTATATCTTTATAGTTTACTTCACTTTAAGGTCAGCTTTCAACACCATATCAGCGGAGAGAGAGAAACTGAAGCAGCTGATGGAGCAGGATGTCTCGTCCCCGTCGGCCCAGGTCGTTGGCCTGAAGCGCGCGCTATCGTCTGTAAGTGCCACGTCTGTGTGCGGAGGCGCCTGACCACGGGCCCTGGCTCGTGGATTTTCTGTGCTTTCCATCCCCACGCTTGTGTTGAAAATTCGTGAGAAAACCAAACAAATCATCCAAATTATATTCTAGCCTTTCATCAGATCTTCTTAAAGACCCAAACCCCAAATCTTGGCAGCTAGTGTTCCATTGAGCACCAGATACTTCACGTTTGGTTTCCTCTCTTTGTCTGGATTCTTGTGTTTCTGTAAAGCTTTTGTTGTGTGTTTGTGTGTGTCTGACAGACATTGGCTTGCTAACGCTTACAAAAATCTGACAGTTGGGAGATTTCTGCACCTTCGACTTCACAAGCTTTGATTGACTTTCCAAATAACAGGCAGTAGAGCAAAATTTTACATTCCCTCGTATCTTCTCTGCTGTGCAGCCCTGATTCTGTTTACCATTCTTCCAAAGACGTGAAAATTACAGTGGTACCTCGGTACGCATCATTAATTGGTTCTGGAACTCGGGACAATGAGTACCGAACAAATTTTTCCCATAAGAAATTTTCTTTTGTGAGGCGTCGTCACGACTCATACAAGTTCTAGCAAGTGCGACGAGCCCTGCGCAAGCGCCGAGTGCTGAAACGTTTTTTCTCGTCAAAATGTGATGGGTACCGGGTCTGACAAGGTCTGAGACTGACGAGTACCGAGGTAAGACTGTATTTGATTTGATTTGATAGCAAAAACGCTTAGCTTCCCCCTGCCCCCCACCCCGTCTGTGGGCAGAAAGAGAGGAGCACATGCATTGAAGGTCATCGTCTGCCTGTGTGACGATAGAAGAACCCCTGGCAAGCGCCAGATGTTCTTCAGTAAGCCACTCTGTCTTCCACTCTGTCTCCTTCCTGTCGTCTCCTCCAGTTCCTCCTTCAGAAGAGTTAGGCTCCCGTGAAGGGCTCCTAGAACGTTAACTGTGAATGGTCGGCTTTGTCTGGTTGCTCCCTTCGTATCTACCAAAAAGCAAGAGAACTTTAAAAATGACATACTTACTTGCTCCTGCCTTGGGATTCCTATGGTAAAAGGAGATGCTGCGCACCTGTGAAATTACTGTCTGAGGAAGCAGTAACCTTGCCGTTTAGGGTTTAGGGAGGGGACATGAGTTCTAGGATCCTGTTTTCAGAAGCCGCTGAGAGAACTGGCACATATCCGTTCACGCTCCCTGTCGTCCTGTTACTGAGAAAGTGAAGTGATGCTCCTGGTGTAACGTGAATGGTAAATGCATCACCAGCAGTACGTAATGAAGTGCTTCAGGAATAGTCACTCAGTTGAACATTCCAAGTATGTTACCTTTGGAAGACATAAGAAATCATGTGGACTGCCTTCACGTATAGAGTCTTAATGATGTCTGCCTTGAAGAGCTCTGGGGTCTTCAAGGTCAGAGATAGAAACACCCCCTTTGGGACTGTAGTGGCCGGCCTCGCCCTGGATGCTAACTTGGTTCAAGAGGAGCAAGGTGGTTCTTTTTATTTTTATTTACTGGTTAAGAAAAAGCATTTATTATTGTTCCCAGTAGGTTAGCTTTCAGTAGTTTTAGAAGGTACCTCACTCTTACGGGTTTTCCAAGTCCCTATCATTGTGGTCTTCCTCTCCCCGCCCTCTGCCCATGGACGCCTGGCCTCCTCTAGGTAATCTGCTTGGCTGGTGGAGCCATTGAGATGCAGTTGGCCACAGTATCCCAGGCCAAAGGTGTGGTTCCCTTCGCTAAAGGACTCGCTCTCGCCTCTATTCAGGATCATGGAAACTTAAGCTGCATCAGAGCGACCCTTTCCTTTTTGGCTTGGATCCCCAGCAGAGTCTCAGGGCTATCAGATGGATATTTTGTGCTGTATGTGCAGTCTTGACATTTTTCTTTTTCTGCCTGTAGCTTGCAAAGGAAAAAGAAGCTAGTAAAATAACACATTTTTGAGGCCATAGTAAGATTCTAACCACGGGTGTAGATTCGAGCCACTTACACCAAGATACCTGTGGCACACTGGCCAGAATAAAGTAAGTGTAGAGATCGTTGCTACATGTAACAATCTCTGTTCTGTGTGCTTTAAGAAACTTTTACTCAGGGTTTCCTAAATGATTTTTGAGAATTTCCAAATAATCCATTCCATCCACGGGTATTAACAAATAAAACCAAAATCCTTGCGTGAGACCCAGGCCGTGGATTAGACAGGACCACGGGCTTCTGTTTCTCAGCAGCTAGACCTGTGTGTGGGCCCCGGCGGGTGGGAGCATTAGGAAGACAGGCGGGATGGGTCTGTGTGCAGGCAGCGAGGAGCTGATCGTGGGAGTGTCTGTGGAACAGCCAGGGAAACTTGTTCCTTTCCAAAGACAGAGCACTTGGAGAAGGGTTGGTCAAGAAGCATGAAGGAAAGAAACATTGTCCTTACCATCAGGCCAGTTCCTTCCCGGGTGGGAGGCTGGGATAGGAAACCAGCCCAGCCCAGGGGAGATGAAAGAGGCCAGGGGTGGGTGCACATGTGCTCCCATCTCACCCCTGCCCCGCCCCTCACCATGGCCAGGCCCTGGCTCTTAGCCCTTATCCAGGTAAGTGAGTTGTTGTTATTTTTTTAAATCAAATATCTTAATCATAAAGAATGAATACAACAATCAATACCTGTATTGGGGAACAATGAAATTAACCCTCCACAAAATTCTACTTTCTAAGATTCAATTCAACTGGTGTGATAATTTAATAACATTAAAATATGGCCAATCATAAGGGGTAAGAGCAGCATCCTTTTTAAAGATGAGAGGAGCTTGGAATCATTTGGGAGCGACTTGCACCAAGAGACTACAGTAGCCCTCTGTATCCACAGGTTCCACATCCACGGATGTAACCAGCCAGGGATAGAAAGTATTCTTTCCAAAAAGTGTCACATTGTTGCCGAGGTGGACTGTGTAGCTGGTCCTCTGATGGCTGTGGCTGGGTCTGCACTGAACAGATACGGACTTTTTTTCTTGTCATTATTCCCTAAACAATACAGTATAACCGTATACTGTTTACACTGCATTTATACTGTATTTAGTCTTATAGGTGCTCTGGAGATGCTTTAAAGTTTACGAGAGGATGCGCATAGATCATGTGCAAATACTACGCCATTTTATGAAAAGGATACGAGCATCCGTGGATTTGGGCACCAGTGGGGTTCTGGAGCCAAGCCCTGGGGATACCGAGGGACACTGTGGGCACAGCTGGGAAACCACTGGTCAGAATAAGAGCTGAAGGTGCTTGTGATTTCCTTCCCCGTGGAAAAGAAAACCTTACTAACAACGCCTCCTCCCGTCTCTGGAAACGGGACTGGAGAGGGGCCGCTGCTCCCAGAGTTTACTCTCTTTCATTTGGCAGGCGTCCTGGAGCCGGTACCCTGCTGGGTAGCGCTCCAGGGGGAAGCCCAGGAAGCGCCCCCTCGGGGCTCTCGCCCTGGGCCCCGGGCGCCGCTTTTCTGAAACACTATTTTTAACATGTTCCAGGCCCTAGCACAAAACACAGATCTTAAAGAACGCTTATGCAGAATCCATGCCGAGTCCCTGCTGCTCGACCCCCCGGCTGCTGCCAGGTCGGCGGACAGTCTGGCAGAGGTGGGTAAGGCTTCTCCTGCGGTGCCGTCTCTGTGGTCCCCCCGCCGCCCCCCAGAGGGCGGCTCACACCCACCCTCCTCCGCGCCCGCGGCGCCCGGGCCGCGCCCCGGGTGCCCGGGCTCTCCTGACTCTGCTGCTACCTGCATGTGAAAAACTGCTTTTCCGCCCAGAACGCTCCTTCCCTTCGTGTTTCTTTCCCCCGTTCGTCTCCTGAGCAACCCCCCCCCCCATTCCACTAGGTGTGACTGCAGTGGGAACTGTGGACAGACAAACATTTTCTCCTCTTACTTACGAGGAAGCCCAATGTGTCCGACCTCGGTTTCCCAGTTCCCCGCTGGCATCTGTGCTTCCTCTGTGAGGCCCAGGCTCTTCCTTTTCCCTGTTCCCTTCCTCCTTTCCTGTGAAGTTTTCTGTTCTTTCCTTTTAAAAGCACAGCCTTACCCTCTGAGGGGAAAAATACTCTGACTACAATTGAAGGGTTTGGGCCAGTTAATAGTATCTTAAAAATGTCTTTTCGCAAGACTCGAGGTGCTAATCTAAAGTATTCTTTGAATGTGTTCACAATGAGAAATTTCAGAAAAGTACAAACGAATTGCTTGAGAACTGGAAAAGGGTAATTAGGGTTAAAACTGTTTTTAGCTATCTCTTGTATTTATATGCCTGCTTCAGATATGCTAAATATTTTATTAACAATTTTATTAGGCTGAGTGCATTTCAAATAAAAAAGAAGGAAGGGAACATACAAGGTGCATGGGCGTAAATTTTAAAAGGAATTTCTAACACTTATTCCATCTTTCTCCCTTTCCTGTCCTGAAAGAAAACAAAACCTCACGCAGGCCTTCGCTGCGTGGGACGCTGTGGTGTGAGGAAGAGGGGGTGCTCATAGTCAGCGCCCAACCTGCCGGGCCCTGGGGCCCAGAGGCCTTCAGGGCCGTTGGAAGCCCAGGCTGTGACGTGCTGGTGGGCGGCACCCGCTCTTCTGATGCGGGAGGTGCCTTCTCTCCACAGAGCTTGCTGGCCTCTTGTTACTTCTGAGACCAAGTCTTGGTTGCCTGTGAAATTCCTCTACACATTCGCTCTCCCCTGCAAGAGATCTTTTCAGTCATTTTGGCCCAGACCGAGACCGATCTCCTGCAGGCTTGAGCACCTCCATGTTACCTGGGGGTGCCCTCACCGTAGGCCTGGGCCAAGAACCAAACAGGGTAGAAGAGGCTCAAAAACCAAGGGGAGGGAGACGGATTATTCAGTCAGTTAGGCGGCACAGCTCAAAAGCAGTTCGGAAACCAGTTTAAATCCCCCATTGCACACTCAAATGAATCGCCGGTGAGTTAGAGTTAAATATAAAAATTCAGACTGAAAGTTATTGATTTAAATATTTATCAAAGGGCCTAGGGTAGGGAGGACTTCCTAATGGTGGAAGCAATGGGAACAATTACAAAAGAAATGTTGACTGGATCTGGCTCTTGTTTTTCCTAGGGGGGAAATGGTGTGTGTGAAAAAATAATGCATATGATAGACTAGGAAAAATATTTTCAGTGAAAAATGGCAGACTTGGATAGTGATAAGTAGGTGGTAATGTCTTTAATGCGTAAATCATTAATAAATAATAGCAAGCAACTTAAGACCTCAACAAGTAAATGGGGGGAAAGATACAATTCATCAAAAACCCCAAATACAGATAATTTTTTGAAAACTTTTTACTTAGTAATACTTATAAATTCACAGGAAGCTGTAAAGAAATGCAGAGGGAGGGCTCATGTACCCTGACCTAGCCTCCTCCAAAATTGACATCTCTACATGTCCTTTCTTAAAAGGAAAGAATGTTCAACCTAATTCTTAACAGACAAATGCCAATTAAAGTAATCAGATTAGCATGAAATATTTCTAAAGTATTTGGTGCCCTTATGGATGTAGAGAAAACAGAGGTTCTCCTACTTGTTGATGTCATTAGGTAATGATTTAAACATTTTAAATAATTCTTCTGAGAACTGATTTTAAGAAATAATGAAATAGAATGAAAGACACACCTGCAAACATGTTCTCCATCTTTACAAATTTGGAAACACCCTTAATTTCCGATGGAGGAAACGGTTCTCTGTGGCACACAGTTAAAATAAGATATTGTCTATCAACTGAAGTTTCTTGTCTCCAATAACTGTTAACAGCCGGGGGAAAAGATCACAAGACAATGTTAAGTGACTGTGACAGACTACCTACAGACTTTGTCCAGTGTGATCCCAATCTTTCAAACTTCAAAAAATCCATACATAAATATTTTAATACAAAAAATATATCAACAGATTAATAAGGGCCACATCTGGGTGATAAAACTTGACGTGGTGTTTATTTACTTTTTATATTTTCTATTTTGAACACATTTTTATCTTCAGAAGAAATATTAATTTTGGAAATAATTATTATGATACAGTGTTGTTTGGGGGAAGTTTATAAAATTAGGTAGATATTACAGTTATTTCAAAGCAAAACTATATGTATAAAAAGGATTGTAAAGAAATGTATCAAAACAGTTACAGTGGTGGTTGTAACGTGGTGGGACAGGTGTTCCCTTCCCTCCATTTTCTCTGTTTACTTATCGTTTTGTAATATAAAAAATAGATAAACAACTGCTCCTGCCTTACAGACTTCAGGGGATGTTATTTAATTGAACTGACTAGGTTAATATTTTTTTATTGTTGTTCAAGTATAGTTGTGCCCAGATTAGTATTTTAACACATGAGGTCCTGTGTTGTACAAGACCCTGTGAGTTCAGTAGGCATTTGTAGGAAGCAGCCAAGAAATCCTTCTGACACATCAGTCTAGGCGAAAGGCAGAGAGAGCATGAGTGACTGGTAATAAACTAATGAGTAGAACGGGTACATAAATCATTAGAGTCTTACGTGGCAGTGGCACACCAAAGACAGGGCAACTCTGTTGCTTCAGCAAGCATTCGGGGAGCTCTGTTACTCTCCACAGTGTCTCCTCTTGTGAGGAGGGAGGCCTTTGGTTTGAAAGTGGCAGCCGAGGTACTTATTTACAGGTCCTACAGTGACCTCTTCATCGGGGTAGAGAAGAAGCCTGCTTTTCAGAAAGTTGTGTGGGTAGCCCTGGCTGGTGTCACTCAAGGGACTGAGCGCCTGCCTGTGAACCAAAGGGTTGTTGGTTTGATTCCCAGTCAGGGCACATGCCTGGGTTGCAGGCCAGGTCCCCAGTAGGGGGCGCATGAGAGGCAACCACACATTGACATTTCTCTTTCTCCCTCCCGTCCCCTCTCTCTAAAAGTAAATAAATAAAATATTTTTTTTAAAAAAGAAAGAAAGCTGGTATGGATATTAAAATGGGTAGGATCTTTCAACGAATACCTTGGGTCAGCTGTCGTAGGAAAATCCAAGAGGAAAGGAGACACATTTAAATGTGTCCCTGGAGTAAACATTTCATAAAGCGACCGACCACTTGCCCTTTATTAATTATGAAAACCTGCTGTGGCCCTCCCATTTTAGCATCCCCATCATGGGTATAATTTGTTTATGAGGCTGAGAAGTGTTCTGAGCTTGTAAAACTTCTGGGAAAGACAAAATCTACTATAGAAGCAGCTCTTTTGTCAGCCCAGGGAGAAATGAGAACTGTTGGGAAGTTCAGGGCAACAATCTTCTCTGTTTGGGAGGAATCGAATCCTTGTGTCCTGAATCTGTACTCATTCCTCAAGGTCAAGTCAGGTGTCACCTCTTCTGGGAAGCCCTCTCCACACCAAGAGTCCCCTGACAGACTCAATCTCACCTTCCTCTTCACTTCTAGACTCTTCATGCTCCACAGTCTTAGTCTTGTGTACTGGATGTGTTCTCTGCCAAGCTCATTCAGGCCGGAAACCTGGTCTTAGCCGCCATCTTGTCCCTCCATGGCCAGCACAAAGCAGTTGCTCAGTTTGTTGAGGCAACTTGAATTTTCTCTTACAACTTAAATAGAAAGCCTATTCCCTTGTGCACAGGTGGCACACACAAGGCCCACGGGCCGAATCCGGCTCTCCACCTTGTTTTATCGGGCCCGGCACCTTGTTTCTACCCGATGGCAGCGCCAAGCTCTCACTTAACTGTTAAGGAGTAGTTACATTTATAGTCCTAAAATTACATTCGGCCCTTTGAAGGCAACCATGAGGCTGACGTGGCCCCTGGTGAAAATGAGTTTGACACCCGTGTCCTAGTGGGAAAGTCTAGAGCCTAGACCCAGTGAAGAAGGGGATGGAGAGCCAGGCCAGATGAGCAAATTGTGATATTCTATTGAGTTATTTGTGTGCAGCAGCTTCCGAAGGGGACCGGGAATTTCCTTCCCTCGAAGAGTCATTGTGGTTGGAGAGAGACAGACGGAGAGTTTTTCTCATTCATCCGTGAATAATGAATGATCTGCCACCAGGGGCAATTCTGGACCAAACACACTGTTCACTTGCTCAAAAGCAGCCTGTTGGCTCAGTGAACACGTGGGGCAGAAGAAAGCCACGTGGCTCTGAGCCAGCCACGCAAACACACGCATTCAGTACAATTCAGAGGCAATTTTCAACATCCTGCAGTGGCAGAAAATAAGAGGATGTGATTCAGAGAGCGCTGGAATTTTTTTCTCTTACATGGAACAAAGACTGACTTGGACAGTCTTTTTCTGCTTTGAGTTTGCTCATGCAACTGAACAGCGATGTGCCTGCCTGTGAGGTGCCCATTTGGAGAAGATCTTCATTTTTTCATTTTTTGCGTGTGAGGCTTGTTTCTCCTCCACTCTGGAGCTAACCTCTGCTGTGAGCTGCTTTGTTCGCATGGGCCTGTGGCCTTGTCTATCATGCAACGAAATTAGTTGTTTATTTTGCTGCTCTTGACACCTTTTCTAAATATGTTTTTTTGTTTTTGTGTTCAACAGGAAAACTGCACAGATGACAACCGACCTCTGGTCCATCAGCTTTCCAATGAGAGTCGCCTCTCCATCACTGATTCCCTTTCGGAGTTTTTTGATGCACAGGAAGTTCTGTTATCTCCAAGCTCTTCAGAAAATGAGGTTTGAGCACTGTTTTCAGTTAGGTGCCTCAGAATCTGTCTTGTTGCTTTACCCATTCGCTGGATGCCCATATTTAGAAACACTAAACTCAATTGCTGCTTTCTGCTACTGTATTCCGAGGATCTTCTTATAACTCATACCCCCAAAGCACAATAGGATACAAGATCTTAGAACAAAAGTTTGTGAAAGTAGGTGTTGGGCACTTCCTTATTTCTATTATTTGATTTGTTATCCCTCTTTTCAATTACAGGTTAATCATTTGGACTGTTAGCTATTTGATAATGTACTATTTCTATCACAGGGCCAGAAATGAGCATCTTGTATTTTTTATCATTGAATTTGATTTATATTAATTTATAACACACAATTATTATATTATTATAATGTTGTAATGTGGTTATTATAATAACTTATAGTATATAACAATAGTGTTTTAAGTTGATGCAGAAAAACATACTTTCCTGAATAGGTATCATAATTGGCATTGCTATACATGAGTGTGTATTGGTAATTTTACGCCTTCAGTACAAATGCACTCATTTTGTTTATTAATTTCTATAGAAGATTCTTTTTTCACAAATAGTTCAAAGACAAATTGTAACTCATTCTACCCAAACACTAAAAAATTCTGAAAATGCAGCCTGAATTAATAAGAATTTTAATAACACCTAAAATGTTGAGTTTCCCTGTCTTCCTTGTGAGAACGAGTCAAGAAAGTATGAAGATTTTACTAACAGGCGTTTGCCGTGAGCACCTCCTGTGCAGACAGGTGTACGGACCTGAATAAAAAGAGCATCCAAAATTATGTCTCCAGGTTTGCAATGTGGGATTCAAACGGCTGGATGATTTGGAGTAAACATTCTGTGAAAATCCAGCTTATTTACTCCCCCTCTAAGGTTTATTATTTCTTCTTCCCGTAGGTTTCTGAGGATGATTCATATGTCAGCGACATAAGTGATAACCTTTCCTTGGACAATCTCAGTAATGATTTAGATAATGAGAGACAAACCATGGGTAAGATTTAAATTATTTGATCTTTAAAAGTTTGAAACTTTTAATGAGAGACAAACCATGGGTAAGATTTAAATTATTTGATCTTTAAAAGTTTGGAATACTAATAAACATATACCAATTATGTAAATATCAAAGATTAATGCAACGGATAACCCTTATATGGTCATTCTCCCTGCAAACATATTAGAATATAACTGTTTGTCTTTAGGTTTCTAGGTTTTTATAATTTAGGAATTCTATAGGGCTTATATAGTAAAAGTTCTCTGCTGAATAGTAATTTAGCTTCAGATTCTTTAAGATAGCATATATGAAAGTAATAAATGTATACCTCCAAGCTGTGGGGGCCCTCAGGTTATCCTAAGATGTTCATTTATTACTGGCTGATCCCGGGAGTAGAAATGATGCCCAGGAAATGTTGTTTGAACCATAGGGTACCTAGAGTATCTGGCTATCCCCAAACAGCTCTGATTTAGCAGTTCAGTGAGCAGACTGAAGTCTGTTTAGCAAGGGGCCCTTAGGAGGGATCTGCCCATTGGACAGTTCTCTACAAGAATACTTGAGCGTCATGTACTCCCAGTCTTGGTACTCTGTGTGCCTTGGATGTCTAGGTTTGTCTGTGCCGTGCATTGGACACAAAGAGCACCACCTGTTTTCTCATCTACATGGAGGACAGGGACCGGGTCAGGTCCTTTTTGATATTTCAGTGCTTCCCAGCACAGTAAGCATGTGTGAAACATGAGGATGTTGAGTCGTTATCTGAATGCCAATGAGCCTACTCTTTGGGGACCACGGGAAAGGCAGGTCATTTTACCACCCTGTGGAAGAACATCCTTTCAGCATCCTGCCTGCTGGAAGGCAGATGCTCATTAGGCTCTATCTTGCCTGAAATGTTTCTGGAGAGATGAATCCTTTGGTGGGAAAGTCTAAGAATGAATCAGTGGTTCAAAGCAGAAGACTGATACCATTAGGAGCTACTTGCTTTCTAGAAAAACAAGGTAAACTGAAAGAAAAATAAAGAAACATCACTTAGTCCCTTGCCATGTAGCACACACCCTAAAATGGAACTCGCACTGTGGATGAGGAAGACCAACAACGGAAGAAGTCCTCTTTGAGGCCTTAGGAAGGGGGCCAAGGGTGCAGAGGTCAGAGTTGAGAACAGGGGACTTGCCCTCGAACCTGAAACCACAGCTGTGCTGAGTTGACACCAGCCAGGAACAGCACATAGGAGCTTGAGGTTGGTTTTCTCTGCCTTGTCCAGGGCCCTTTTGCTAGAATGCTGATCAGCACAGCTCCTGACGAACACTGGGACAGACCCAGCTTTCTTCTTGGGCAGGATTTGGAAACAAAAATAAATGCCCTCCAGTTGCTGAGGAAGATTAGATTTCTAAACATCAGCGCTCTGCTGAAATGATTGGATATAGAAATGACTTTTGCAGGGGAGAGCAATGGGGGTGGGGGGAAGGGGAACAACTGTAATTGAAGAAGAATACAAAAAAGAAAAGAGAAATAACTTTTGCATCTATGACACAGGTTTGCCTACAAAAGGAAATAGGATGGAAGGCCTCGATAAATTATTACCCTAGAATTTCCCTGAGCTCATGGTAAATGCTAGGCATTTGGGGTGCTTCCTATTAATGTCTTCCCTCCCAGATTAGATAGGAGCTGCAATTAATGTCTTCCCTCTAGATCAGATAGGAGCTGCAATTAATGTCTTCCCCCCAGATCAGGTAGGAGCTGCACCATCTGGGTGCTGTGGGGAGGTGACGTGGTGAGGAACACAGATTCAGGGCGAGGTTTCCTTGGTTAACTCCGGCTCTGCCTCTCACTGGTTATGTGTTCTAGGGCAAGGACTGAACTGCTCTGTGCATCCATTTCTTCATTCATAAAGTGGGAATAAGTGAGATAATGTATCCAATACTTAGGAGACTTGCTGCCACAGAGTAAAAGCTAGATAAATATTAGCCATTAGTAGTAGTCGTAGAGTATTCTTTCAAATTTAGATTAGTTTAATCTAAGAAAGTATTTTGAGATTATATGGAAAACTGTTTTTAAAAAACTGTGATCATTTGCAGCTATTTGTGTAAATCAGATTTTTACCCATGTTGAGCAACTAAAACAAATTCAACAATTAACTGGATGCTTAGATAAACCTAAGACTGTAAAATAGGGCCCTAGTTTCATACTTTTCATCAAAGAAACTCTTTTATTCAGAGTGAGAGGCTTTATGAAGAATAACTGTTAAATATTTATTTTTAACAAATAAATATGTTTTAATATGATCAGCTCACCACTTTCTCATATGTTGGTGTCATGCAAAAGACTTCATTTGAAAACAGGCTCTGTGGGATGGGAAGGAATTCCAGAGCACGAAGCAATGGAAGCCGTCACGAGGGAAAAGATTGATAGAGGCACGTAATGTAACATGCAAATGCTTCATTCATCAGGAAACCACTGGACCAAACTGAAAGCAAATGTCAAACGGGGATTAAATTGTCAAACAAATATAAAAACAAAGGATTATGTCTTAATGTATAAGTAGGAAAGCAGATGATTCAGAAAAGAAGAAATGTTCTTGAAAGTATTCCAAACCACACTAGGAAGTTTCTAAAGGGAATTTAAAAGCAAGAAGATAACACTGTCCAGCTTACAATTTGCCAAGAATGAAAAGCACACGATGACAAGCCTGAGAAGTCCTCGGGCAGGGGGGGCGGGGGGCAGTCACAGGGGCTGCTGGTACGCGGGAAACTGACACAGCCTCTTTGAGGAGCCCGCTGGTCATACGGCTCAATCGTGTAAAAATGTTCATAGTTTTTGGCGTAGTAATCCCATTTCTCTATTTCCTATGAAAATAATCAGATAATCAAATATCTAGGAATATGAACACTCACTACTTTGTCGCATCATAGCAAAACCTTGCAATAACTCCAAGCCCAACAGTAAATGAGTGATTCATTCAATTACGGTGCGATTGCATGGCATTTTATTTAGGGTCATTAAAAAGGATGTTTTAGAAGAAGTTTGACTGGCATGGACAAATACTTATGTTAACTGAATAAGCAGAACAGAAATCTAGGCATACGAAATGAGTTATATCCATGGAGAAAACACTAAATGAAAAGACTCCAAACTATAAATCACTACTATGGCTGAGTAGTGGGATAATGGAAGACTTTTTTTTTTCTTCATAATTATCCTGTAATAAGCACCATTGGTTTTATCAGAATTTAAAGTGATTTTTTAAAAAAGATTTTTAAAGTTTTCTTTAAAATTGGGATTTGAAGTGCTCTTTAAAGAGTGTTTAAAGAGTGCTCTTTAAAAGAGTGAAAACAGTAACCTGCTCTGGGCACAGAAATCCAGTTTCCAAAGTGTGTGCATAGCTGTGAGGAACTAGCTTTTGAATAGGAGCTTGAAGACCTCTCTGTGAATGCAGTCCTGGAATTTTAGAGCATGTAATTTTTGGTACTTAATTTACTGGTGCAGAATTCTTTTTATCTTATGACTCTCCATCATATTCCGAATAACTGATTAACATAAAGTTGAGTATTTTTTAGGTAAGGTTTTCTTTATGGATTTTTTAAAATAATGAAATCAAGTGAAAAGGACCTGTAAGACACCCAGGCCGGTTTCCCTTTCAGAGCCGGTCCTCAGACGGGCCGGGGAGGCCAAGTCCGAGAGAAGAACGTGCTTGCCGGCGCCCTGCCCCAACACCAGCACCATCAGCGTGTGGAACATCCTGCGGAACAACATAGGGAAGGACCTGTCCAAAGTGGCCATGCCGGTGGAGCTGAACGAACCCCTGAACACACTGCAGAGACTCTGCGAGGAGCTGGAGTACAGCGAGCTTCTGGACAAGGCCGCTCAGATCCCCGACCCCCTGGAGAGGATGGTGAGGACTCAGCCCGCAGACGGCACTGTCGGGCCTCTGCACCTGTGCCACACTCATGGCCCGGCCAGGCCAGCACGGGCACAGCCAGAGCCTCAGTCCCCTCTGATGTTCCTTGGGGTTGTTCTTCTGATAGGTTCATTTCTCAGGGGCGTCTGGTTCCCCTCTGCCTGGCTGTTTTCAGTCACCCTGTCAGGACTCGCCATGTGGTGGGGCAGGGGGGTGCTTCTCTGTGACAGCGGGTGCCTGGGGGTACTTCTGCTCTGTGGGCTCCCGCTGCTTCTTCCCCGAGCCTTCCATGTGATTGTTCTGATCGGCCTGGTTAGAAAACACGTCTGTCTTGAGAGCCGTCTGCGTATTTATTTTTACCATCCGGGTGGACAGAATTTAATTTCTCAAGCTGTTTTTCTCATCCAGGGTAAATTTCCCTTGAGGATGTTTTTGTTTATTTTTGGAATTGCCCAGGCTCCTAGATTTTCAGAAAATAACAGAATAGACTTTCACATAAGAAACATTCTTCTTCCCCCACCCCTTCTGATTCTATAGAGCTTTTTTTTTTTTTGAAGCTCATCCTAGGGAAATTCACCTTCTGTTCTCTACTCAGTTAGCATTTCCAATGAAGGGGCTTCCAAGTGTTTCTCATCCCTCCCCATGTTGTGGGGGATTCCATGGTTGTAAGACTGTGCAAAATTCAGCCCTTTCTGCAACTGTGGCTGACTTTGTCCTTCAAGAATTTGTCTTCCTCTTTTTGCTTCCTCACATGTTACCTGCTGAACAGTAAGGTCTTGTTCACTGTGTGGGAGGCTGGAGCTACCGTGTCTGCCCCCAAGAGTTTCTGTCCCGGGCATTTGCTGATTGGCCAAATTGGAGTTGGCATACCCCCTCAGCTCCAGGTCCTGAAGTCACCGCCCTCTACCTGATAGAGGACACCATTCTCTTCTAAATTCTAAGCATTCTGCCATTTCAACCTTAATTAAAGCTTCATTACTTAAGTGATTTGAAGATTAAGGGGAACTCTAGTGGGTGAAGAGAGACATCCCTCAGTCACTCCATAGTCTCCAGGGACTTCTCCCATCACAGGATAATCAGAGCAGGGGAGAAAAACAAGCCCTGTTTCTTTTCAGTCTTCGTTGTTGCTCTTCCCCAGAGAATCTCTGCTGAACAAAGGGAAGCAAATAGCGTCCAGGGCAAGTGTTAAAAGTCAACATCTTTAAAGAAAATAATTGACTTTGAAGATGAAAGTATTCTTAAAGGTGTTTCGTGCTTGTGGCAATTAAGAAACCCTCAGGCTGTTCAGCTGATTGATTGGCGTCATTGACCTTGAGAAGCAGCTGGAGGAAAGGCCGTGCATCCTAGTACAGAGCATCCCCAGGAATTTACCAGGAAGCACCTCACTGGAAGCTTATCCTGGGGTTAAGTTCACTCCTCTGTGGGTGGACTCTCTCCTGTTCCAGGCCAAAAGGAGGCGCCTGCATGGTGCCTGCTCCCTCCCTCCCTTCTCCCCCAGCATTATGAATGACACCAGGTTCATTTATCCATTTCGTTATATTTTAAACTGCGAAGGCGATTCAGGGTTGGTTCTGCATTCAGTGCAGACAGTGTGGCCTTACTGTTTAACAGGTAACAAACATCTGAGGGAGCAGAGAGAAGAGATACTCAGGTTTCCAGAACAAAGACTGAATTGAGCGTAGTGAATTGGTTTTTATAAACAATCCAGCTGCTCTGGAGTGTTCTACAGTGTGAGCTGGTAAAGTGGATCCTGTTTGCAAAAGGCTACGGAAAGTTATGTGACTAGTGGACATTTATGAAGGGCGTTCAGCTTTTTTTCCAGGATAAGAAACCTCATGAAATGTGTCGGGAAGAGGAAACATGGCAATTGTCACTCAGTATTAAAAAGGGAAAGCCGCTGTTGCTACTTTGGTTTAATTTTTTAGCTGCCCCCATCTACCCCAAAAGACAAAAATAATAATGCGTGTTTTTGCTACCCCAAATAAAAATGCTAAGAGCCTCACGGGGAGGGCCGTTTACAAATCTTGCTTATCTCATGCCCACCCATAGTTTTCCTTTCTTCCCCTTTTCGAGTTTCCCTTTTCTCCTCTCCCCAAAGCGGAACTTTTTAAAGGGCACTGCACTCTGTCCTGTGGCTTGTGGCTCAGGCTTAGGAAACGACTCTCCCAGATTTTCTTTGGTCAAAATGAATTTTGAGATTTCTACAGTATCGGGGATGGCTAAACTTAGGATGCATATTCCTGAATTTTGAGGGAAGTTTGGCTTTTTTTAATGCTCTTCTTCCTTCTCCTCCCCCAGCATAGTATCAGGATTCTCAGATACTGTCAGGTTTAAAGGTACTGCACTCTGCTTAACAGCCCCCAAAGGGGGCCATTCAGGTGGTGAATACCATCATCTCCAAAGCCTCAGCCAACTTTTTTTTTTTTAAGATTTTATTTATTTATTTTAGAGAGAGGGGAAGGGAGGGAGACAGAGAGGGAGAGAAACAGCAATGTATGGTTGCCTCTCACATGGCCCTCACTGGGGACCCAGCCTGCAACCCAGGCATGTGCCCTGACGGGGAATTGAACCGGGACCCTCTGGTTCCCAGCCCGCGCTCAATCCACTGAGCTACACCAGCCAGGGCAGCCTCCGCCAACTTTTAGGCATCGGGACAAACGGGCAGTTTGGAAACGTTTGGTTCATTTGTCTCTGGGGCCACAACAAACATCACTTAAGCCTGAGACTGTAAACCAAAACCGGTTTGGTTGTCTACACCCAGGGACGAACCTGTGGCTTTCTGAAATAAACCGCGGTCACAGGGCGGTAACGACCTTCCTCCCGCCCTCTCCGCAGGTGTACGTGGCGGCCTTCGCTGTGTCGGCCTACGCGTCCAGCTACTTCCGAGCGGGGAGCAAGCCCTTCAACCCGCTTCTCGGGGAGACCTACGAATGTATTCGGGAGGATAAGGGCTTCCAGTTTTTTTCGGAACAGGTGGGTACGCACCTTTTTTGTTTGTGTGCACAGCCTTCTGTCCGCTTGTGCTGAGGAGTTGCTTATCCTCCCATTACATGTGCTTTTGAAATATTTATTTCCCACCTTTCACGAGCTTCAAAGCAACTGAGATGATTACAGCGCTTTTACACATAAAGAGAAGGATCGCGTTCCCTCCCGTGGAAACCTTCCCGTCACTCCTGGGCACAAAGGGTACCAGCAACGTGAGCTCCCTCGCTGGCCATAGGCATTGACAAGGCCTTTCTGTTTGTTCCAAGTCATGGTGAGAGAACATTTCAGGGGAAGAAGCAGTTACTCAAACTGCCAGTTAGAGGTTTAAAACGTGCGCGCTCAACTCGCTGCCACCATTGTTCTGGAGCACGAGCGCCCCCATCAGGTTGGGTAGCACCAAATCAATGCATTATTATTTTATTTTAAGAATGCATTCATGTGTGTATTCAGTCCATAAATATTTTTCGAGCACACACTGTGTGCCTGGCATTGCTCCAGGGGCTCAGAGACTGCAGTGGGGTGGGGGCTGCGGATACCTGTCCTCATCTAATGGATGGGCATACTTCATACTTACACAGCCTGAGTTCCTTAAGCTTCCACAGGACTCTTCCCATCTCAGAATTAGCAAAGAATAATATTCAAGAACAGTATCTCTGGATCCAGACAGCACAGGTTCAAATCCCAGCTCCACGTGTCCTAGGTTTATAACCTGGGGCAAGCTGCTTCACCTCCCTGGGCTTCAGCTCCCTCTTTGCGGTGGAGGTGGTGATAATGGTGCAGACCTCGGGTGGCTTTGTGAGGGTTGAATGAGATACGCTCTCCAGAGCACTTGTCCCAGGGTCTGTCACATGAAGTAAAACGTGTTACATGCATGTTTGCTCTCGTTTCTGTTGCTTGACAGCGTGGCTTGCAATACTGTAACACTGGCAACATCCAAAATGCCAGTCAATGAGGAATTGTTTGACAGAAAATAGGAACAAAGATACTGAAACTAAAAAGAAACAATTCTCCTCCCTGGTTAAGGCAGTGACTGAACATGTCCAACCACCATATATCCCTAAATGGCCCCCTAGGGACATTAAATATGATTGGTTTGATACATTTCTCTCCTGCCGAATCTTAGAAAAGTGAGGGGAAAGGGGGTGGGGTTTTCTAAAATACTATTTTCCTTCCTGTCATGTGCTACCCTCTTAATCAATGGATGTGAGTATGAGGGTAGGAAGGGAAGAGGGTGTGGCTGGAGGTCTGTGAAGACGGTGCTTGTGTAACTCTGAGCTATAGGCAGCGCTCTCGGAACTCGAAGGAGAATGGGCCCTCGGCAGTCCCCAAGCACAGTGTCCGTGGCTTTCCAGCCAGAAGCTAAAGTGAGGAATTGCACACTGATATTGGGGAGGGCGGGGGTTAAATCAGTAGTTAAAGAAATATGATAATCTGATTCGTATTCATCTGGGTTGTTTAAATGGTTAACCTAAAATGGAATGAAAATATAATTCCGTTACCATGGCATTATGTGCACTCATGTGAAAAAACAAAGGCCAAAAATAGCCCCAAACTACAGCCGACAATCAGGATAAGATGAGTGGGTACAAGAAACAATAGTAACGTGAGCTTGTCTAAGCTAAGCTTCAACCCTGTGAGCCCCTGACAGGGCAGAGCCAAGTTCAGGGTCTGCCTGTGTATCTCTGGCGGGGGCGTGGAGAGAGAAAGCGGAGCTCCCGGGCACGTGTGCACAGGATGGAAAGAGCATTACATAACTTAGTCTTCAGTTCCACGAAATGGATCCCAAGGAAATAAGCAGGAGAGAGGTCTGGGCATTGCTAGCACCATAGGGCGTGCTGGGTGTAATGCAGACCCGCTTTCAAATCCTAACTCCACGCCTTACTCTGTGCGTGGCCTTGTATTAGCAACCTAAATTTTCCTTAGCCTCAGTTGTTTCTTTTTTTTTTTTTTTAAGATTTTATATACTTATTTTTAGAGAGAGGGGAAGAAAGGGAGAAAGAGAGGGAGAGAAACATCAGTGTATTATTGCTTCTCGTGCAACCTCCTGCCCCCCCCACCCCCCCCAGGGACCTGGCCCACCACCCAGGCATGTGCCCTGACTGGGAATCGAACTGGTGACTTTTTGGTTCACAGGCCAACACTCAATCCACTGAGCCACACCAGCCAGGGCTCAGTTGTTTCTTTATAAAATAGGTGTGGTAATGCTAGCTCATAGGCAGCAGTGAGGCTTAAGTGAAATTGTAACACACTGCTATATAGAGTATTATTGCACTGGGAATAATAAATGTTCAGCACATAGTTACTGCTCTTATATTTAGAGACAACTTTTAAAATCTTTTTAAATATACAGTGTTAAGAATAGTAAGAGGAGTGTTGAAATAAGATATACAATATCCATGCTACTCACTCCAGTGCTTTGAAGGGGGCCTGATGTCACTGGTGTGTCTCTGACAGAAAGCCAGCATGGGGCAGCCACGAGTCCTCACAGCTGCCTCCCCCGGGGTGATGCCACCCACGGAGCCACCTCCTGTGTCTGGAATTTAGCCTCATGGTCTTAGATAGCTAGTCCTTTTAATACGCCCAAGAGTGGATGCGCCTCTCAGAGACAGAGCCACGCTGAGGGTGCGAGAGACTGATATGTGAACTACAGTGCCGCCCTGCGCATTCACCAGCAAAACTAGACCTGCCGCGGGGCCCAGAGGCTTTGTCAGCACGGCCAGGCACACTTTCCCCAGAGACAGATGGCCTGGGAAGCGGAAACTGCAATCATCAGGTGAGTGTGGTGAGAGAGGTGGCTGTTTAATTCAAGGGGCCAGACTGCCCACCTGCCACTTCCGGCGCAGGAGACACTGAGCCTCCCTGGAGACCGCAGGACCCTGCCCTCGCCCTCTCTGTGCGGGTGACAGTGCGCGGGGGCTTCTTTGCCTTCTCGTACCTCTACAGTGGGTAGAGGTCACCAAGTGCCTAACATAATAAGCTGGGAAGGACGCCCACATTAACATTTTTGGGGTGGAATTTTAATCTAATGAGGAAGGACATTGATGGAAATCATATCTCCAAGTGAAAGGAACCAGAAAGTAACAAGAGTAACTGGGCTTTCCTACTGTGTTTTCTGGACATCGTTTGGAAAGGGATGTCTGTGCCTTTCCTCTAAGCCCCAGGTTTTGTCACCTCGTGGTTTCAGTGGGCATGTGGAAGTTTGAAGCGGTCAATGGTCAGGGAGGCTGAAGTGCTTCCCAGAGCTCAGCTACCTTGAGCTGTGCTGTTTCTTACCAAACAGACTCAAACATGCAATGTCAAAGTGACTCGTGAGGTCAGAAACCAGAGAAAACATTTGCTGTTCCAATTTTCCTTGTAACAGTTAAGTACTAGGCGTGTAGAGTTCCTTACACTTTTCGAACTTGTACAGGGCCTTATTTGATCTTCAAAAAACCCGCAGTGTGGCAGGTGAGGAGAGGATCAGTTATAGGTGGGGACACCCAGCCCGAGAGCATCGTCCAGTCCCCCTCGGCTGGTGCCCTTTGTTCCCAGTGCCCTGCGCCCTAACTGCCACCTTTTTTGGGGGGGGGTCTCTTGTGTACGTTTAGTTGCTGTGCTCAGAGCCGCTGGCTTTATCGGCTGACCATGTGAAAATAGCCTTTTTTGTACCGTTCAGAGGACGAGATTTTATCTGCCTTTGCCACTTAGACCTTCATCCTCCAGACTCACCGGAGGACTTGGTTCTCTGCTCCCACTGTGGGCTGGCGGGCGGCCTTTGTGGACGGGGCACTTCCAGGAGTCAGTTACAAACATTCCTGTCATCTGTTCCTGGGAAGGAGTTTCCTTTCTGCCAAGAAATCTGATTCAGCCTTGGCTTTCTAAATAAGCCCAAAAGGGGGAAATTCAAGGAAAAAGGACTTCCTCTCTCTCCTCAGGGACTGAGGCTCCTGCTGCCTGGCACGGAGCGAACATGCGTTTTGAGCTTCATCCATGGCTGGAGGGCTCCGAAAACTCCCTTCAGTCAGCTTGGCTTCTCTGCGTACCTTTGGGGAAGGTTTGCTGTCTAAATTTAGGATGTGCAATTAAGCTATTACCTAAAAGTGGCTTTTCCTAATTACCTGAAACTTCAGTTGTCAGGTCCCTCTGTTCCTGTCATCTTAACCATTTACCTACCCTGCCACCTCCTCTGGAGAGTTTGTGACAGGAACACTGGAGTTACTGCAAGTTACTAAAATGAGAGAAATTCAAATGAAGTGTTTTTTCCTTTGCTCCACGGGCTCAGCCCTTCTTCCTTTTCAGTGACGCATCAGGAGAACTTGAACAAAAATTCTTGGACAGGCTATAAATACCCGTGCCTATCACTTCTCTCCTTGCACCCTCACGTCGCCTCTCTGAAGAGTTCTTTCATCTAGTAGAAGCCAAAGGCATTTACTACCGATCCCAGTGACATCTTATTTAAGGACATCGTCAGAGCGCAGTGGCGGGGGAGGGGATTCAAGCTTTTCCAGTAAAACTAGCAGTGAATTAAATGTAAGGTGACTAACCAGTGCCTCTCCATTTCAAGGTCAAGTCATCACTTAATGTGTTTTTGTTTTCTGTTTTGTTTTGTTTTGTTTTGCAAGAACCCATGTGTGTATCGAATAAGAGATTAACTCTGAACACAGGGGAAGAGAAAATAATTTGGCAACTGCATGTTCCCCCCAATCAGGCCAATATCTTTGGCATCATTCTTAATAGCTCCTTCTCTTATAATCCCCATCCTATCCATCAGCAAACCCTGGGGCCTTTGTGCAGAAGCCTTCCTTCCAAAGCCAGCTGTTTTCAGTGCCTCCCCACTGGTGCTGGCCACCGCGCCCACGCCACCATCATCGATGACTGGGATTATTGCAACAGACTCACTGGTCTCTCGCTTCCATAGCAAGTTCCTCACCCGCAGCCAGAGTGATTGCTTTCAAGTAGGAGGCACGTGTTCTCTCAACTCTCCAGTGACTTCCCATGTCACTTGGAATAAAAGCAGAAGTCCTGGCCGTGGCCCACAAAGCCCGCCAAGACGCCGCCCCCAGAAACACGCGCCCTCCCACTTTCACTCATTCAGCCTCAGCCACGCTGCCTTCTTGCTTCTAACAAAACACACCAAGCCTTGGCCAGCCCTGGGCAGTGGCCATGTCTTCCGCCTGGGACGCCCTTCTCCCAGCTCTCTGTGCGGTCCACGTCCTTGTCTCTCTTTGGCCCAGAACTTTCCATTATCGGGGGTCCTGCCCCAACTCTGTCTGGGACAGCACTACCCCCTCCCCCATCCTTATGACCGGCTTTTATCCCTAACACTGGCGCTACTGACAGATTATGTGCTTATTTGTTTATTGATTGCCTCACTCACTTCTGCACTAACACGTCAACTCCACGTGGTGGAGGTTTTCGTTTCTCACTGTGTTCGCAGTGACTGGGGCAGGGCCCGGCCCTCACAGCGATCGGCCATGTTTGGTGAGTGCCGTGCAGAGACTGGCCACTGGGTCCCCTCCCTGGACGGTTTTTATTCACCTGGCACTTGCTCTCTTTTCCACAGCTGCCCTTCGAGGACAGAGGTGAGTCAGGAACTAGCACTGTATAGTTATGTCTCGGGACAGCTGCAGAATTGATGTATTTAAGGGCTATTTTTGGAAATCCAAAAAAGAAGAACTTACAAAATATACAAATATTGAAATACATTGTTTTCCAGTCTACTTCTCACCTGTTGATACATTCAAAGCATAAATAAAAAATGAGTATGCCAGGGTGAAGAAAGTCTTCAAATATTTAAGTCAATTACAAGAATTCTTCACCAACAGGGGACCTCATTGACTCAGGCTTGTAGAAAGAAACGTGCATAAAAAAACCATATATGCTAATTTCCTGAATGTGTGGGGATCCTTACCCATCAGAGGGGAGAGGGATGCTAGAAAACCAGTCTAAACTGGATTTAGGCAGTTGGCTAACAGACAGTGTCTGCTCCAGGGCTGGGTCCATTGGGACTCCAGCTCAGAATCAGATGCCTCTGTGGGTTACCACTGGGTTAACGTGAACAGAAACTCGACACTAAGGCGGCCACCAGGTTCTCCTGTCCCTGCTGTTCTCTGCCTACAGGGCTGTCACCCAGAAGTGGTGTTCAGGCCCTGCTCCTCATTGCAGTTGAGGGTCCAGAGCTGGGTGGGTTTGAGGGTCTGTCATCTCTCCAAACCATGCTGTGAACCAGATGTGCTGGTTTTACCCTCACTTCTCCCCTGTCGGTGTGTTGGGGAACCCTTCCCTAACCTTTCTGGTTTCTGTCTCCCGTGTGTAATAGGAAGGCTTTGGGCTGAATGCCCTAATGTAACACACTTTGCTAAGAACGCACTGACAGAAATGCTAATTTCCTGGAAACACGGCTGGCACTGTGACTGGTCTCGCTGATACTGAATTATAATGACGGCACCTGTACCAGTCGTGTGCCTCGAGTTAGGGAGGCGCCATCTTCTCGTGACACCTTCATTAGCAAACCGAACGGAAGTAGTGGCTGCGGCGGTGAAAGGCGGGGGGCATGCTACAGTCTGCGGCAGGGGACTCTCCTTCCTAGAATGCAACTTCCTAGGATGTACATTTACTCACGTTGCATATTTCTATCTTGACCAAAAGTGAATACAAATTTTTTTTCTTAGCAGTTGACTAGTATTTCTTCAATGATTGTTTAGCTCTTTGTAGAAACATGATTCTTTTAAAAACAATTATCTTGAATCAGTTCCTATAGGTAATTTGCAAAGAGGTTGGACGTGTGACTTTCAAAAGAGTGAAATCTGCTAAGCCGAAGAGTTTTATTTTTATTGAATTTATTGGGGTGACACTGATTAACAAAATTGTACAGGTTTCGGGCACACAATTCTACAACACGTCATTGTACACTGGACTGTGTGTTCACCCCAGCAAGTCACGTCTCCTTCCACCGCCATGTACCCCCCCGACCTTCTCCACCCCCACCCTGTCACCTCACCACAGTCTCTGTCCATGTGTTCTTTCCCCTTTCTCATTTGCTCAATCCCTCCACCCCTCACCTCCCAGCAAAATGAGTTTTTGTGTTGTATAGAAGTAGCATTTAAACATATTTATGATTTGACAATTTAATTAAACGTAAGTACTTTCAGAACAGCTAAGAGGGATTTTGACCTTGGCAGACAATGTCAGATGATAGGGCTCATGAGCAGGCAGCCCTTGCATGTCCCTGATTTTATTTCCACGTCTTTCCAAACGTGTGTCTGTCCTCATCGCTCACCACCTGGCCGCTTTTCTCAGAGGTTTCAGAGGCTTCCATTCACCCAGTTTCTTCTCATCCCCAATGAACTTGAGCAAATTGAAGCTGGCCGCCCTTGGGGCACCCCGTGAAGGCTGAACGGAGGCAGAAGAGGCACTGAGCACTGTTCCGTCTCAGTGCAAGAGGGGAAGGATGCACGTCCTGAGGCACAAAGTTAATAACTTTTTTGTTGTTTTTGGCCTTTGTTTCCATCAGGTCAGCCACCATCCGCCTATCTCTGCATGTCACGCGGAGTCGGGGAATTTTGTTTTCTGGCAAGGTAATGTGCTGACGAACCTATCTGACCCCCATCCTGTTTTGCGATGTTAAAGATTTGTGTTATAAGGAGCTGCTGTCAAATGCTCATTAAGATTAAAAGTGGGCCCTGGACTTGGGCTCGCCGGAAGCATCCATTCATGTTCTCGTCAGTCATCCCTGAGCAATAAATGATAGTTGTCTACTTCACAACTGAGGAGTCAGGAGGATAATTTGGCTGTTCCTGCTTTAAAGAAATTATCAGTCATGTGGCCACTGTTTTCCTGTAACGTTTTCTCTGTCATTTCAAGAGACACAAAACACTCAGTTGTTTATCAGCGTCTAGATAGCAGAGGGGTTTCTGCTTTTCAAAGTTTAAATTTTTATTTCTAAAATTACATTTTACATTGCTGACTTTTCTTCAGTTTGAGAGCTGTTCCTTTTGGATTTGGGAGGGTACAGGTGGTTCTGAAGAATAAATAAGGCTACAAATATTTTCTAAATGGATTAACTACCTTTGTTAACTCATTCATTTACTCAAAAGTCAGAGTGTACTGTAGAAAGAAAATGTGAGCACCCTGGGTTTTCAAACAAGGGCTTGCATCAGTCTCAAAAACATTTTTCTCTGCTAACAGTGCAAACACCTGATTTGCCACATTGCCTTTAAAAAGACGTCTATAAAATTTAAATGATATAAAAGAGTATTTTGTAAAAACAATCTTTTGTCCTCACCTCAGTTCCTCTCCCTGGAGGCAATGAATTTTACCAATTTAGGTTATAAGTACCATGGTTTCTTTTCTGAATCTTTGCTACTGAAGTTTGGGATTGAAATTTGATTAGAAACATCTCTAACTTTCACTAAAAGCCCTTGGAAATAATTCTCATAAGATCTCTAAACTCCTGTGTGCTAAGCGTCATTGCCTCGTCGGCACCTCGTGGACGTGTGTATGACGCACTGGGAAGGGTCTTCGCCAGGCCGCGCCTGCGCCCTCCTTGCTTTACTCCCAGCTCCTCCTCAGCTTCCTTCTGTCTTTCCGCAGCAGCTTTTGGGGTCTCTCACCTATGCCCATAGGCCCATGACTCCAAAATCTTGCCTTTACAATCCAATCTGACATTTTTTACATTTTAATTAGGTTGTTTAGACCATTTACATTTACCCTGATTTTAATGTAGTTAGGTTTAAATCTAGCCTCTTGTTTTCTGT
Organism: Micronycteris hirsuta; assembly: GCA_004026765.1. Classification (NCBI taxonomy): domain Eukaryota; kingdom Metazoa; phylum Chordata; class Mammalia; order Chiroptera; family Phyllostomidae; genus Micronycteris; species Micronycteris hirsuta. The sequence continues at coordinate 117,584 of PVJI01000938.1, read as the reverse complement.
ATCTTCTTTCTTTTTTTTTTTTGAAGTATTTTTTATTGATTATGCTATTACAGTTGTCCCATTTTTTCTCTCCTTTGCCCCTCTCTGCCCAGTACCCCCATTCCCTCCTGCAGTCCCCCCTTAGTTCATGTCCATGAGTCGTACATAGGAGTTCTTTGGAGTCCTTTTCTTCTTGCCTTTTAGACCAAGTTCCTCTGCTAGCTTATTAGCTACACCTCTTTGTTTCATTTCTCAGTTATTACTTTAGGATTCATATTATGTATCTTTAATGTATCACAGTCTACCTTCAAGTCATATGCCAACTCCACCTGTATTATAAAAAACTTACACAATATACTCATTTCACAATATACACAATATTACACATTTCTCCTCCCCCAACCTTCCTGCTATTGTGGACATACATTTTATTCATGTATATTATAAACCCTGCAATACATTGCTACTGTTTTTGCTTTAAATGGCCAATTATCTTTTCCTTGAGGCACCTTTATTGAGATAGCCAATGGTTTTTAGTATATTTACAGAGATGTACAATCCTCACCACAATCAATTTTATAATGTTTTCATTACTCCAAAAGACATCTATTTATCAAATCCCCTCCCATCCCAACTTCCAATTTCCATGGGCCTCTTTCACCCTTAGACAACCACTGACCTACTCTCCATAGATTTGCCTTTTCTGGGTAGTTCATGTAAATGAATTCATGTAACATGTGGCCAGGGTCATCCTGGGCCCACTCCACATCTGTCCTGGTCCACAGCCATGGCCCCCACGGGCCTCCCTGCTGTCACCTCTGCCCCCCTGTGGCCTGAGGCATCATGCAGCAGCCGGGGCGGGGGAGGGGGGCCTGCCGTTTCTGCCCTTTTTTTTCCTGTTCCCCATCTCCCTGTTGGCACCACCATTCATGCAGATTGAGGAAGTCTGAAATCATCCACAAGTTCTCCTGTCACTCACACTCTGCACCTAATTTGTCACCCAGTTCTATGTCTACATCTTCACTGGTTCCAGGATCGTTCCCTTCTGCTCCATCCCCACCACTACTGTCTGGGTTCACTTTGTCCTCGTTTATCCCGGGAATAACTACTGTAGCCTGGTAACTTCTCGCCGGCTCCTTCTCTCTCCTGCTCCTATTCTGTTCTCCACAGGGCTGCTGATTGTCTTTGCAAAGTCAGTCCTCTGCCCAAACACACACTTTCTGTTCCCCCCAGGCACACAAACCAGACTTCCTAGCCAGGCTGCAGAGCCCACCTTTTGGCACCCAGTCTGTCTGTGCGCTCTTCCCTCTGGACAGTCTGAGGCCAGTAGAACCGAACCACACCCTGTGCCCTCCCCTTGAACAAGCTCTGTCTCCTGCCTTCAATTGCTTCCCTCTGCCTGGTGGCCTCCTGCATGGTGGCCATTCCTTCTCTCTGGTGCCATTTCACCTCTCAACATACGCAGTTGTATAGCTCTCCCGAGGAGGCATTGAATCTCATACAAAGTCACGAAGTCATCCTATATGATAATGGGTTTTATTATGAAGATTGTCCTGTATCGTAATTGGCCGTTTATGTGGCCCAAGAACTCTTTTACCTACCTAGCTCTCCTGCTAAATGTGTGACATTTGGTATTATTTTATTTCAGACGTGAGATGGAAAAACAAATTCTGGGGCAAATCCCTGGAAATCGTTCCCATTGGCACAACCCATGTGACTCTGCCCACGTAAGTGCTTCTGTGGGTGGGAACTTTATAGAACTCAGGGCCAAGGTAATGGCTTCAGGACGGGCTGCCCACTGTCCCCCCAAGGCATTGAGTGTTTTTGTCTTAATCTATTGATAGTAAGTTCAAACGTTCCTATTTTGACAACCTCACATTTTATTTCCCTCAAATGAAAACGCTTCCTGGAGACCAAAAGTCCCTGAAAAGATACCTTCTAAAAACTCATTTCTGCTTTCTAAAGTTAAGAATGGTGGTTTTTCTTTAACATTGTAGTCCTGCCTCACTGTCAAAATTTCTTTTAAGGAAGATCTGGCCTTGATCTTCCAGGTACTGTTGATACTTATTCATAAGACAAAACATGGCCTCTGGGAGCGGGCTCCCGGGATCCATGCGCCTTACGGGCTGCAGATCTTTGAGAGGCACCTTAACCTTTCCGATCTCCAGTGCCGTCATCTCTGAACTGGGGATAATCAGCCCACTGCTTCCTAGGGCTGCTGCGAAGATCCAACAGATAGTACATGCAAAGCACATAAAATAGTACACAGCCCATGGTACGTGCCATGTAAGTGCTCGGTCTGATTACCATTATCATAATTATTATTTATCTCCGTGAGTAGTGTCTGAACACTTTCACATTGTAAAAGATTTAAGATATATGTATGTTAAGATTTATATATAATACATATGTGCATATACCTATGTGTGCATATATTCACATGCATACCTACATGTGTACCTATGTGTGTGTGTGCACATGTATGTGTAGGGGGAGAGAGCAGATTATGAATTCCTTCCCCCATCACCACTGCCCTCTCCTAGTTTGGGGACTACATGCAAGTCACCTCTGGCTCTCAGCTCCCTCCTGTGTCGGAGGGAGTGGGTTGTCCGCGGAGATCACCTGCTGTAGAGAAGGCGGCAGCTCCCGGAGCGCCCGCCCCTCCCCGGAGAGTAAAACCTCGGGCTGCCCAGCATGGCTGAGCGGCTTGGTCCGTGTGGGTTCCCTGGGTGCAGGAATGAGTGATTCCTGACACGGCTCCTTTGTGACACTAGCGTGCTTGTCTGCGTGCGCTGAGGGCTCTGCTGAGAGCCGTTCCTCTCGCCCCTGCCCCTCTAGTTTCGGAGACCACTTTGAGTGGAACAAAGTCACCTCCTGCATCCACAACATCTTAAGCGGGCAGAGGTGGATTGAGCACTACGGAGAGATCGTCATCAAGAACCGGAACGACGATTCCTGCCACTGCAAAGTGAATTTTACCAAGGTGAGCTGGTGGCCCTGGGAGCTCTGGCCTGGGAAGGCCCTGGCACAGCCGGGGCCTCAGGGCACAGGGTGTCTTGGGGAACTTTTCACCTTCACCTGTGTGCCGGCAGAGCAGCAATGCCAGGGGTTCCCTGGTCCCAGTCCACCTCTGTCACCTGGACCAGGGCCATGGCTCCTCCTGGCCTCCTTCCTTCCCCCTTCCTTCCCTCTGGTCTGTCCTCAGTGCCGCAGCCACAAGGAGCCTTTTAAAACAGGTCATCATGCTGCAATACGGATGGTCCCTGAAGACATTATGCTGAGGGAAACAAGCCAGGCACAAAGGACAAATACTGTGTGATTCCTTTCTTATGAGGGACCCAGATCAGCCGGGGCCGTGGTGGCAGAAAGTGGAACGCTGGTGGCCGGGGGCTGGGAGGGCAGGGCCCGGGGAGTGAGTGTTTGATGAGCACAGAGATTCAGTTTGGGGGGCTGACAGTTTCTGGAGAGAGATAAGGCAACAGGTGCACAGCATCATGAATGTACTTAATGCCACTGAATTATACATGTACAAATGGTTGAAATGGTAAGTTTTGTTGTGTATGTTTTACTACAACTTTTTTAAAAGGAGGTTGTGGCATATTCGACCAAATCTCTGACAACTTCCATCTTTCTCACAGTACAAGCTTCATCCCTGCAGGGTCCCACAAGCCCTGCCCAGTCTGCACTCCCCACCCACCCTTCATGCTCACACACACATGCACGTGCTCACACGTGTACACACAGGCGCGCACACACGTCCCTCCTCTCCAACCTCAGTGTCCCCGTCCTTCCTCACTGTGGTCCTCGGGCCACACCAGCCTTCTGTCTTTCTCTTCTTCTTCCCTGCCTGGACCCCTCTCCCCAGATCCTCCCACCACCTGCCCCGCCTGTTAGTCACTCCCTCATATCCCATTTTCTCCCAGGTTGTCATCTCTGCCTGCAGCTAGCTTGCTCCCTGTGGGTTTACTTGTTTGTCTTCGGTTCCTTATGCCCTCCTGGCCATCCCTGGCCCCAGGAAAGCAGAAGGCTGGTCTGTCTTGCTCAGGGCTGCGGCCTGAGGCAAACACATGGCACGGTCTGCATATCCTCCCACCTGCCTCGGTGGCAGCCCTCCTGCACCCCTCTTCCTCCTTCGATGCCCTCTTGCTGTTAAAAATCTCAAGTACTTCAAAGGTCCTGAAACTGTTACCTGCCTCAAATATATTTGCATTGAGTTAAGATGAATTCTAAGCTGAGGTATTTGGTTCTCATCGTGGGATTTCATGGGGTGCCCTCTGATCCACCTGTAGCTGGTGGGGGGCATGATAGACAGGTGGACTGGGGTCTTTCTTATACCCTGCAAATCAAACAGGGCTGTAGTCAGACAAAAAGCAAGTAGTGATCTGGTGTTAAATAAAAATGGCCCTGCCTCTTTGAAAGCTTCATCTAAACTCTCTGCAAAAAAGAAGCAAAAGGCAGCCTGCAGCTAAATCTATGGGCTCTTCCTGCAGGGGGAGCCGCTCAGCTCTCAGCATGTCACCCGAGGAGATGTGCTGGGCTCCCGGTCTACCAGCCGCCTGGTCCTTGTCCACTTCAGACCAGAGCGTAGATTTTTGTAGCCACGAGAAACTAGGAGACTTCGAACGCTGGTCATGTGCCTCGTGTTGAAAGAGAACCTGAAAGCAGGTGCCGGCGTTGCCTGTGGACCAGGACCGCCTCCCGATGAGGCCCCATCCTGTTGCCAGCATTGGGTTTGTTGGCAAATATGTGTAAGAAAAAAACCTAACATCTGCTTCAGAACAAACTGAAGAGCCTGGACAGTATTTTTATCTTTTTTTCCTCAGTTTTACATGACGTGAGAACTCACTTTTAAATTTCTGATTCAGGTTGAGATGTTTACCACAGACTTGGAATAGGGAGGCCAACCCATCAGAATATGGCCTGAAAATGCCATTCAACTTTATTGGTTTCCAGATAGGGATTCTGTTTTGGCTGAAAATAGTAATAGGATTTTGATTTGTGGATTAATGCCTTCCGTTTTTCTAGTGGAGACCTTTTTAGGGCAGCCGGGTAATTGGGAGATTTTCTTTCTTTTTTTAAAATCAATTCTAGGAAGTTAGAGCTCCCTCTGCTGGGCATAATGTAGTACTGCATAAAACCTCGAGGCTGAGGTGAGCTGAGCTGAGCTGAGCTGAGCTGAGCGGGTCTCAGACCAGGTCCAGCCACAGTGTCATGTTGGTTGTCTCAGGTTCCTGTGGATTGGATAAAAAGATGTAGATTTGGGGGAAAATGATAGAAGAAACTGAACATGTGTTAGTTTACAAAGCAGCCACCTTTATTGGTTTACAAAAGACTACCTTGTTTCTTTAGAGAAAAAAATTGCAGGAGGTATATTTCTTTTCAGTTGCAATAGTCAGAGCCACAGCGAGAGCCAGGGAACCGCTGCTCCAGGGCAGGGGGCTTATGGGCCAACCACGCTCCGTGGCTGATGTAGCAGAACTGAACTTCCCCTTATTACTCTGCATGTGGAAAAAGTAGAAGACAATGTGTCTTGCACACCCAGAAAAAAAGTACCAAATGTTGGTTTGTTGAGTTACAAACTGTAAATAAAGGGTTAGCTGTTCATTTTTATTATATAATTAAAAGTGTAATAAAACAATGATAGAATCCAGAACTGGCCAACTATATGTAGTGTAGAATTATCCTTATGTTTCTTTATTTTCCCTTTTTTTCCTCTTCTCAGTGTCTGTAATAAGTTGACCCCCAAATACTAAACGGACCACTCCCGCTTGAATCCTAGGCAAAGTACTGGAGCACGAACGCCTGTGAGATCGAAGGCACGGTGTTCGACAGGAGCGGGAAAGCGGTGCGCCGGCTTTTCGGGAAGTGGCATGAGAGCATCTACTGTGGCGGCTCATCCTCGTCCTCCTGTGTCTGGAGAGCGAGTTAGTATGGGGGGACGAGCCCCAGGCAGGGGGGGCACGGCCAGGGACTGTGGATGGGTGGGTGTCCATGTCCACCGGCTTCCCCGGCCTGCTCTGAGCTGCGTGTGAGCTGCCATCCGTCTTCACTCACCTGATCATCTCTCAGACTCATGCCCCAGCTTATCGACGACTCCACCGGTGGGCTGGGCGGTCCTGGGCTTTTACTCCCAGAACAAAGCCATTGCTAATCCATGGTCACTCTGTCTTCCTGCCAACTCACATCACCCCTGTGCCTATACTGGGCACTAAGAAGGGGTACAGTGAAGTACAGGAAGTAATCCTAGAGTAGGACAAAGAGAGAAATGTTCCCGGAAAAGCAGGGTGATCTGGGGGCAATAAGACTTAGGGATCCCCCAGGCCATCCAGCCCCACAAGCCTCTCCGATCGCCCCAAGGATGCTGAACCCTGCAGGCGGCCATGGGAGGAAGGACCAGGGGCAGCCAGACCTTGCTAACGGGGCCCCAGGACATTTTAAGACTTTAGCTCATCTTCTAATCTGATAAGTATGCTTCCCAGTCATGGTCACATTAGAAAACTATTGTTCTGAAAGACTACCGTTAGGATGCTTTAGGCTGATCAAAACAAGAAAAGCATTCTAATAGTGGCTTAAACCACTAGGATATGTGCTAATAATTAATAAGAAGGCGGTGGGTGGCCCCAGGGTTGATGAGAGGCGGCTTGCCTGGGTCAGGAGCACAGGTCAGGGAGGGTGCATTCTGCCACCCTTTATGTGGTGGCCGAGTTTCCCTCTGGGGTGTACGTTGTTGTCATGTGTCCCTATCACATCCCCACGTGACAGCTGACCAGGCAGGGAGAAGGGAGGACGTAAGGGTTTTCTTTGCTTATGCCCCGCTTTTCTCAGGGACGCAGTGTGTCCTCACATCCCCCAGCGAATGTGTCTTTACATTCTGTCAGTCCAAAGTGGGTCCAAACCCATCCCGCAGCAATGCTGGCACTTGGGTAGCCAGGGGAGAGTCAGAGGGCTTTAGATTCATCCCCTGGGGAGGAGGGCATAGTGCCACCGACCGGAGCAGTGTCCCGTTAGCAAGGAAGAAAGGGAGATGGAAGAGGCAGTAGTGGGTAGCAGCCACCGCTTCCTCCATCACCCAGGTAGCCAGAAGTCAGCGTGAGTTGGCCCGGTTGTCCGCCTCCCTGGCCGCGGAGGCTCAGAGGTGCAGATGGGACCCTGCGAGGAAGCACCCCCTTTCCTTTGCTTGAAGTCCGTGTCACAGAGCAGGGCTCCCACCTTCTCTGGGTGTCGGAGCAGAGCCTGGACGGGAGAATGCTGCTGAGCTGTCGCTCCTGTCCTCAGTGTTCTACCCACGGACTTCCCCTCTCCGCCTGGGCCGTGAGCATCCAGGCCCATCCCCAAGCAAAACGCCCGTCTGCAGTCTGGTGGGTGGAGACGGGGACAGACTTCTGAGGGCACCTTAGGGAGCTTTGATCTGATTTCATACTTAGGATACGCAGAGAATTAGACCTAGAATTTGACAGAGGATTTTGGAAACTTCCAGAAATGGTCTGTAGAAAAGCTCACGGTACACATTTGTATTTGTATATGTGAACGACTAGAGCTTAGGCTATGAGCAATTGCATTAGTCTGGGTTTGATTTACCCACTGTAAACTTGGGTGTTCTTAGCTTGATTTTTAGCTGGAATTCAAGTTAGGGCAATGTACTCACATTAACCTGCTTGGGCTGCCATAAAAAAGTACCACGGACTGGGCAGCTTAAACAATAGAAATTGATTTTCACACAGTTCCAGAGGCGGAGAAATCAAAGATCAAGGAGCGGGAGAATTTGGGTTCCTGTGAAGGATCTTTACCGCCAGACCAGGGCCCGCCCCGCCCCTCCGACCTCATGTAACTGTCCTTACCTCCTTAGAGGCCCTGTCTCCAAAACAGCCACACCACGGGTGGGGCTCAGCCTGTGAATTTGGGGAAGATACAGACATTCTAGTCCATAACATTCTGCCCAGGGCCCCCAAATGCATGTCCTTCTTACATGCAATTTATATTTATGCCATCCCGACAGCCGCCCAAAGTCTTGCCTCATTGCAGCATCAACTCTAAATTCCAAAGTCTCATCTAAATATCACCTGTATCAGGTACAGGTGAGACATGAGGTATGATTCATCCTCCCCAGCTGTGAGCCTATGAAACCAAATGTGCTTCCATACTACAATGGTGGGACAGGCATAGGGTAGGCATCCCATGGGGGAGACCTAGGAAAGAAGGGGGAGGCCACAGGCCCCAAGCAAGGAAAAAGTGTTATTGAATCTTAAGGGTCCAGAATAATACTCTGTGGTTTGACGCCCAACCCTCCGGGCCCACTGGGGCAGTGGCCCTGCCCCCAAACACCGCAAGGCTCTGGGTGGCGGCTGCCCGGCACGTTGCTGCTGCAGCGGTGGCCTTGCCCTTTGCAAGGTGGAGGCTGCCTTGCCCCCTGGGCCTGTGCCGCCTGGGCCTGTGCCGCCTGGGCCTGTTGTAGGAGTGGCAGCCTGTTCATCTCTGAATCCCCTTCAGCCACTCTCTGCAGCTCCAGTCGGATAACAGGTTTGCCGCCTGGTAGCTCACTCTAGGGTCCCATCCTCCGAAATGCCAGCAGCCCAGTGGCCGTTCTTCTTCTGGTCCCGTGTTCTCTGTGCCCTTCGGGTCCAGCTGCCAGTGCTTCTGCCAGTGTGACCCATCTTTATTCCTGGCGCTGCTAAGAGGGTTTTAATGGAAAAATGTAAGATTTGGAAGGGGAGGAGTTACTGAAAAGAAGGGCAGGTATGGAAGAAAGAATAACATTTATTGAGCTCTGACTAGGGGTTCAACATTATTGTAAGCAGAAGATGGAATTTTAGGAGAATTTGACATCTCTCAAGTGGAAAATGGGTGCTCTAGAGTGATAGTCTTGTTAGTCAGGAAAAATGGATCTAGAGTTCTTTTTAACCTGTTTATTTTAGTAACGAATTATTTTTCTGGCTTAAACAGTATAAAAACTTAAGGACGTTTTGCAAATTTGCGGTGTAACCACATCGAGGAGGTCTTATCCTTGTAGGTAGAAGAAAACTGATAGAGAAGAAAATTTAGAGGGAATACTCAGCCCCCTTTGTTAGCCAGAATATTTTAATGCCGATGGCAGAGTGTGAAGCTGAGAGGGAAACGTGGTAGCTGGTCTGAGATGCCAAGGGTGAGGACATCAGAATGGAACGGAAATGCCATGCACGTTAGGAACGAATGCTCTCTTTTTCTTGTAGACCCCATGCCCAAAGGCTACGAGCAATATTATGGCTTCACACAGTTTGCACTGGAATTAAATGAACTTGATCCCTTGTCGAAGACTTTATTACCACCTACTGACACGCGATTTAGGCCAGACCAAAGGTAAGGATCCTTTTCTTCCATCTTTGTCTCCAGAGCTGTACGACCTCATGTAAACTGTTATGAGCAGCTCCCAGGCCCCCAGAGGAGCCTCAGAAAGACATGTTGTGAGGAACAGAGGCCCAGGGGACCGCAGCCCGTCGTGGGGACAACGCGGAGCCCAGCCACGTCTATGTGGCACGACCTCCGTTCATCAGGAGAGCCCCATTTCTGTGGAAATATCAAGCAATGTTTGTTTTTAAGAGTTTTACTGCACTCAGTTAAAAAACGTAGTGTGCATTTGAAAGAGTAAAAGGCATCCACCTCCTCCACCCCTAGAATTTAAATTATTTTGGTGCACTGAGATCTCATTTTTGAGTCTTTGTTTGCTGCTAAGATGCTGTGTGACATATGACATGTCTTTTAATCTTCCTCAGCCTCAGTTCCTGACTGTGAAGAATGGGAAGAATTCTCTCTCCCCTAAGGCCTTTCTAATTAAGACTCAAAACCCAGCAGGGAAAAAGGGGGTAAAACTCGACTTTATTTAAAAACACACACAACACCCTTCTTTGTGTCAAAGTAAATAAAAATACAGATGCAGAGTCAAAAGATAAATGACAGACCGAGAGTCTGTATCTGCAACTCATTTCGTGAATTGTTTCTAGAAATCAAGATCAACCCATTTTAAAAAATGGACATAAGAAAATGAACCGTTCACAAAATGAGAAATGCAGATATCCCTTAAACATGAAAAGACGCTTCATCTGACTCAAACAAATGCAGATTTTTCAAACCCCACTGACGTGCCATTTCTTAACCCATGGATGGCAGTGATTTGAAGGCGTGACGTGCTCCCAGGCTGTGGGGAAGGTGCTCTGGCCGCATTGCTGGCGGCGATGTAAATCGCTGCAATCCCATAAAGTGCAGTTTGATGATCTATGTTACAAACTCACCCTTCAACCCAGCAAGTTCATTTCCAGAAATTTCTCCTTGCAGGGACACTGCTAACCCATGTGCAAAATGACAGATAGTCACCGTCCTTCATTACAGCATTGACTGTCACATTAAAGAACTGGTACCATCCCGAACATCTGTCAGTAGGAGCTGGTTAAATTCAGGTATAGCCACACAATTGTGTGTTGGACAGCTTTGAGAAATGAAGGTGTCCGTATGGTACCAAGGAAGGGCTCCAAGTCACACAGGGTTTGGCAAAGTAGGTCTCCAGTTGTTCACACGGCAAATACTACAGCAGTGACCAAGTAACACGAGAGTAAACTCTGCTCCGTGTACTCACGACTGTGACACTACGTTTGCCCCAACCTGCGTTACGTAAAAAGTAAAGCAGAAGGAACCAAGGGACAGAGTATGTGCAGCCTGCCACGACTTATGTTTTCAAAAGGGAGGGAAGCGGTAAGCATATACGTTCATGTTTGCTTTACCCGTATAGAGAATCTCCAGGAGAATGCACCAGAAACTGGTGACACGGGTGGAGTGAAGGGGGTGAGACGGGGGGGGGGGGGGGGTGGATCGGTAAGAAGAACTAGAGATAAGGACAAGTGGGAGACTTTACTCCAAGTTACTGTTTATAGATCTAACTTCGGAACCACGGATATATGTCAGCAGTTCAAAAAGTACCATCTTCCTTTACTCCCTCACACCGTTCGAAGGGTGGAAGCAGGTCTCCTGTGTAGGACGGCGTCTGGACTGTCCAGTTGAGACACATGCGGTGCCAGCAGTCGTGATTGTTACAGTTCCGTGGAATTCGGATTCCCTTACTTTTTTCCTCAATGCCTCAGGTTTCTAGAAGAAGGGAAGTTAGAAGAAGCTGAAATACAGAAGCAGAGGATCGAACAGCTACAGAGAGAGAGGCGGCGGGTCTTACAAGAAAATAGCATGGAGCACCAGCCGCGCTTTTTCAGGTGTGTGCCCGGGTCCCGTGCTTACTGGCTGACAGGTCCTAGAGACGCCTGATGCTTCTGGTGTGTAGAAAGTGGACAGGGGTGTCCCCTCCCCACAGAAGAGCCTTCTGGATATTTTTCTGGCTTCAGCGTAGTGACACCACCCTCTGCGTGAGGGCCCACCCGCCGGCTGTCTGTGACACTTGGCTCTAGGCTGTCCCTTCCTCTGTCCTTCTCAGCTGCAGTGACTTTGTTTTTGCGCCTTTTGCTCTGTCCCAGCTGCCTCCCGGCCTCTAGCCCAGTGAGTTCGCACAGGAAGTGGTCAGTCAGTGCTAGTGGAGAAGCGAGGAGACCACTGTCACTGGGTCCTGGGCCCAACCAGCTGTTCCAAGCTGAGCCTGAGCTTGGTCACCCAGCTTGGTATATTATACAAGAAACAGTCACCCCACCGGTTACCTAAGTGCCAAGTCCAAGCAGTCTCAATTGTGGAAGTCCCAGTACGCTTGGGCTTGGATTGGAACACTTACCCTTCATTTTAAAGTAACTTGCTGAGAAGGCCGTGTTAAAAACAGATGAAAAGCTGTGGAAGGGGCATCGGAGCTCATCACCCCCCACCCCCTTTCGTTTTACCTGAGGAGAAACGAAGAGCCAGGAACAGAGGGGCCTGTGGGATGTCCTGGGCTGGGGTCTGGCTCTCAGACCACCAGGCCAGGGCTCCATATGGCTTTGGGGAGTTTGTTATTTATTCATTTAAAAAAAAAAGCAACATTAAAACACAGATGTGGAAGAGCTGTGGGCTCCAGCCCAGCTCTCCCGCCGAGTCTTGCTTTTAGGGAAACCAGGGTTTTATGGTCATTCCTGTGGATTTTTGTTGTTGTTGCTGACATTGTTTTTTAATGGGCAACAGAAACACTTTTAGGAGGAATCAATCAGTTACTAATATATCACAGCAGCAATAAAGGATGTATTCAAAACAGCAAACTAGCAATAAGTAATGTTTTATCCCCAAATAAAATGCTTTTTCCCTTAAAGTTGATGTGGATTTTGCCAGCTCCCTTCTGATCAGTTTTCAAACTCAGGATGTAGCAGTCAGAGATTAACTGACCAGAGTTTCATCCCCAAATATTCATAACTTGGTATAAATGTTTTTAAAATAAGCCCTTAAATTATTTTTTTTTTAAAGGCAAGGGATAGGTAAATGAATAGATTAACAAATAGGCAGATACACACATGTACCCTTAAGTAGGTCAATTCTTTGGTTTTTTTTTCTTATAAATCATCTAGTGTCACTTTTAAACAAGGAGAATCCATAATTATAAAGATGTTCATTACGGTACTTTTTAAGAATCATTAAAAATTGGGGGTAAACAAACTGTCGCAAGGACTAAGTGAGGGGATTCATCAACTTGATGTCATGTGAAAGCATCAAAAGTGACTTCACATACTGCGGAGACCTGTGGGAAGCAAATGCACACCTGAATGCAAAATATAAAATGTCACGCAGGCCATCATTGCATTTAAGAATTGTGTCTGGAATGGAGAGGACTGAACACAGCTGCAGCCTAGGGGCCGCGGCTCTTTCTCCTTTTGATTTGTCTGTAAAATTGTCAGAGTGTTGCGTGTGGCAGATAAAAAGTGGGAGAGAAGGCAAGAGTTCTCCAGCAGCCGCGGTCCTGGCGAGGCCACACCGGGAGGCAGGTGGGGCCTCGGCTGTTTCCCTTCAGGCTCGCTGAGGACCGATGAAAACACCGTCAGGAATTTCAAGTGGAAACTAGCGCTTGGGCCGAATTGGGCCTCTTTCTTTCCTAGTAAAGCCTCCAATATGCAGACTGGCTCATTTTAAACACATCCCTCTATTAAAATAGGGAAACAAATACGAAAAAAAATACCTGTGTTCCTGAGAGTGGAAAAACAGGCATCTCTGCTTTTGCTTCTAAAACAGATGACAATATCCATCAAAATTATGAATCCACATACTCTTTGACAGAAATTTTTAATGTAACTACTCATGTACCTATAAAATAGCACATGTGTTTATTATATTATTGTAGACATATGTATAATAGCTAGAGTTGAAAACAACCTTCTACATGCCCTCCAGTGGGGTACCTCTTAAATTGAGGTTCATCCCTAGAATGGAATATTATGTAACTGTTTTTTAAAAAAAAACGAGGACTCTCTTATGGCCAGAGTCGTCAAACTTTTTCTGTAAAGGGCACATGGTTGGTACCGCTAGCTTTGCGGACCACGAGGTCTCCGTAGGGATTGCTGGACCCCGCTAGGCAGCTGGACGGCAGCCACGGCAGCAACTACATGGCGGGCGTGGCCGTGTTCCAATGAAACTGTATTGCAAAGGCAGGAGGCTGGAATTGGGCCTGGGGCTGTAGTTTGCTGACTTTATTGTGGAAAATGACCTCCAAAATATAATGTCAAAAACTCAGGAGGCAGGACACCACAGAGTGCCACCATTGTGTAAAACAGGGGAGGGGCGAGCCTGTGGGTAGGTGTCAGCGAGTGTACCTGTTCCTGCACGCGTGGCATTTCTCTGAACAGGTGAAGCTGGCAAGACGGTTGCCTCTGAGAAGACCTGGGAGACAGGAGTAGGAAGAAACTTCTAGCTATTCGCCCTTTCCTGGCTTTTGAATTTTGACTTATGTATTATCGTCAAAGAATCATGAACCAAGGTGTTTTTTCCAGGCTGTTATGGCTTCCTATTTCTTTTGTTAATGTGGATGCACCCTGGATATGAAGAGCCCGGTTGCCTTAGCCTTTACACAGTCCCCCCTCCCACACCGGGAGGTGGCTCTCTTCTCGCAGAGAAGGCCAAGTCAGAAATCAGGAGCGGTTTCCAGTGAGCCCGCAGCTCCAGTACGGGACTCTTGGGGACATGGCGGGCACAGGAGAATGACCGCTGGGGTAGGAGAGGAAAGGAGGGAACGCAGAGAGAGCAGGGCGGTGCTTTCATGAGCCTTCAAGACATTCTTTCATCTCCCACAGGAAATCCGACGATGACTCTTGGGTGAGCAACGGCACCTACTTGGAACTCAGGAAGGATCTTGGTTTTTCCCAACTGGACCATCCTGTCTTGTGGTGAAAAATGAAAACCGAGCGATACATTCTCATAATGCTGTGTTGGCTTCCTGAAGCGACAAACCTGTATCTATATATTTAGAAAATGTTATCTAGAATGATCACTTGTGCTTAGCTTGGCATTGTAAGTGTTCAAGCGCTCTATATTTTCTTCAGTAGGGTTCTTTACAATTTCAGATGTTATCCTGATTGTTTATATAAATGTAGAATGCCTTGATATTTCTTTTTTATATATAAAGTATTTAATAAAAATGAAAGATTCAATGTTAATGTGTGGGTTGCAAAAGAAGCTTTAACACTAATTTTCCAAAGGTTAGGAAAATTCAAATTGAATTTATGCCTTATAAAATTATGTTGCAGAAAAAACAATCCATCTCTCCCGGGTGCGGTAAGAAACAAGAATGCCCAGGGTTAGTCACCCGTGAGGACGCCACCCAGGATTAATTTGGTAGCTCAATCTCTTTTTGCCTCAGACAGCTACGGACTTGCTCATACAGAGCGATCCTGCTGGTGCTGGATTCTGAAGACCATTTGCATTTGCATATGGGTGGTAGAGAGGATGGTGTAAATTTAGTGGAATGTGTGTTTTTATATGAGGTGCATATGGTACCTTCTTGAAGAGGAAGCCTTTGAGCTCATCCCTCCCTATAGTTTTTATTGCCTTATGTGCAGAATTATGCAGGTCATTGCTCAGAGAGATTGTCGTTAATCTGAGAAAATCCCCTTTAATTAAATGTCCAAATGAACTCCCAGAGAGGCAGTGGGAAATTTCTCCTTAGTGAGAGCTGACTCCTTGACAAGAGACGGGTTTCTGCTTCTACCACCCCAGCTTCCCTCCCTGTTGGACCACATCCCCGCGGTGTGCGGCATGTCCCAGTGTAAAACATCCAGCAAGTCCACGCACCAGCGTGGCTCTGTACACATTTAGCAAAATAATTGATTGTTTTAAAATACTGTTGTGATATTTTCTACCTCTTAATAAGCACTGTATTTTAGATCTTGTATAAAAAGTCGGACCATCTGCCTTATAGACATGTGTAGAGAATGGATGTTCTTCCTTTGTGTTGAGCTCTGGTAAAGCTTTTGGTGTCTTATCCCTTTCCTGCACTTTGTTCTTGCTCACGTCCCTCTCTTGTCTGTTTTGCAGCAGTCCAGAATTATACAGATGATAACCGCCGTAAGGGGAACTGTGTCTTTGTAAATGTGTCATTTCAAGTTACAAGAATGGAATCTGTGCAGCAGTTAAATTGTGCTACCAAAGCAATTCCGACTTCTGCCCAGATGACATTAAAACCAAAGCCTAATTTTTAAGCCTTTTACTCTGATGTCCATAATAATTCTATGGAGTGTGAAATAAAATGGTGTGGTATAAAAGATTGCTCCCCCAAATATTTTTTAGATATTTGAATAACTTCAGAGCATATAGAATGCTCTGAAAAACAAAGCAGAATAAATACCAGAAAAAGGAATGCATGCTTTCCCAGTGTGACACCAAGTAACCAGTGGGACAGTGTTAGCTTTTCAAAGTGGAGAGGAGTCTGCCAGTGACTAGCATTTTAAAACAATACACTCATCAGATATTGCACTCATCCATTCCATTTCACCAGGGTGTCATGATGAACACAATGTGGGTAGCATTTCCATTTCCGAGCCCTTAAACGACCCGACCCGGTCAACTTCCTCAGTGTGTGCTTTGTTCTCTTCTTTTCAAGCAGGGATCCAGAATCTGCCCCCGGGCCGGCAGAAGCAGGCTGTCGATTTCAGGGTACTCAAGAGGAAAACAAATCTGGTTTTCACAGAGTGAAGATTAATGTAGAATTTTAGTAATATTGACTATTAAGTAGGTCTGTTCTAGAAGCTGGTTCCAAAAAAGGAAAGAAAAAACAAAAAGCTGAACAGATGTAGCTTTGTCCCGCAGTACTTGTCAGTTCTTTTTCCCGGTGCTCTTATTTCAACTGATACTATGCTGTATTTTGGAATCACAAGGATGAATGGACCAAACATCATCGTTGTAGTCTTCTTATTTGAGATGGGGAGGGGGAGGAATTAGAATGTGATACAGAACTGTATGCAAATTTTTAAATCTACTAGTCTGTACCAGTATCTCTAAAGGGTTTTGAGGACATTTGAGCTTTAGGGATGCATCCAGATACTATCATCTTAAAGCCGCCCTGAGTAGGACATGGTTTCCTTATTTCCCTACAGCCCCTATTTCTCAAAAGGGGCTACCTAATTCATAGTTTGGTGGATTTTTTTTTTTTAATTAAGATGAAGAAAACAGAAACATGGTATTGTTTGGGCAGAATTGAGGTAAAAATCCAGTGTTCTGGACTCCAAATCTCCTGGTTAAATAATGCCAGTCCCTGCACCATTTGAGACACTTGCCATAACCTGCCTTTTAGTTCCAATTATTCTGTCCCTAATGTATGGTGAATTGCACAGATATCCTTGGAAATGGGACTTGGTGCAGCCCACCACATGGCACTCAGCTGTTCCTGTGGCCACTGTTGACTCCCTTCAGTGCCCCCAGCTGAGCTGCAGGAGGTCCTTTTGGGGAGGAGCCCACAGTCCACGGTGCAGCTGGGCAGCCCATCGCTTCGGTCCCCAGGCCCAAAGCCTAGGTCAGCATTTCCCTGAGTCAGATGTACCCACAAAGTCTCACGGCAGCTGCCCTGTGCACGTCAGCCCCGGGGAGCCAGGCTGGTCCTGGTACGCACGGAGCAGTCCACTTCAGGACAGCAGGACAGCTACCTACCGAGTCCCCAGGATGCCGCCCAGGGGGACTTTGAAGGAGAAAAATCTATACAAACCAATGTTTAAAATGTTTTCTTTATCCAGGCTGCTGCTTTTCTCATACTCTACTTCTAATTACTGATCATGAATCATTGGCTTAGGCTTTGAGCATTGCCCTTCGTCTGTATTTTCCAGATTTATGATGAGTGGTCTTGTTCTACTGTGAACAGTCTCGACTGTAAAAGAAAAATGATAAACTACAAAGTTTGTATTTGGCTATTGAACCTTGTCGTAGGTCAGCTGCACATTCTATTAATTATGTATGCCTTCCAGCTATCCCAGAATTTCCTCAGACCTTTGAGTTATGGGTAGGAGCAATAAGAAGTTGTTCTTAGGACCTTAGGGGTAATCATTCCAATGTATTGGCATAATTTATTTGAATGTCTTTAATTTTGATATTAACATCGGCATATATCTATTTTTGCTACCAGATGATAGCTATTTTCACGTGCTCAGTTTTCCTCTGCACTGTATTAGTCTGTTACTCAATGTTAGTCATTATTTCTCTGCATTGAAACTATGTATCACGCAAGTATCTGCAGATCATGACGGTCTGGAACACAAAGCATTGCTGGAGACTTTGGTTTTGGGGAATGCGATGGATTTAGAAATTGCTGATTTACGGTATTCTTGATGATTTGTGATCTTCCTCTGTGACCCTCAGAGGATACTATTTTTTTAATGGATATTTGTAAATCTTCCATCTAGCCATTTATAAGATTGTGTTCTGTTTAAATCCTACCCTTCACTCACGCCCTTATGCCTCCCCCCAAAACTCCGACTACTTTGTTTATTCCCCTCATGTAGCTAGTTGACTGAATAAATAACATGGAAAACCCCGTCTCTGTCTGGTTTCCCAGGTGGGTGTGCCTCGTGGCTGCTGAGCGGGGATAGGGCGAGCCTCTAGCCTGGGCCCTTCTGAGGAGGACGCACACCAGGTCATCTGCAGTGATGGGGGCTCGAAATAAGAATATCCTGGGGCTTAAAGAAACGCGGGACACATGCTTGCCCTGCTTTTGGTCCCAGCATTTCTGAGCTGCACGACAAATGCAGGTCCCCCAACCCTTGGCCCTGGGGGCCCGAGGCAGCTGGCACCCCTTCTCTTCACCTCAGGGCACTGTGGACATAGCCTTATTTTCTGTGTGTCCTGATATGCAGAAGGAAAACGATGGCTAAGGGTGCCAATTTCATGACCCTTCCCGACGGCTGGCTCATCTCCCCCATACCCAAGCACATCCGGTGCGACGGCGGGAACCCTCTGGGCTTCCCCTGACGTTCCCCCGCAGTCGGGGGGGTACGTTTGTGGTGTCACGTGTTGTACAGCGCACGGGAGGGCGGCGTCACACACATGGAGCCGCATCTCTGCACCCTGAACCCACGAAGGAGACAACCAAAAGCAGCTCACGAAACTCGGCTGGCTTAAAAGGGAAAACAAGCTATACAAAGACACTTTGAAGACATTGGTGAAGTTCGCATATGAACATAATGAAGTTATTGCTGATTTTCATATATGTGTCGTGTATTGCCTATGGTTAGGAACTAAATCTGCTGTCAAAGGAGGCCCATTCTTCAGCGTTATTCAAGATAAATGTGTTATGAACACTCAGGGAAAGCTTAACCGGCAACCTCAGTCTAGTTTAACATGTTGGCCATCGTCATAGGAGTGGGTTTGAAAGCATCCTTAAGTGTCAACTTTGAGGAGGCGATAAAGTTTGGATGGACGAGGTCCAGGCCAGTGGTTTACAAGCTTAGTCATGTCATCCGCCGGTCACACCGACAGAGTTGCTGTCCATCAGTGACCAGCAAATCAGGATGACACTGTCCTAGGTGACACCAGTCAAGGGTGTCTTATTATGGATGTATTAGTTGGGATTCTCTGTCGAAGATGCCAACACCCACTGCCGTTCAAGAGACTTCAGTGAAGGGGCTGCTCGGTAGCCGAGATGTTAGCAGGTTGAAGGCACATCAGCCGCAGCTGGAAGTGCTTGCAACCCAGCAGCAGCAGCTGGGCTCCGAGGAGGGAAGGGCCAGCACCAGGAGCTGAAGGCGTGCGGCCTCTGCCTCACTGAGTGAGTAGGAACCACCCCAACGGCTGCCTCTTCCGGCCTCTGTCCTCCCTGAACCCAGGTGAGTCTGGGGGTGCCACCCCACCCCACCCCAGTGCGGTTCTTAGCACTCAGACCTCAGGCAAGGGGAGCGTCCAAAAAAGCAGAAAAACAAGCACCCGGACCTTATATTCACTAGATTAGTTCATGTCTGAGCTTTCAGAAGAATTTTCGGTAAGTAAATAGACATAAGAGCCTCTTTTGCTTTTTGGGGAAAGGATAGAATTTGTTAAATGATTTTGGCTTCCAGTTATTTTATCAAGGGTGAATTATGAGTAACTGTGCTTTTTAGAAACTCTTTGGTTCTCCCTATTATTGTTGAAATATTTTTAATGAGTTAAGAGCGGCCTTTTTTATTAAATGCCATAATTTAAACAGATATGAGACTGAATAAGACATATCAACTTCCCATTTGGCTAATGTCCTGGAGGTAATTTTGCACATGTGTGCACGCACGCACGCACGCACACACACACACACACACACACAGTTCAGGCCCCCAACAGCCCCTCGCAGTCTTGACCAGCGTCTGCTCACCACTGAGCCGGAACACCACCTTCTAGTTTCCCGATTGCTCTACTTCAAAAGTGGCATGTTGGTAGCAATTAGGCAGGTTTTGTTTTTTGTTTTTTTTTAAATAGAAGGCTGTATATTGCTTTCGAACTCTGAGGTGTAAAGATAAGGGCCTTGTCACCTCCTTCCCCATGGCACCTCATGCGTACTTTAAAAGGGGCTGCAAGACAGGGAGCAGCCAGCCGCAGCTGTGATGGGTTCTTTGAAAGACACATACTGAGCCAGGAACGGCCCTCAAGTGGGGGAGTGGGCCAGTCAGCAACCACAGTGTGGTAAGAAGGCTCTGTGACGGCGGTGACGGAGGCGTTCAAGTTATGGGGGGAAGTGACGGGGTTCAACACGATACAGCTGGATGCAGACCGCGGGGAGGGCGGGACCTCAGAGACAGGGCAGAGAGTGAGAGGACGTGACAGCCAGGGAAGGCTGCAGGCACAGGCGGGGACACCGCCCATGACTCATGGCTCCTGTCCTTTCCAGTTAAGCCACAGCACTACTACCATCCTCACAGTGAAATTTCTGATGTGTCACATCTGCTGTTTGCTCAGCCCAGGGCCATGAGGCAGGGAGTGGAGTTGGGCAGTGCTCGGGTGCCCAGGGGACCAGAGGAGGCCAAAGAAATCATGCCCAAGGACCCCACTCCTGCCTCTGGTGCCAAGGTCACAGCGCCTGCCGCCCCCAGGCCTCCCCCACGCCCCAGCCTCACAACAGCACAATTTAGCTAGTCCCATTTAACAGACTGGTTTGCTGAGAACAGGGGTTAAGGGACTTGGCCAAACTCTCACAACTAGTTAATCATGTCATTGAAATATGAGCCTGCATCTGACTCGTCTCCAAATCCAGCTCCTTCTGCCACAGAACAAGGTGCAGACAATGTGATCCCAACACTCTTGTCTCTTCAAAGTTTAAGAATTTGTTCTCTGATTCTTCTTTTCTTCTCATCCAAGGACTTTTTTTCATTGTTTTTTTCGGAAGAGAGGGAGAGAAAGAAGGAGGGAGAGAGAAACATCGATTGGTTGCCTCCTGTATGTGCCCAGACAAGAACTTGAACCCATAACCTAGGCATGTGCCCTGACCGGGGATAAAACCCGTGACCTTTTGGTTTACGGGATGACACTCCAACCAACTGAGCATTCGGCCAGGGCTTGTTCTCTAATTTGTGTCTCAAGGTTTTCCTCAGGCCTTTGAACCTGACACAGGCAGTTCAGTGGCTGGGAAAGAACCACGGGATGGGACTTGGGAAACCTAATTCTAGTTCCTGGTGAGACCTCCAGTAGGTCACTTACCCTCTGCAAATTTAGCCCCAACAGCAAATGGAGAGATTAGCACTAATTGTCTCTGTGCTGCTACCCTGTGGTCTCAAGATTAGGTGGAAATGTTCTTTGGTCAATCAACACATATTCACGAACACCAAACAGGAGCCAGACATTGTCCCTGCCCCCAGGGAGCTTACCTACCAGTTACAGAATCTGTCCTGACTTATTCTTTTCTGCTCTCTCCTGAAAGTGGGAGTTACTTGGCTGTATGGAAGACTCACATTGCATGTTGAGAAAATGCTGTCAGCTTCTGAATCATCGTGCTTTTAGGGAATCAAAATTACCCATGAGGGAGCAGCTGCTGCAAGTCTGTTGCTATAGCCCTTTGCCTGTGCGTGTTCATCCAGCCAGCAGTGCAGGGAGCGCAGGAAAGAGGGGGAGAGTGTGGGGAGGGGGGCGGAGAGAAGAGAGATAGAGAGGGTCGAGTTTCTGTTCTCCTGGCTTAGAGTCCAGTGGGCCAGTGGGGCAAGGGAGAAGACAACGAACACATGAACAGACGAATGTTTGGTGTCCCAGACGTGGCAATGCTGTGGAGATAAACGCTCAAGGACAAAGGCAGGGAAGATGGGAGGGTGTTGCTGTTTTATGTGACAGTGTGTGGTAAAGGAGGGTTTCTCTGATCCAGGACTTGAAGGGACTTGAAGGGAATGAGAAGGAAGAATGGAAAGAGCAAATACAAGCCTGAAGCAAGGGTGAGTCTGGTGCAGCTTACAAGGAGGCCAGTGTAGGTGCAGCAGCATGGTGGGGTGGGGCGGGAAGGGGGAGGGATCAAAATTGGGTCAGGGAGTGACTTCGGGTCAGAGGACTTGGTTTTTACCCTGAGTGAGATTAAGTCAATAAAGGGTTTGGAGCAGAGGAATGACATGATTTGATTTGCGATTTTAAATGGTCGTCTGACTGCCTGGTGCAGACTAGGGGGGGCACAGGCAAAACCAGGCAGCACAGTTTGAAGGCAGTCTGACTCATCCAGAGAGACAGTGGTCATTGGGACCAGGGTAGGAGGTGGAGGGAAGCAGAAAGAAGCTGGAACTACTCTGAAGGCAGAATCAATGAGCTTGGTTGATGGGTTGGATTTGGGATGTGGGGGAAGGAGAGAGGTCAAGGATGACTCCCAGGTCTGTGTCCTGAGCTACTAGGAGGATGGCATTTCTGAAAACTGAGATAAGGAAAACTAGAACAGAGCAGATTTTGGGCCTCTGGTGAAAAACTTAAGTGGTGATTTTTTCCAAGAGGTACTCTTAAGTAGGCAGCTGGGTTTATGAGTGTAGTAAAGGGTAAGGCAGCAGGCTTGGGTTGCTCCAACTCTGCACATCTGTGAATGAAAAAAGGAAAAAAGGTGGGCTCTTGACCCGTTCCCAGGAGATACTCTCCAAGCCTTCGGAATACTACTCCTCACAAAAGTGGTTTGGTATACCTGGGACCTTGGGCCGTGCCAGATAGTTTATACAAACAGCGTGATTTATCGTGGTGGCTGAGGGCCACCCTGCGTCAGTGTGATCTCTGGAGGGACTGGAGACTATGTGACTAGGGTCAGCCATGCAGGATCTCCATGCCTATGTGACCAACCCTGGACACCAAGGCTTCGCTGGGTGACGATACCCAACATGTCGTCAAATACAGTTGCAGGGATTTCTCACATGAGAAATCCTCCTCTGTCTCCCTCATCCCTGTGAACCCACAGTCATGGGGACTGAAACCTGCTCAGCCCAGCTATGAAGTTCCCCTCCCTTGGCCCCGCTGCCCCTCCTCAGTCCTCACCTGGCTGAATGGCGCCCCTGTCTACAGCCCTAACTCCTTCCCATCCATTCTGTAGGCTGCAACCAGAGAGATTTTTCTACGCTCTGGTATCATTAATCTCTTTATAATCCTCTGAGCTCAGAACACCTCAGCACAGCGTGTGTGCAGTGTCGCCGTCGAAGCCCAGCCTTTGGAGTTAGAGAGACTTGGGTTGGAGCCCTGGCCCTTCTGTCGTTAGCTTCCTCAGTCCTAAACTGGATTAACGCCCGCTCTCCGACCACCACCCAAGGGTTGTTGTAAGGATCACCAGTTGCTGCTGTGCACTAAGTGCCCGCTCTGTGCCAGTCACCAGTCCAAGGCTCCCTTAACATCCCCACTTACCCAGGAGGAACTTGAGACCTCGTGTGGGGACGCTGCTCACAGTCAGTCTCTTACCTGATAAAGCCAAAGGCGGGTAGGATCGAGGGTGGGAAGTGGGGGACAGCTGGGGTGGGTGGGGAAGTGGTGGGGGAAAATGGAGACAACTGTACTTGAACAACAATAAAAAAAATTGTAAAAAAAAAAAAAATAGAAGAAGCCAGGATCAGATGTTCTCCTCCTTTAAGTCAGAAGTTCTCAAAAAGGGATCTGGGCAACCCTGGGGACCACTAGGACCCATTGAAAGGGAGTGCAAGGTCTAAAATATTTTCATAATACTATTAAGACACTATTTGGCTTTTTCATTCTCTCACAAGTGTTCAGTGCAGTTTTCCAGAAGCGACACGATCCGTGAGAGTGCTGCAGGCTAATGCAGAAGCAGGCGTGAGAATCCAGCTGTCTTCTGCTAAGCCAGACACTGACGACCTGGCGAAAACATAAAGCCACACTATTCTCCCCTCTAACATTCTTGTTCTGGAAACCATAGCTGTGTTTTATGAAACTATGTTTTTATGTTAACGTATAATGGGTTTATTATCCATATTTTAAATTAAGTAATGTTTCTCCGTTTGAGTTTCTAATGCAGTAAATATCAACAGCTATAACTTACATAAGAAAAGCTCTCTGGGGTTGTCTATAATTTTTAAGAGCCCAAAGTTTTTTTAAGAGCATATTCAACCTTAAAAAACAGTGTGAGAAATGCAGCACTAAGCACTAAGCTGTACATAATATATGCAAATTGCTTATCACAGTGCCTAATGGAGAGTGAAGGCTCAACAAATGGTAGTTTTTACTACTTTATAAGGCGCTATAAATGAATAGGAAATGCACTGGCCTGTGACAACTCCCAGCCCTACTACTCATCACTTTCCCGAGGGCACTGTTCTCTCACGTTAGCTGAACTGCCTGCAGGCTCAGATGCTCCTGCTTTCACACACTCCCTTCCCGACTCCCCCAACACACCTACCTGACTCACACCTACCTGGCTCACACCTGCCCTCCCCCACCCTTAAGCCTGAGCTGGAGCATCTACAGCTTTTAGGAGACTTTCTTGAGTTCGGCAGTACCCCCTGATCACATGACTAACCCCCTGTCCAGTGATCTTCTGGTTCAGCTCTACTGACTTGGGCAGAAAGTCATGGGGATTTTGTCGATTTCCTTGGGAAAGGGACTAGAGAGGAAGATCTTGTTACTGTGCATTCAGTGCACTTGAGAAAGAGACCTTCTTCCTGGCACAGAGCAATTTCCCGTCACTTGAACAATACATGCAAGAAAGACCATGCGCCAGGCCAGTGCTTCCCTGAACCCAGCACCCAGCTAGACTCCCTGCACCCAGGCCTGGTGCTGGTTAACAGGCAGATTCCTGCCTCCATTCTTGACCTACTGAATCAGACTCCCTGGGAATTGGGCCTGAGAATATGATTTTTTAAAAACACAGTCCTGTGCTGATTTGGTGATTCTCAGCCACAGCAAAGTCTGAGCACCTCTCTTCTAGGTTCTACCAGGTTCCCGAAGAGCCGCTATGCCATCCAATGGGAGACAAAGACAACTAAGACGCTGTTCTGCTCTTTGTGGAGCTCATGTCCTCTGGAAAAAGTATGTGACAATGAGAGAGAAAATAACCTACAATGAATACTGACTGTGAATGGAAATTAGTAAGGGAGGAGTTGGTTCTATTGGTAAGGGGGTCTGGGAGGATTTCACAGAAGGTTGACGTCTGAGTTGGTTTGCATGGCATTTTCAGGCAGCAAAGGACAACAAGGTTATTTGAGGCAAGGAGAAGAGCCTATATAATGGGTGACATGCAGAAGAGCACAAAACCGTGGGACATCCTTTGCTTCAATGTTATGTTCAACCAAGAAACTTTGTGGCTGTTAGTTTGGTTATTGAGCTGCTGTGTACTAGATGGTAAACATGAGTTTTCCAGACATTGGAGAGACATTTGTGGATCCCGCATTACTAACTGATAAACTAATATCTCAATTTATCAATTAACTTTGGTTAGGGTGTATCAACATCCCAGAACATGTCAGGTGTCAGAATTAAGTTTCTAACCTGTAACATGACAGCCCTCAATGTGGTTTCAGAAGGCATGAACTACCTGCCCCATGAGGTCTGCCAGAGAACCAGCTGAACTCTCAGACCTCCTGGAGCAGACGCTGTAGATTGTTTCTCAAAGTAATATCTTTATCCTCCTTACCTACAGAGCTTTGATTCTGTTTGGATATGGGTGGCATTATATTTGAAGGAGGCCAGGCCCCCTCCTCAGCCCCAGCCTTCTGATCAGACTATTCCTCCTCCTGTCTGTGACTAACTCAGGATGCAGTTTTAGCCAATGAAATGGGGGAAGAAATCTTCTGGCAGCTTTGGGAATAAAGGGAGGGCCATCTCTTTTCCAGCCTTGGACTTTTGTCTGTGCAGATTGTCCTGCAGTCACCCTCAAACCAGGAAGAGGCCAGGCTGAGGACAACACCAGGGGCTAAAGATGACAGTGAGAAATGGCAGACAGAGCCCAGGTTTTGGGTGATGTTGCTGAGGCTCTGAATCAGCCAGCCGGTAACTGCTCTACCTCTGCACGTCTTGAGAAATGATCTGACAAATGTCCTTATTTGTTAGGCCATTTTGAGTTGAGTTTCTCTTTTTGTTTCCTTTCCAACTGAATGCCCACTAATGACACCCCACCCACACAGACACACACAAACAGCATACCACATGTCACTTCCCCAACCTGGGAACTGCAATTACGGTGTCACAGGAAATGTAGGAGCAGCCTTCCTCCTGGGCCTTCAGAAACTAGAATATATTTATGGAACTAGAAAAGTATTCCAAGTTCTACTTACTTCTATAAATAAATAACACCTCTTTTCCTCCTCGAGAACAGAGTAATCCCCCTTCCTTAGCACCTCTGCAGCTCCACACCATTCTGCAATCACCAAGAACTTTCCTACCTGAGCATCTTCACTCTCTGATAGCTTCCACTTGCTCACAGCTTCTTCTACCTGATTTCTCTCTGGATGTCTTTCAGCTTCTACAATTGACCAATGAATCTACATTTCAGTTCTTCTAGAAAAAGGTCACATTGTGGGTAAGGCTGTCACACCAATACATCTTATCAGATGCTGAGAACACTATAAGTTGATTGCACCTGGGTCATAGGCCCAGCCCTGGTCCACCCGGCTGAGACCTAGGTGAAAGGTTACACAGTACCAGTATGACAATTTATGCAGAAAGAGCCACTTAGAAGTGGTTGTGTGGTATGGCAGGCATTGTGAAGTACAGTACGCATTGTCTGTTCAATATTATGGCAGCTTGCCACATGTTCATCCTGTATTTATTCTCCTCTTAATTCAAAATAATAGATTTGGCTGGGGACATGGACACCTAGTAAATGACATTTCCTAGGCTCCCACTGGGTGTGGCCATGTGACTATATTCTGACTCTAGAGTGAACAAAAGTGGTATGTTCAGCTTCTGGTTGTGCGTTTATTAAATTTTTTTTTTAATCCTCACAAGAGGATATGTTTATTGGTTTTAGAGAGAGAGGAAGAGAAAGAGAAAGAAACATTGATGTGAGAGAGAAACACTAATTGGTTGCCTCCCGTAGGCAACCCAACCAGGAACCGAACTCACAAACTAGGTATGTGCCCTGACCGGGGATCGAACCCACAGCCTTTTGGTGTATAGGACAGCACTTCAACCAGCTGAGCCACCCAGCCAGGGCTTGTCTTTGTTGTCTTTCCTGTGGTGTAATCCGTCCCGCGGAATCCACCGTGGGTGGACTTGAGCCTGAAGCATCAATGATTCACACACAAAGACACATTATGAGATGAAGCCAGGGTCACGGGCATTTTCTCCCATTATTATAGGGAAAAAAGCCACGAACATGGCAGCACCGTGCTTTTATTAGGAGCTTAGGGCATATTTACATAGGATTGAATATTCATGGAACAAGGCAGAACGGGGTAAGGTTACCATCAGCAGAACATGACGAAGTGGATTCTGGTCTGGTGTCAGACAAGACCAGGGTGATTGAACAGAGATCAGCAAGTCAATAACACATTTTTTGCCAAATTCCTACCAGAGAGTTCCAAACCCACAGATATGATCCACGCTTATTCTCATGGGAACCCACACGGAGCCAGGCTCTTTACGTATGGTCCCTCAGAGACATGCGTGTCACCGCCACACTTTCCTTTTTAAAAAAATACACAATACATATTCTTGGCAGAAAATGAGAAAATTAAGTTCAGTTTCGTAAACTTTTTTAAAGCAAAATAAATGGGAACAAGACAACTCATTAGGATTTAAGGCCCTTAGTTAGCACCCGAGACACCCCTCTCATAGCAAAGGATGCTTACGCTGATCTGATTCTCTGGCAACGGGGCGTGGGCAGGTGGGGGTCGAGGGGGTTGCGCTTTTTGGAAGCAGAGGAGTTCAGGCTCACATTCAAGGTATGACCTTGCTTCGCCATGAAGTCACCCGCACAGATGGCCCCAACAGGAGACAGTGACCCTCTGTGTCTCCAGGCTTTTCCAGGGGAGACCTAGTGTCAAATATCTTACCTTCTGTCCCCAAGAGCCATCTTAAACCCCAAACTTTGGATGGTTAAGTCTTCGAATACACTCTCTTCACTGCTCCCCACTCCCTGAAGCAACCTAAAAGCTGCGGTCAGGCCGCGGCATGGTTTGGGTTCCAATCAGCTGCAGGCCAGATTCCAACCACTCCACAGGCACCCCAGAGAACTGCCTAGGCGGGCGCTGTCGGGGAGTTCAAATTGTGTGGGTTGATTAAAATATCTTTCTCCATTTTCCACTTTTTCCTGAAGAGTTCACACTGTGTAGGATACCCAACATATTATTTTCCATAAAACTTCTTTGGAGTTTATATTCTTCATGGTGGGCATTTTTGTTCATTTTTCAATCATGAAAGTAATTCACTACTTTCAGAAAGAGGAAAAATTTAAATAATTATAAGATAAAAGGAAAGGATGAACTGGGAATTTCCTGAATTCATATCACCCCTAAGAAAATACTGTTAATATTTTGGCATATAATGTTTCACTTTTTAGCGCTATTTCTATTATGTACATTTCTATATCATACATATAAATGAATTTCTGGTCCTTTAAGAAATAGAAGAGGAAGAAAAAAAGAAATGGAAGGACATGACTTGCATCAGACTGGTTTGGGAAGTAAATCACCTTTGGGGCAGGAAGTGAGATGGTTGATGTGTGAGAGCCGTTCATATCTGCTCCAGGAGGTTTCACTTAAGGCAGTCCATTAGTGCTTTAATTTTATTTTATTTTTATTAATTTATTGATTTTAGACAGAAGGGGAAAGTGAGAAAAACATCTTATTGTTCTGCTTACTTATGCATTAATTGACTGCTTCTTGTATGTGCCCTGATCGGAGTTCATTGAATTTTAAATGACATAAAAGTACACCCTAGTGCGGTGATGAAGGCCTAGTTATGAAATGAAACCTCAAATTGCTTCAAAATAAAGTTGGGGCTGTGGGATGGAGAGGGGTGGAGAGGAAACAGGATCGCCTGCAGGTGATAATTTTTGAAGCTGGACGAGAAATACGAGGAGGGGCGCTTATTATACTATTTGTTGTATCTTCTTTGGTACGGAATTAGCATTTTTCATAACGAAGTTAAAGCAGACAACAGTTAAGCCCAGGAACTGGTGCATGGTGATGGACGAAAATCTGACTCAGGCCCTTCCCTTTTCCTATTTCTGACCATTTCTCTTTTCTCGGAAGGACCGATGCCATGGCTAGTATATTACTCACATAAAATTAACCACCGTGGCCAGCAGCCGTGCGTTCTTCCTCACCACATGTCTGTGGTGAGGCCGAGCAGCAGAACAGCGCAGGTGAGTGGGGCTGGGGGGTGCGACAACCTCAAGGGGAACCAGCCACCCTGTGCAAGCCTGGAACGTCACGGGGTTCTGGCTGTTTCCAAACCTGTGTTCACTCTGCATCCTGATCACTGTGGGTTTTAGGCAAATGACTTAATCTCTGAGCCTCAGTTTCTAAATCAATGAAATAGAAATAATCACCCTGACTTTATAGCACAGAAGTAAATCAAATAATGCATATAAAAATTATCACCCAGAAGTACTGAATTATTACACTGTTATCCTGAAATTCATATACTGTTATGACAATTATGCCTCAATAAAAAAGTAAGTTAAAAAAATTATGTGGCAGTATGCCCGACGCACAGCAGGTGGCCAGGGGTCACCCTTCCCCTTCTCCTGAGCGTGGAAGGAATCTGAAAGGTCTTTGCCTTTCTAAACTTACAAGAGTGTTAGAAAGATATTGTGTCCATATGATATTTTATAACAGGATGAGAAAAAGTTGCCATGAAGCCTGGTGTCGGAATTCCTCTTAGGAAAGGAACTATCGTCATTCGGAAAATAACTTTGAACAACGCGGAGGGGGAACCATGACATTCCAAGGATCTGGCATGACTGAAGTCACACCGCAGAGACCACCCCAGGACCACCTCTTACATCATTTTTAGTGGCATTTTGCTTTCTTGTAAACTCTTCCTATTTCTAGCCCCAAGCATTCCGTAACACCTTTCACGCACGTACGCCTGTATGGGTGGTATTTGTATAAATGAAAGACAGGGCCTGGGTTCCATGCCGGGGTCACCTCCCAAGGAAAGAGGGTCTAGGTGACTTTGCAGGCCCAGGATCTTCAGGTCAGAAGTGAGCATGAGACTGAAGTCTTGGGAAACGCACGAACTCTGTGAAGTCCTGGTTCTGGTTTGAAGGCTCAAGGTGAAATACAGATTATTTTACAAAAGAAAAGCCAGGCAAGCAACCATGAGACTGTTTGCGCTACATGGCAAATGCCACCAGGAACTGACTGAGAGAGATGCTTCTTTGGCGCAATCACGGCAGAGTTGCAGAGGAGAAGGAGGATGAACAAGTCCCCGAAGTGCCCCATGACTCGGATCAGTACAAGAAAAGAGTCTCAGGCCTGGCAGGTGTGGCTCAGTGTATTGGGCACTGGCCTGCGAACTGAAAGGTTGTCGGTTTGATTCCTGGTCGGTGCACATGCCTGGGTTGTGGGCCAGGTCCCTGGTTGGGGATGCATGGGAGAGGCAACTGAATGATGTTTCTCTAGCACATCAGTGTTTCTCTCCCTCTCTTTCTCCCTCCTTTTCCCCTCTCTCTAAAGATAAAATCTTAAAAAAAAAAAAAAGGGGGTCCCTCAGAAAGAGGGACTGTCCCCTCCTAAAAAAGCAGGACCATTTGTTTATAACTTAGACCCCACATGCTTTCCAAAGAAATTTGGGCATCGAAGTGACACATCCATATAAACATGGGAAAATTCAAGATAAAAAGAGATCAGAACCACGAAGAAAAAGCAAGGAGACAGTTCTGGGAACAAGGAGGACGTGGTTCCGGCCCTGGAGCCACCGGTAGGCGCAGGCAAAAGGCCCCTCAGAGTGCTCCGTAGCCGACCAAGGGCGTTGCACCGACTCAGGAGGAGGGCACCAGAGTCCAGGGAACTGCCTCCAGGGCACGTTTTCATCTCTCCACAGGCAGGTGCTCTGCCAAACCCAGCGGCCCGCGCCATCCATGTTCCAGAAGACACAGACGGCTCTTGCAAAGGTGGGCCAGAGACGGAGCTGGACTGACAAATTACAGCGTGGCTGTAACAGATAATTGGCCTGAAAAATTCCCGAGGTGTGAGTAATATATCTGAAGCCGAGAGTCTCCATAAAACACGAAAATAAGAACTGATTATGAATCAGTAAATGGAGGAGCAACACGAACTGCCGTCAAATATGAACACAATTAAAATGAATTCGTCATAAACGATATTCAAATGAAGACCACGGGTATGTGGATTTATGATTTGCACCAAAATATGAAAGAATAATAATAGCACTTTATCTTAAGCTATCAAACTTAATTTTGTTTTCAGTGTGCTTCAAGCACTGGCTATATAACTTGAGATGTCTGAATCATAAAACAGAATTTAGCCCAAATGATTTAAACAGTGATGGAAAACTAAACACTGAGTTTGTTGATTCCTAAGAGCTTATAAGTGCCTGAACAGAATGGAGTTCATGAAGAAAATACAGTGAAAATTTTTTTTATTGACATTGATGTGTTTCCAGGAGACTACAGACAGATTCTTCAGGGATGGCGCTGGGGAAAAGGAGAGCTTAGCTTGTTGCCGAGCACTGGCTTGCAATACCACCTGTTCCCGCTGCTGACCAGACCAGGTCGGCAGCCCAGAGTTCAAGAGCATAGTGTCCCGTAACTCAGCCGGTGCCCACTACCCACCCCACCCCTGCAGGCCCTTGAAGGTTGTTGGGTGTTACATTGTTTGAAATAATCCAAGTCCCATTAAAAAAATTAAATTAAATTTTTTTAAAAAGAAATGACCCAAGTCCCTGGCAATTAGGTTC
The DNA here is from genome assembly GCA_004026765.1 of Micronycteris hirsuta. Lineage (NCBI taxonomy): Eukaryota > Metazoa > Chordata > Mammalia > Chiroptera > Phyllostomidae > Micronycteris > Micronycteris hirsuta. Next base: position 85,934 of record PVJI01000938.1, on the reverse strand, counting down.
TTTATCTCTTAAATCTAGTCTCACCCTATAGTTTTTTTTAATAAGTAAAAGAGGCATTAGCATGTAGAAGGAGAGGCAAGCAGCCAGAAAAAACAACAGCAACACCCTTTTAAGTTCTAGTGACCTGGATTTCTGACAAATTACCGAACCATATGGAAATCTATTTTTAAAGTCCCAACACCCTTTGCAAAGCCACAAAACCGAGTTAGTCATGGAAACTACTGGCATCTGATGAGAAAGACGTCCATAAAGTCAACAGCTATTATTTATTAGGCACCAAATACACACGAGGCACTGAGCCAACGGCTTCACCTACAGTTGGTGTAGAGGAAAGACCTACTGTGTGTGACTCGGCATTGTCACGTCTGCTTGCAGCTGCCAGCCCAGCTCCCCGCCGCTGCCCCGCACTTTATGGAATGCTCCCCTACCTTGGAGAATACTATCCACCCATTCCCATCCTTACCGGTTCTTCATCTAGTCGGCCCAGGCCACCGCCAGGAAGGTGTCTGCTGGTCCTCCCATGCAGAATGCGCTCTCGTGCGTGCCTAGGTTTGGGGTTCACAGCACCGCATTACAGCTTCTGACCCAGAATTGAAAAGTTTCAAGTAATCTCAGAGATCGAGTTGTCGAAGTAGAAACATCTGAACCTGGAGAGAATTTTTATGAGAATAGTTGGGCCCCAGAAGCAACATCTCAATAGACTGGGAAAGTGCTGTGGAGAATGGCGGTTTTGCAGCTTATTTTACCCAGTTAGACAAAAAAGAGGAGGCGTGAGGAGGTATACATGAAATCCACCGGTGGTGGGTAAGAAGGTGGGAGGAAGAAAAGCGGGGAAATCTCTGGGACTGGGTGAAAAGACACATGAGAGAGGCACTCACTTCTTCGACACTGGAGGGCACAGGACAGTTACTACTAAACACTCACAGCGCAGGGAGATGGCACATCGGGACACAATGCCAGTGACGGGTCTTGTGGTCTTGTGCTCTGGTCACGGTTGGGCCCTGCGGGTGTGGAAAAGCTCGCTCTGTCTCGCGTTATCTCAGACGCAGGAGGACAACAGACAGGCTCACTTAAGGTAAAGGCTGACCTTTGTCAAGGAAGCTGTGGGCCTAGGACGGGACTACCTGCCATGACCCACTTTTAGTTGGGATGTTTTACGTTCAGGCCACCCTACCTGGTTACTTTCGGTCTCTGAGTTTGTAAGGCCACCGTGCAGGCCTCCCTGAGTGTGTTGGGGTTCGTCTGTGGCCCCCTTTCACCCACAGAGTTCTACCTTCAGTGTTCAGACGAAACACGTGGGACCATGCTGGTCATGAGGCCAGCTGGGGGGAACCTCGGAGCAGGGGGTCCTGTCTCCTGCTCTTTCCATCTTCTGCTAATGATGACACTTGATAATTTATTGATGGGTGAGAAGCGACACATTGGAGAGTCTACATGATCTGTAGCAACAGCCAGATGGTCCTTAATAAAACATTAATACAGCAAAAGCAGATGGCATCAATAACATATTATACAAACTTGCCTGAGAGCCATCAAAAGCATTTTTTCCTGGGCCTGTAATAAAGGAGAATTTATCAGACATGACATAAAAGAGGAAACCGGCCTCTAAATGGCAATCTGAGAAAATGTTTCTTGGTGCTTGTAGATATTTTGGATAAGGAAAGATTTTAAATGTGATTTCATGGTCGTGACAAAGCTTCAGTAGGAACAGAGCAGGGTCCTACAACTTCCTCCTTGCTTGAAAATCCAGGCCCTAAACTAGACTACCCCATTTTCCCACTTTCTTAGAAAAAGAGATTTCTGGATGGCATAAAAAATGATGTGTGTTGACATCCGCACAACAGCGATCATTAGACTGACCCTTGGGGGTAGTTGAACTACCAGACAGGCGCCGGTGTGGAGCAGGTCTGCCTGAGCTTCATGTAGGAATGGTTTCCCCACTGGAGTCCAGGTGATTTGGGGAGCACGTTTATTTAGGCTGGGGAAAGAGAACCAAAGGAAGGACTTAGGGTGGAAGAAGTATTGGCAGGAGAGGGCCTAGGCTCCCTAAAAAACTTACAGGAAAGGAGTGAGCCAAGGAGAGGCTGCTGTTGGCTTACCTGGAAGTCAGAGGAAAAGGGAGCCCTGGAGATAGGATCGCGGGTGAGCCTGGGTCGCGCTGCCGCTGCCCACTGCTTCCCTGGCTGCATGTCTCCTTGGGACCCTTTGAGTGTAGGAGGAAATAGAAAGTTCATGCCCGGGAAGGGGCATGGGCCTGCGCTAGTCTTTGTCCTGAGGGCTTTTTATCTTCTTTTCTGTGGGTGAGAATATTAGGTGAAGGTTTCAGCAGAATATTCACCAGCTTTCCGGGTGTATTTTTAATTTGCTGATGTGTCATAAGGAGAGCATAGTGGGTTTGGGAATACTCTTTGATCTGCTACACTGTTTCACTTTTATCTTGGGTCTGTCTGGCTTTTAATGGGGTTTTGTTATTGTTCCCCTTGGGTTTAGTGGGCACAAATGACATTAAGTGGGTCTCTGTTCTGTATCTCCCAGACCACGGAGATTTAAGCTAGGTGTTCTTTGTTGGGGAGGAGAGGTATAAACCATTCTTACTCAAGTGTCCTTGGTTAGGGGAGCTAAGTTCTTGCGATTTATCAGCTCGCTGTAAGTTGCTCAAACTATTTGGCCTTGTTTAATTTTCTTGTCTCAGTTTCCCCGTTCCTTTTTCCCAGAAATTTTCCTAGCATCTTTCTGCCCCACCTCAGTTGCAGGGGTCACTATTCCAGAAAACTTTTAAGAACAGAAGAAATAACCTGCATTGAGTGAGTAAATATTAATTTACCCAAAAGTGAAAAGTTGGACTTTCTGAATTGCATGTAAATGTATGACTTCCTCTCAAAATTTACCTGTCAGGCAGTAGTCAAAAGTTAAGGCTTAGCACTTACTGGGGTGGCTCAGTGGGTGGGGTGTCATCCTGCAGAGCAAAGGGTTGTGGGTTCGATTCCCAGTAGGGGTGCATGCCTGGGTTTCAGTCCAGGTTCCTGGTTGGGGGTATGAAGTTGGGGGCATGTGAGAGGCACCCAGTCTATGTTTCTCTCCCTCTCTCTAAAAATAAATAAATAAAATCTTTTTAAAAATTATTAAAAATAAGTTAAGGCTTAGACTCAGATTTTAGTTTAAATCCTGTTATCAGCAGTGCCAGATTTGTGGGATACCTCTAAGATTTAGTGTCTTTCCTCTGTAAAATAGAGATAATTGTACTCTTTGGATTTGTACAAAGATTCAACGAAATCATGTACCTAAAAGAGCATGCTGGACGCAGACATTCAGAAGTATCGCTACGCGATGAACGCAGTCCCCACGGTTCTGACTCAGCTGGAAGTGGCAGAGTTGTGAAATCATCAGTGGTTTCCTTTTTGTAATCCTTCCACAGGTCTTGCAACTTCCTCATCAAACCCTGCTCTCCAAAAAGGACCCGTGTCAACATTTATGCCTTAATGTCGTTGTTTGCTCAGTGCGGCTTCCCTGGGGAACGTTTACATCCCGAGCCCACCTCTAGTTCTGGAATAGGAGGCTGATCAGGCTGGAGGGAAGGTCTGGCCTTCCCCTCATTGGGGCAGGGCTGGGGGGAGGAAGGAGAAACGAGAAGTGGAACCCCGGGGACCTTCCAAGCATGCTAGTTCAGCTTACCTGGATCCCTCTTGCCGGGTCCTGATCAGACTAGTTTTTCCCACGTGCATTTTCTGACAACTTTCCTTCCCAAGTAAGAATGACCGGGTTCCATGGTCTAGGAACAAACTTCCGTCTACCCTCAAGGTTCTTCTGGCTGGTCTAATAATCAAATAGACACAAGACAGATTAGCCAGAGAAAGTAACCAAATGTGATACCATATCTATGGCACCCCACATGCATGAGGGGTTCGGCATTAGAAAGGGTGATATAGGAGACATCTTGAGCTGGGCATGAGGTGCTGCACTTGGGGGCTTCGGGGAGTCATTACAGGATGATAAGAAAAATAGTGAATAGAAGTTTGTCCTGCCCTGCAGATAGGTCGAAAGAAATGGTCTCCGGTAACAGCTTATTCTGGGCAAGGCCCCTCTCACTTTCACCTGGGTGGTTAAAGGGAGGGCAGAGTTCCCTCTTCAGCATGAGGCTAAAGTGGCTTTTAGCTCAAAGCGGCCTGGGCACCACGGAGGCACCTCTGGGGCTGGCTGGTTCCGAAGCCCCGCCATTCTTTCCCAGCTTTTCCAGCAGGTCACTCCGCTCGTCCCTGTAAGTCCGTTAAGGCCCGAGAATGGCTTTATGTAAGTAGATGGTGGGTGCTCAGTGGTGTCTGTAAAGTGAAAGAGAATTCCAAGGAACTGGAAACCAGTAATGGCTGCTTCCAATTCCTGGTGTCTGCTGGGTGCCAGACGAGTCCCGGTGACCACATGCATTAGGTGTTATCATCTCCGCCTTACCGAGGAGGAAACCGAGGCTTGGAGGAGTGGCAACAGCAAGTGGGAGTGAAGATGGGACCCTTCATGCTTGAGCCAACTCCAGAACCATGGAACAGCCAAGCCTGAGTCAGCGGCCACGCCGACACTGGCATTTGCCTGTTTGGTTGGTTTTGGGGGTTCGTATTAGTCAGAGAAACCCAACCAATAGGATGCACCTATATCCTATATCTGTATTTACCCATACAGATATATCTGTGTAGGTATACAAAATTTTCTGGGAAAAATGTTCTCTATACTATACCTACATATATATGAATGTAGATATACAGATATCTTTATATCTATATATATGTGAATGTAGATATATAGATATATTGATACATATCTGTGAGGGTCCATCCTATTGGTTTTGTTTGGTTCTACACATGGATATCTACATGTGTCTGTATCAGAGGAGCTTTGTTATGGGAATTGGCTCTTAAGATGATGGAGTTCGAGAGTCCCACAGTCACCATCCCCAAGTTGGAAGCCCAGGAGAGCCAGTGACATAAGTCAGTTTGCCTCTAAAGGCCGAAGAACAGGAGCACCCAGGTCTGAGGAGAGGAGAGTGGACGCCCCAACTCCGGCAGAGAGCACATTCCCCTCCGCCACCTTCTTGTCCTGTTCAGGCCCAAGGGACTGGATGCTGCCTACTGCTTTGGAAGGATGTCTTCTTCCCTCAGCCTACAGATTCAAGTGCTAGCCTATTTCCAGAAACGCCCTCACTGATGCACCCTCGTGGAAATAACGTCCAACCAGCTATCTGGTCATCCGTTAGTCTAGTGAAGTTGGTACGTAAATTCAACCATCACAGTGTCGATGTTTTCCATGTGAGAACACTAGCCCAGGAAGGCAGCGTCACTCTCAGAGACAAGCCCACGTGGGCTGTGAATCCCTGTGCACCCTGCTGCACTGGCCATCTACACGCCCCAGAGAGACCCAGTCTTCTCCCTGGCAGGCCCAGGTCTTCTCATGGGAAAAACGAAGCTTGAAGATTTCAAAGTATACTATGAGAAAAAAATTCCACCTCTGCCAACACTCTGAGACGAAGAAAACCTTCTCAGGCTGTCAAAGGTGCCCAGAGGTGCCAGGAGCTCACCTTCGGGAGCTGGCTGCTCTTCCGTGGTCCAGACAAGTAAACCCATCCTGCTGTGCGTTCCGCGATCAGTCAAAACTGAATCAGATGCCATGATCATTTTTCCTTGCCAAATTGCTTTTTTTCCATTGCACTGAGCCTTTCTAAGAACCTTACCAAATAACAAATGTGTGTACAATTCCCACTCTCTCCAGCCAACGAAAGCTCAGCTAAGGTGTTTTCTGTAATAACTGTTGCTGATGAAAGTACTGCCCTCACTCCACCACCTGTGTCTTCATGTTTTCTCAGTGATCCTTTAAACCAGGTGTAGGATTAAAGGTTTATTTTTTTATAGTACGTGCTCTCTAATCCGAAAATAAATGACTTAAACGGAACACAGGGGTGCTGCCGTGTGAGTTCCCCCGACTGGGATTCTTATAAAAGCCCTGAGCGTGGCTGACAGCTTTCTGCCCTCTGAAAGCATGTTGGAGTCGAGTCTGCCACTGCTCTCAGAAACCCATTTTCTCATTTTTTTCCCCTAGGTTCAAAGTCCACCTTTTCCAGCTTCCCTTGTGGTTAGGGGGACCACGTGACTGATTTCTGGGCAAAGGAAGGTACCCTGAACTGTCAGCCCCATGAAAATCTCCCATGAGGGAGCCTCCGTGCCTGGGTAACCCTGGCAGCCTTGGGTGGAAATGGCAGAGCCTGGTTCCTTTTTAAAAAAAAATTATATATTTATTTTTAGAGATAGGGAGAGAAATAAAGGGAGAGAAACATTGATGTATGCGAGAAACATTATTTGGTTCCCTCTCGCACACCCTCAACTGGGGACCTGGCTAACAACCCAGGCATGTGCTCTGACTGGGAATTGAACCAGCATCCTTTCAGTCTGCAGGCCAGTGCTTAGTCCATTGAGCCACGACAGCCAAGGCAGAGTCTGGATCCTAAAGGAACAGAGACTACTGTCTCCCACCCCTGCCTCCTACACTCTGGAACTACCTTCCATTGTTCACTGACTTCCCTTGACCCAGATACTTTTCCTCCTCCACATCCATCCTAGACGTTCTAGCCAAGACTTCCCAGGGCACAGGGCCATCAAACTGCTCACCCCTTCCCTCATTGCTGATCTGTCTGCCTTCCCAGACAGCCTCCCAAGCAATATGAGGGCACGGACCACATTTCCCTTGCTCACCATTGTATCTTCAGCATCTAATATCCTCAGCACATAGTAGGTTTAACAAATGTGTGTTGACAAAGGGTTGGATGCCTGGACTTTGCCCTTCTCTGTGCTGGGTACAGGAAAATTAGACACCGAACAGCCTTTGCCAATGATGACACCGAGAGAGAGAAGTGTGCGCCGCTCTGAGTTGGGTTCCTCGCGAATGTTTCCAGACACCTGGCACCTGGTGGACAACTGCCGGCCTTCACTGCAAACACCCTTAAGGGTGACAATGATACAGGTTTCTACATGGACAATGGACAAGAAAAATGGGAGTTTTTTCTAACTTTGTTTATTAAAAGAGAATTTCATAGAAACAAGTGTGGTAGATTGAAGAGCTCTGGAAATTCTTTGCTTTTTCCACTGACAGGTAAAATTCCCCTCTCCACGTATGAAGTCTGCCTTCCCTGAGACCACCATGACAAAGAGGACACATGTAGGGGGTCCGCTTGATAACCCCAGCTGACTGCTGCCTTCCAACCATTCCCGCCCAGGCCTTAGACACGTGGGTGAAGCCATCTTGGATCGCCGGACCAGGCCGTGCGCTGGCTGGACGAGTGACCCCAGTCGGTGCTGCACGGAAGGGACTGGAGAATCGTGCAGCTGAGCCCGGGCCGAAGGCTTGACCTGCATAATCAAGAGATAGAAATAAAATGGTTATTGTTCCAAGCCACTAAGTTTTAGGGTTTGTAGTAAATGATAACTGGAACAAGAAATTACTTCATGTCCTTATTTGTCTGATACTATTTGCGTTGAGACTTTTAATTTTGACCATTTTGATTTATCATTTGCTGGCCGCCAAGTAAATCTGAGTTCTCCTCCAGTCTGCGTCTGTACCAGCAATTGAGCGAGAGACGGCTGGGCACTGAAAGGAACAGGTGAGTTCTGGGCCATAGTCGGTCTTCCATGGAGCTATTTATTTTAAAACAGCAGTTGGTAAGATGCATTGGTAATACAGTATCCAGTTGTAACAAAAACATGTTTAGGATATAGGGAGTTAAATTAAATTGGTTTAAAAATATATATCAGTCCTGGCCTGGTAGCTCAGCTGGTTAGAGCATCATCCCCATATGCCAAGGTTGTGGGTTCAATCCCTTCTCAGGGCACAAGCAAGAATCAACCAATGCATGCATAAATAAGTGGAACAACAATTGATGTTTCTCTCTCTCTCTTTAAAAATCAATAAATTTAAAAAATTAAAAATTTTTTCAAGGTATGCCAACTTTTGTTTTAATTTGTTAGTAGTTATGTTTCTCTGAGAAGTACTCAATACGGTAAAAGATAAAATTATACACAGGTGAAAAATTTTAGGCTCAACTTAAAAGTGACATTATGCGAGAAATGATTATTATAGAAAAGGAAACTAACTTTTATTAAGGGCCTACTACATGTGGAGTGCTCTTCATAGATCTTCTCTTTTAATCTCATGACAACACTGTAAGTAATTTTTAAATGGGAAGTTAAAAATTTGCCCAAGGTTACTCAGCTGGTAAGCGGTAGTTTGGACTTGACCCCAATCTGATCAGGCAAAGCCTGTGTGTGTTCCTTGTCCTCTATAGAGCTGGTTCATCGAAAAGAGTGCAGGTGATCTCTCACTGTGGTTTTAATTTGCATTTCTCTGATGATTAGTGACATTCAGCATCTTTTTATATGTCTATTGGCCATCTGTATGTGCTCTTTGGAGAAATGTTTATTAAGGTCCTCTGCCCATTTTGTAATTGGATTTTTTCTTTCAGATGGATAGACTTATGGGGGGGAGGAGGGAATGGCCTCATAAATTATATACTTGTCTAAGTACTATGCTGCACACCTGAAACTGATATAGCACTGAATGTAAACTGTAATTGAAAAATAAAAATTTAAAAAAAGAGTTCATATCTTCTCAAAAGTGGCTGCCATATAGAACTGATCCATTAAAATGTTCATTTGTGAAATATACCCCATTAATGATTGTACCAATTTTTGCTGGCCTTCACGGATTGGTTACTCAGTAAGGATCTGGGGATAGAGTAGGGAGTATGTGACTTCCCATGGATGTGTTTCAGAAGTCCTGTAACTTGAAACATAGTCTATTAAATGAATCTTTTTCAAAGCGAAGATTTGTCATTATTGGGGTTTGATGTTTTCTTTTAATTCTCTTTCTTTTTCTCCTTGGGCTGAAAGTTCCCATCTTGTCTTTGTCTATCTAAATCTTCAAATGCTTTTATTTCATAAAAATAAACACAACTGTTCAAAAATACACAGAAAAGTGGAGACTCTCAGGGCTTTGCCAGAATCCTCCGGACCCACACAGGATGGGGCAGGGAGAGTAGCCCTGGTGCACAGGAGGCGGGAGGAGGGCAATGGAGCTCCTTACCCACAATTCATCCCTCCCTCCCAATACACACAGGTGTGTTGAAGACACACAGGCTTAGGATGTGACTCTAATGGTGCTTCCTATTTTCTGTTCTGAAGATTGAACCGCCGTGTGGTTTAAAAGCTCAGATGGTGTCAAATGATCTGTGTCTAAATCTTGCTTTGTTTCTTCCTGGCTGGGTGGGCTTTCCATTTTGTGCCTCAGTTTACTCATTTGTAACTCGGACCTCCAACCATTTGCTGTGAGAATTAAGTGAGCCAATCAATGAATGTAATGTACTCAGAAGCATGCATGACAATAGCAAATCGGAAGTACTATATAAATATTAGCTGCTGATCTTATTCTTGTCGTTCTCGGGCATTTTATTGAAAGGCAGTGGACAGGACAAAAAGAGTGAAAGAATGTGAAGCCACCCAGTAACTGCTGACACCAACGAGCTCGTGCATCCTGTTATAAGGGGTAAGCTAAGCAGACACTGGTCTCTTGGGGCAGGAAGCTTGTGAACACACCGTGTATGAAGATGTTCTTCAGATGAATGTCCTATGTCAGGACGCAATAATCTCTGACAATGAGCCAGTCATCACCGTATGATTTTATGAAGATAAAGAATCAATGAAATGTCTCTTGACAGGGCCAGGAAAGTGATTCTTTTCTTATTCCAATACCTAATCACTTTGGCAAGGCCCGGGACCTGGAGAGGACCACCACTCTCAATCATTTCTACTCACTCATTCATCCGACAGCCGTCGATCCTGCAGCTGCCTTGTGCCGGGGCTGCAAAGGTGAGTGAGACCCACATTCTGGTGGGAAAACCAAACAGGCGAATGCTATAATCAATTCAGAAATTATTTCCTGACGACCGTGCATTGAGTGCTGTGTTAGGTGCTGGGTGTAGTGAAGAAAATGGACAGAGGATCCTGCCGTGGTGGAGCCAGTGTTGCTCTAGGCCAGGGAAAGAGAAAATACAGCGTGAAGTGTGATGTGCACACACAGCCTATCAGATGGTGATCGGTGCAAAGGAGAAAAATAAAGAACTACAAGTCTTCCTTCCTGCGGGTTGGTGGACCGTCAGTGCTTTCAGTGTGATGGCGTGGAAGCTATAAGCAATCAGGAGATTGATTTATACCCAGGAATATGCAGTAGGGTACTCTGTCTCATGCTGCTCGGCAGTGGCAACCGGCCACTGCTCCCAGCAAGCCACGCCATCACCAGGGTAATCCGTACAGAGTATGCAAGGATTTTGCCCAACTGTAGGCTAATCTAAGTGTTGGGAGCACGTCTAAGTTAGGCTCGGCTAAGCTATGATGTTGGGAGGTTAGGTGTATTACATGCATTTTCAACGTATGATGTGTTTATCTGGATGTAACCCTGTCTGAAGTTGAGGAGCATCTGTAGTCAGGGGCGACTTCACTGAGAGATTAGAGCAGGTGGGAAACCCTCATCTAGGGATAATCCTAGAGCCTATGGTGCCAGAGGGAAGGCCCTGACTCCCCCCCACCCCGACCACCCCCCCTGACCACCCCCCCAGTGGAAGGCAGCAAGGAAACTCAAGACTCCTGAGTGTGAGTTCTCAGAGTCTTAAGACTTCCTCTGGTTCATCGTGTTCAGCCTACAGAGAGCACCGCTGAGAAGACCCATAAATAGAGACTGAAAGCATATAATGTTCAAGTGAGCCGAACAGCAAGCAGTTTGGGGGCACACTCACCCATTAGACACCCACTGAGAACCTGGTATGAGAGGTGCTGGATTCTGCCGTCCAGGAACTTACAATATAGTTACATGAATTATTACCAAGCGTCAGGACTCACTGTGGGCACAGCCACACCACAAATCCGGACACTCCCAGGGACGGGCATCAGGGGCTGTCCCACGGGCTGTCCCAGTGGGACCAAGAAGCCACAGTCCCAGTCCACGCCCCATTGCTGGTGGTGGGTCGGGCGGTTTCCAGGGGCAGCGCTCAAAGCCACGGCGCTGCGGGCCGGAGGGAAGGCCTCTGGGGCGAGCCCTGGGGCGCAAGCGACGGCCCCGGGGAAGTCCCGCGGAGAAAGGGAAGCAGCTCACTCCCGGCCCTCGGGCAGGTGTAGGGACGCAGCCAGCCGTCCCGGGCCCGCCTCGGCTGCAGCCCGGCTCCTGGCCCGCCACGCCCCGCCTGCTGCCTGCTGCTTGCTGCCGGGGTGGGTCTCGGCTCCGAAGGGAGGGGACGAGCAAAGGTCCCTTCGGACCGCCCCCCGCCCCCCGCCCTCCGCCCACTGAGCCCCCGCCCTCCCCCATCCCGTCCCGCCCCCCGGGGCATCCTCATCCCGGGTCCGCGCAGGCCGTGGAGTGCCAGGCGCGGGGCTGCGGGCACCGAGCTGCGGACGCGGGAGGTAAGTGTGGGACACCGCCTGCGGGAGCGAGTCCTTCATCTCCGGGACACCCCTCCTCCGTCCCTCCTAAGAGGGGCGGATCCGTCGCCTGCCCCCAGCTGGACCGCAGGCCCTGTCGCGCCCTCTCCTCTCTCCGCGTCCCCGTCCCCTAAGGCCCCTCATCCCTTTCCCATCCTCCCCCTTCCCGCTGCCGCCGCCTCCCCTGGTGCTGCCAGGCCAGCTGGTACCTCTGTCTTCCCGCGTCACCGCCCCCTCCCGGCTCCGGCACTCTTTGTTCCGGCTTCTCCTCTCAGGCCTAAGAGGCAGGTGGGGAACTGGGGCTCAGCATGAATTCTGTACCGAGACATTGGGTTCCCTCCAGGAACACACTTAGAGTTGAGCCAGTCGGGTCTGCTGCTGGTTGCACCGAGGAAGACCTCTCACCACGGGGAGGGTGGGGCGGGGGCGGGGCAGGGGGCGTCTCAGTAAGTGGGTGTCAGAAAGGAATGAAAGGATTTGGGCCTGGAGGTGATTTGAGGGAGAGTGTAAGGAAACAGGACTTTGCTCTGATGGATGCTGCCAGGAAGTGGGGTGAGATTGTATAGAGAACCTTCCTAAATCTTATGGAAAAGGAGGGACGAGGAAAGCTGTGGTTGGTCACTCAGCAGCCGGGGCTGGGGGTGGTAGTGGGGGTGCTTAGTCACTCTGTGGTTCGGACAGTGTTCAGATTTTGTCTTTGGTCTGTCAGGGTTACCAGAGGTCCTGTTTTGTCTTGATGTGTCGTGACCAGAGTGGCTTGGGCGGACAGCGATCTCTGTGGCTTTGTGCATGCGCACCAGGCGGATGCCAGCCAGAGCCCAGCCACACCACGCACTGGCCCAGGCCCGCATCCTCCACGTCTGTAAAACGCTGCGCACAATGCCCCTTCGGGGCCGCTGTGAACACTGAACGAGGGAGCGCGCATGGCACACAGGGGGGACTCGCCTTACAATGACCCCACCCCTCCTAAACTAGTTTATGGTGATGTTGAGGCTTCTTCCCTACAACTATTCAAGCAGAAACCCTATGATCAGCCAGAGCCTATCCAGAGGAGAGTCTTGAATTGGGTCCTTTCCAACTCAGATGTGATCATCCTGCCACTCTGAATCACCCTTAAGAACGGGCACTGGTGATTACAGTATCTTCTCACACAGTCATCACCTGGAAAACTGTTTTGTGGGTTCTTTGCTCCCAGGAACCAGGGCCCAGTTGGCCATGTGCTTTTCTGGCTTCGAGTTGTCTTCCTGTCCCGGTCTCTTCCTCAGAGGTCTCTTGTCCAGGAGTCTGATTCAAGCTTGCATAGCCTTTCCGCACCCACCGTGGCTCTCTGAAGTCCCCTGTGAGCTGGGAAGCCACACTTGCTGATCGAATTCTGAAGGCCACGTGTGCGAGCCCAGGGTGAAGTGCCGTGGGGTTTGGCCCGGAGCGTGTTGAGCTGCGTCTCTCCTAAGGCCATTTGCATCCACTTCTAGGTTGGAGCGTTCTGGAAACTTGAATCTGAAGTCTGACTTCTGGTTAATTGAGATGTTTTTGTGCTTGTCTGTGTTCGGTAATGTGGGTTTTAGGTACTTCAGTTGGCCCTGGGCATATTACTTTATTTTTCCTGGCTGGACAGTTACTTCAGATGTGTGAGAATGCTCTGCAGCTTATTATCTCCCAGTGCCAGCCATGACAAGCTCTATTGTATTACATTTCGAGCCTCTGCCCTGCCTGATTTAGTATCAAAAGTTCCTAGGAACACAGAAAAAAAAGAAAAAAAGAAAAAAGAAACAGTAGAAAATGGGCCAAGAACACAGTTAAGAAAAAGGAGTACGCAAGGCTTTAAACAGAAGATGCTTCATTTATATTAACATGAACTGTACTGAGATGCCCTTTTTTACCTGTGAGGCTGACAAAAATACAAAACTTTGAATACACACTGTTGCCGAGACTGATACTTTCATATCTTATTGTTGAGACTGCGAAATGGTTCACCCCGTAAATTGTAGATGCTTGTACCCACTCATCTCGCAACCTTCTTCTGAAAATCTCCCTTCGGGTGCTCTGCCCATGGACGAAGAGGACGTGCGTTCAGGAGTATTCAGTGCGGCATGTGTATAATGACAAAATGTGGCCAGCACCCGAGTGACCAGCAGTACAGGGCAGGGTGAATAAACAATGTCAGGCCCGCACGATGGAGCGTGGGCAGCGGTAGCGAAGGAGGTGCTAACGTGGGAAGATCTCCAGGATACAGTGTCACGTGACAGACAGCAAAGTGCAGACAGTGTTCAGACCCCCTTTTACTCATATTTGTATAAAGAAACATGAGGGTAATGAACCTGAAGGGCGGGGATGAAAGGGTAGATGGGCCTGGGTAGCAATGGGATTTCTAGGTGTATTATCTTTTTTTTAAAAAAAGATTTTATTTATTTATTTTTAGAGAAGGGAAGGGAGGGAGAAAGAGAGGGAGAGAAACATCAATGGTGGTTGCCTCTCGTGCACTGCCCACTGGGGACCTGGCCCGCAACCCAGGCATGTGCCCTGGCTGGGAATTGAACCAGCAACCCTTTGGTTCACAGTCCGTTGCTCAATCCACTGAGCCACACCAGCCAGGGCTGTATTATCTTTTACATAATTTAAATATTTGAGCCATGTAAATATATTATGCATTCAAACATTACTAAAAAAGAAATCTCTAGTTTGACTTCACAAGGAGAATATTCTCAGAGTTCCTTGATTGAATAAGCCTCATTCTAATAAAAACCTACAAAGTAATGGCCCCTGTGTTGGGCAGAATGAATCTCGCTCCTTACCCTTGATACCCTCAGTGGGTACCGTCTCACTGCCCCCACCACCGTGCTTCCTCCTGAATGCCCTCTCTTGGCACCAGGCATCTCGGTCTCATCAGCCAGCCCGGCCTCAGCTTCCTGGAGGCCGTCCCTGGGGGCTCCTGCCTTTCACGGCCACCCTCATATCCAAGCAGATTCTGGGAAACCACCAACCCAGCGTCTTTCCTATCCTTTTGCCCTTGACACAGTGCGGCATTTGTTGTCCATCTCTAATCATGTTCCCTTCCGGTGGTTTCCTATTTTGCTTCCAGAAGGTCTTTTTAAGTGACCACTCTGATCACATTGCTCCCTACACAGCCCCACCCCACCCACGGCTCCTGTTGCCGGGGCCCCCAGCAAGGGTCCTCATAGCCTCGTTTGTACACCCAGATGCAGGGAAAAGCCCCAAGACTGAAAATCTAGCTCCGTAAGCAGAAAGCAGGGAAAGACAGGAGGAAGGGGCAGGCCCTCCAAGTCTGGCAATTAACAGAGCTCGTCTGGGGAACTTACGAGGTGCACTGGGGGCGACTGCAAGACAAAGTGGCGATCTTCTGTGTCACTTCCCAGATGCCAAAGGATTATGTAGGACAGGGCAGTATGGATGGTATGTGATGGGCCCCAGGAGCATGAGAATGCCCGATGTGCTTGCCTGGGTCGGGACAAGGCCTGTTCCAGGACAAGGCCTGTTCCAGGAACCAGCACTCATGGGACATGGGAGAGGTACTGGTTCAGGTCAGAAGGAAAGCATTTGTCACCATCAGACAGACCCTGAGGGTGTTTACAGGAAGCATTCTCTGTCTGGCCCCGGTCTAGCTCAAGGGCACAGCAGCAGTCACGTCAAGGAAGGTCTGTCCTCCCCCGACCGGGACCGAGGGCACGTCATCCTTGTCTTTTGCCCTTTCCGACTCCAGAACCCTGCCTCGGGTGAGGAGCCAGGCCCAGAGCCTGAAAACAATGCCAGGTCCATCGAGGAAATGGCGATGGGCATCTCAACACAAAACGAAGTCTCCTGGACATGACGAGCTTGCTGGTAACCATGTCCCCCACCCCTCACCACCTCCCGCCAGTGCTAGGCTTTGAGAGTCACTGCTCATTCGCTAATGCATCCCCACGGTGCTCTTTGCCTACTTACTGCCACTTAGCCCACAAAAGGCAGCACGGATGTCACCTACTTCAGGACAACTTCTGTGACCCTCTGCTTCTCTCTAGTGGGAAGCTTTCAGATGCTTTTATCTTTGTTCATTCCTTGTAGCGATCTGTGCCAATATCTAGGTAAAACCTAGCTGCTTATTTCTCCATCCAGTCACTAAGGGGAGAAACTACTTACTGCCTCTGTATCCCAAGTGCTTAAAAGTGGTACCTGGGTATGGTAGGTACTTAGGAATAATTAATGAATAATTCATAAATGTTTTGATGAATGAATAAATGAGCCATCCATTGCATGTAAGAGCCTTATGCTTCGTATAGTGCGAGATCAATTAATTGGAGATGAAAACCTGGTTTTCCTTCTTTGTAGTTCGCTGTTTTCCCGGAAGGAACTTTTTTGCACGTTTTAGAATCCCTTCCCTAAATGTTCATTCTTGTTAATATACAAGAACAGGGTGAGGCAGCTACACAGCAATCTAAGCGGAGTTTTTTAGAGACGAACTAGTGGTGGGTAAGAGCGGTGTTTTCTGATTCTCTGGAGGAGGTCCTTGTTAAAGAAAGTGGGTTAATTAGTTCATGTCTGAGATTGCTCCCAGCTCGCCCGTTCTATGATTTTATTATCTCTGTGAGTGCCACACACCAGGGTGAAAACACAAATAAAGCACAGTTCTTGTCCCTGGGACATTTTAACCTTTGGCCATGGATAGTTGTTTAAAATCTTACTTCAGTTTGTGCTTTTCTGAGTAAGAATGCTTACATACATGTGTGCATGTGTGTATTGGGAATTGTTAATAACCTTTGCTCATGTTTATATCACAGTATTTTAAAAACTTTATCCATAAAAGTTTTTCATAAAGTATTCTAGTTCTTTGTTATAAATATTACAAGTATTTTTTTCAGTTTTCCATTTGTCTTCCTAAAGGTCTTTCTCCTTTTAAAATTATACCGATATTTGTCTGTGCTTTTTTGTAGTACGTTTATGGTTTTATTTTTTCCTCAACCCCCGCCCCCCCTGCCCCCACTAATCCATTGAGAATTTGCTCTGCGTATGGCATGAGATCAGGCTCTGAGTATTTTTTCCCAGATGATTAGCCTGTGGTTCTAGCACCTTTTATTGAATGATCTATAATTCATTCACTGAATACAGTCCTTTCACATCTTGCAACGTGTCTCTTCATTCTTCCTCCAGCTGAAGAGTGACTGGGACTTCATTTCTGGGTTAAAAAGTAATAGCTAGTTACTTGCCATTCACGAATACAGGAATCGCAGCATGTAGAGACAAAGCACATTTGACTCTTCATGGAAATGGTCATAAGTAAGACACAAACTGGGGTAGTCAGTGCGTTGTTCAAATACTTCCAGGTCTCTGGCTTCCTCATGCTTGGTGTAGGATAGTCTTTCCGGACCAGTGTGATTGGCTGAGGCCATGTGACTAGTCCTGACAAATTGTGCGCAGATGTGGTGTGTGTCGGTTTGCGGCCAGAGCATTGCATGGCTGGTGTGAGACTTTCCTGAACTCTCTTTCCAGTTGGGTGATGACTAGTGATGCTCAAGATGATGGCTGCCCCTCAGTCTGGATTGCGCAGAGACTATGATTGCAAAGTCTTCCATCCTCCTCGATTGGACGCGTAGTGTGAGAACTAAATACTCCTCTACTGTCAGAAGACACTAGGGTTTAGAGGTTATTTGTTTCTGAAGCATAACCTTGCCTATCCTGACTTATGCACATATTCCCTTTTAGTATTTCAGTTTGATTTTTTATTTTATTTTTTTGGTCACCTACTGAGCTCAAGCTAGAGGCTTTTCTAGAGAGAAGGTATTTTTTCGTGAATACTGATTAATGCTATGAAGAAATCAGGTAGCTTTAGGAAAAAAGTCACAAAATAATAACTTGTTTAATTTGGGGGTGACATTATTTTTCCAGGTAACCTGGAGTTCTCAAAATGTTTGCCAAGGCAACAAAGAATTTCCTCAGAGAAGTTGATGATGGAGGAAGCCTTATCCCAGTGTCAAGCCTGAATGACTCCGATAAGTTACAGCTTCTAAGTCTGGTGGTGAAAAAGAACAGATTCTGGTGCTGGCAGAGACCCAAATACCAGTTTTTATCCGTCACCCTGGGAGATGTGCTTACAGAAGGCCAATGTCTGAGTCCAGGTATGTTTCTTTCTCTTCTATTTTACAGTTAGTCCTAGAGCAGAGGATGATGATTCTTCTAGACACATTTCGTGTTGAGTGATTATATGCTGATAACTTGTGATTTCTCCTGTTTCTTTGCCTGTGGTCTTAGAAACCTATCTTTTCTTCAAATGACAAAATTCCGCCGAACAGACATGAAAGGACATAGCTTAATTTGAAAACAAAATAACAGTGCAGCTCTGGGTATGAGAGTAAGACATGACCATTCTAGATGCTGGGACCACTCCACATATGTGGGACGGGTCTGCCACCCAAAATTTGGTTTGGTGTTGAGGTTGATGAGGCCATCTACCCATCAGGTGGATGTGAAATTTTATTACTCATGTAATGAATGGGCATGGCAGGCTCCCAAGCTGGCCCAAAAATAGCTAGAGAGAGGAGGGATAGGAGATGAAGTCAGCTTTTATTGTGAAGGGGAGGTGGGGGAGGCTTTCAGGGTTTGAACTTCCTGCTGGGGCCAATGGAGGGAGCACCTGAACTTTCTCACCAGCTTGCCCAGGTGTGTGACAGGAAGGGAAGGGAGCCTGGGGGAGGCAAAGTTGTCAGCAGTAGACATCAAAAAGGGACTCAGACTCTGTATTATTGTTGAATATTTGTAAAATGTAGAAAGACATGAAAATAAACCAACAAAAATTTTACCATCAATGTTAATTCCCATTAACTCCTGGATTGTAGTCTTTTCCCCCCCTGCATCTAATTTTTTAACAAGAAAATTGGAAACATATTACATATTCCTTCACAGGTTTAAATAGTTTAAAATACTGTTTTCAACAAACCCATAATATTCCTTTTTGTGTTTCTACCTGATTTGCTTAGCCATTTTTAATTTAGTGCTTAATAAATAAGGCTACAATGAACACTTCGATCTGACTATTTGTTGTTTTTTTGTTTTTCCTTTAAGCAATTGCTTTAGCACAGATTCTTAAAGACAGAATTAAGGGACCAGAGATTGGGGATTTTTGAAGCCTTTTGGAGCTCAGTGCCACACCATGTTTTGGAACACAGGATCTGTGAAAGTATCATCAGCACTTAGTATCGGACTAAATGCTGTCCGAGTCCTCTTCTATTCTACAGTTAGTTCCAGAGTTCTCCAATTCTGCGAGTGCAGCTCTATTGAAGGGGAGAAGAGAAAGAGGAGATAATTTGAATTGACAAATAATCTCCACTTTCTTCCAGCCCAGCTTCCCGCCGGTGCTTTCTTCAGCCAGGGTTATTAGGAGAGCTGTCAAGTAATGATAAATATTTTATGTAATCTCCGCCTGCCCGGGATTTCTGGTAGAACTTCTACTGGGGGGCAAGAGAAAAAAACTCGCAGAATAGACCATGGGCCCCCGAGAAGCTGGAACTTTACTGTTCTGTGCTGCTGAAGTGCCTCTTTTGTGGTGGCCTAAAAATTCATGAAGACAACTGTTAGGTGGCTGTTTGGTGGCTCACATATGCTGACCATCTAAGGCCAGGGCTCACCCCGGCTCTGCATCCTGCTGGTGTTAGGGCTATGATGAGAGATGTCCTTTGCCTTGTCTACAAAGAGGTCCTGGATGCTTCCCCCTTCGGTATTTCTCGTCACTTGCAACAACACTGAAGTGTTTGTATTACCCAGAGATGTGGCGGTTGGAGGGCTGGTGACTTGGTTGTTGTCCTGGTGGTGGTCCGTTGGCTTCCTCACTCCTCCCTTCCATCAGGAGCAGTAGATGACTCGAGGCAGAAGTGTGCACAAATGACACTTTTTTGGAGGTGCATCTAGAGGGGATTTGGGGTGCATAGACAGTCTTGCTTGTCCTCGGCGGCTGTGGGTCCAGTCCTGGGGACAGAGTTTCCAGGAGTGGTAATAACCTGATTGAGACCAGAACTGTGACCTGCAGATAGAATTTCTGTCTGTGTAGCACTTTGTACAATTGAGGACGGTCCTGTTTATGAGAAATGACATTGTTTTGGCCTAAACCCCGTGGATAGACTGAGCACCTATGTGCCAAGCAGTGTTTTGCAGGCTTCACACATAGGGACTTGAAACAGAGCCCATCAAGTAGGCATTATTCATTACCTCCAAATTATAAATGACAAACCCGCGGTTCGGGGAGATAGATACTGCCCAGGGTACCCTGATAGGGATATTAGTGATATGATCTGGAGCTCTTAAACCTGCTCTGTGCGGCTTCCCACCGCATTTCCCAGAGTATCTGTATTCCACAGGATGTGGAAAGAAAAAAGATTTTGAATTAGGGGTATTCTCACAGGCTTCCTACTTTTCGTGGTGGAGGAGATGTTCTCTACTTTGTAAATGTCAGAGATAATGAATGGAGATTAATCATCACTAACCCTGGTTGAGGAATGGATGTTCTTGATTGGAGTGAAAGACGTACAGGTGCTGGGGGTGGATGGAAAGAAAGAAGCCTTTGAGACTCCATGTGAATTTGAATCTTTTATGAGGTACCACCAGGAGCCCAGGAGAGCCTTGGGTCAGGGATATGGAAAAGCCAAGTGTAAAGTTTGTAAGAGACTCTCAATGTATGTTATGGAGTAACAAGGACTGAGACTATTTTTATGGTGGTATTCGATTGGATTAAAAATCTATACAGCAGAAATCTGGAGATTGGCAGTTGAGGTATGAGATCATCAGATGTTTATCTTTAGTGTTCAGAAAAGAAGGGCGGAGCTCAAAGGCAGTCCGTAGCAGTCACCTGGATCTGGCCATGTGATGAGCATGGCAGTTCCCAGGAGGCTTGATTGAAGCTGGACACCAGGTGGGCGGTGGCATCTTCCTTAGGGAGCCAGGAAGGTAAGCTGGAGGGCCTGGAGCTTGTGTGTTCCAGGATGGGTTTGCAGGAGGAGGGCATGCCCACCCACTATCGCATAGGCAGAGAGAACTGCGTGACAAGGACTTGAGTGAGTAACGGGGTAGAGGTCAGATATAAACAAATAAACCTGGGAAGGGAATTATTTGCGGGGAGATAGTAATGAAGACCAGGAGAATGTTCTCCAAGATGGGTGGGTAGGAAGGGAAGATCCCGAAGGATAAGTCCAGGTGGCCAACCTGCCAGACCCTGAGTAGGGCGGGCCGCTCAAGGGTGTGTCCAGGGCTGAGCCTGCGTGTTTTCTGTTTTCACACCATCTTCTTCTAGTCACTTCACCCTGGAAAGGCACACGTTTAAAATGTCCTATTTCTTCACCAGGATAGTGGATAAATGGACTTTAAAAATATTCAATAAATTCCACAGATATTCTATGTATACTTGTTTATACATGCATATATTGGAATTAAAACACACACCAAAAAATCAGAAAAGCCCCCAGCGGAGCCCC
This sequence comes from Micronycteris hirsuta, assembly GCA_004026765.1. NCBI lineage: Eukaryota > Metazoa > Chordata > Mammalia > Chiroptera > Phyllostomidae > Micronycteris > Micronycteris hirsuta. The sequence continues at coordinate 64,990 of PVJI01000938.1, read as the reverse complement.
TGGCCGTCCATTCCCACCAGCTCCCCATCAGCACCCAGCTGTGCCGGAGCCCTTTCCCCTTGCCCACACACAGCACGGTGGCCATCTGTCCATCCCGCATGCAAGCCCCGTGTCTCCCACAGGACTGGAAAGCTAGGTGACCTAAGGCACAGAGGTGGCCTTGGGGTCATCAGATTCCCTCAAATGTCGCCTTCCCCCCAGTGGTTGTGGAGTCGGACTTCGTGAAATACGAGGGCAAGTCTGAAAACCACGTGAGCGGGAGCATCGAGACGGCCCTGGGGAAGGTGACGCTGAACGCCGGAGGCAAGGGCCTGGTGGAGAGTCGGTCCTCGTTCGGGACCCTGCAGAAGCAGGAGGTGGACTTACAGCAGCTCCTCGGAGACGCCGTGGAGAGGTGAGGAGGCTTCTCTTGGGCACCTTGGATTTTGACGCCTCTCGAATTTAAAGTCGGATCTTTGTTTCTTTGTCAAAAGGGGACTTGGTGGCCTGGCTGGTGTAGCTCAGTGGATTGAGCGCGGGCTGGGAACCAGAGGGTCCCAGTTCAATTCCCAGTCGGGGCACATGCCTGGGTTGCACGCCAGGATCCCAGTGAGGGCCATGTGAGAGGCAACCATACATTGCTGTTTCTCCCTCCCTTCTCCTCTCTCTAAAAAATAAATAAATAAAATCTTAAAAAAAAAGGGAACTTGGCAAATCGATGTATATTATGGAATGCTCGTTGTGCTGAAACTTAAAATTTAAAATGTTTTTTCAGTTACAGTTGACATACAATATTGTTATTCGTTTTAGGTGTACTATATAGTGATTAGACATTTATATAATTACGAAACGATTGCCCCGATGAGTCTAGTACCCACCTAACACCATACATAGTTACAATATTACTGGGTGTGTTCCCTATGCTGGACTTTATAGCTCTGTGACTAGGTTTGGGGGGGTGTTGACTAGCATTTTGTGTATCTTTTTCACCCAGCCCTTCAACCGGTTCCCATCTGGCAACCATTAATTTGTCTCTGTATCTTATGAGTTTGTTTCTGTTTTGCTTGTTCATCTATTTTGTTTTTTAGATTCCACATGCGAGTGAAATTATATGCTGTTGTCTTTTTTTTGTTTGCCTTATTTCTTTTGGTATAATATCCTCTAGGTTCATCCATGTTGTTGCAAATGGCAGGATTTCATTCTTTTTTATGGCTGAGTTATATATAAATAAAACATACATATATAAACACACACATACCACTTCTTCCTTATCTATTCATCTGCCAATGGACACTTAGGTTGCTTCCATATCTGGATCTTTATAAATAACGCTGCAATGAACATAGGGGTGCATATGTGTTTTCTAATTAGTGTTTCGGATTTCTTCAGAGAAATAGCCAGAGTGGAATTGCTGGGTCATATGGTAGTTCTATTTTTAATTTCTTGAGAAATCTCCATACTGCTTTTCACCAGGCCGCATTCCCACCAACAGTGCACAGAGATTCCCCTTTCTCCACATCCTCGCCGCATGTGGGTATTGATTTATTGGTGGTAGGCATTCTGACGGGTGTGAGGTGATATCTGATTATGGTTTTAATTTGCATTTTTGTGATGTTGAGCATTTTTTCACATGTCCATTGGCCATGTGTCTGTCCTCTTTGAAGAAATGTCTATTTAGGTCCTCTGCTCATTTTTAATCGGGTTGTTTTGGGTGCTAAATTGTATGAATTACTTATATATTTTGGAAGCAACTCCTTATTGGATGTGTCATTGGTGAAATTCTTCTCTCATTTAGTAGGTTTTTCACTTTTTTTTTTTTTACCTGAAATTTAACTGGGCATTCTGCGTTTTTATTAGCTGGATCTGGCAAATAAGGGGGAATTGGGACCAGAGGGTGGGAGCGTCCAGGGGCCTCTGTCCCCTTTGTTTTCAGGTGGCCCTCGCCAGCCTGACCCTGTTTTTCAGTCTTGTAATTTGTTTCAGGAGCCACAGTGCGGCAATGCTCTGCAATCACATTTCCCAGTGCAGTTCTTCAAATGCTCTTTCTGATTCGGGTGTAGAAGGCGGTGCCAACAGGAAGCAGATGGGGAGAAGTCAGTGAGCCAGCTGGGAGGAAACATTCGCAGAGAAAGAAGCCAGGGCCGGCAGTTATGAGTGGGGACACCTGCGTCTGCTGAGCACCTACTGTGTGCCAGGCACTTCATAGATGTTATCTCACTTGCTCTGCACCGTGTTGCTTTTGCTTTTGAGAATCTAAGATTCAGTGAGAAGTAGCTTGTGCTCAGCCCCAGAGCTCAATGTGGGTGCTGGAGCTGCGGTTCAACCCAGGATTTCCTGGCTCCAAAACTCCTGTTAACTTTCCCCTAAATCACGTTTGAAGCAACTGTGCAGCAAAGAAACTGGCTGAGGAGAACATAGTGAATATGGCAGCAGGGGCTGGAAAGGCAGAGGCATGAGTCGGGGCCCCAGGGACGGTGCTGGGTGGGTGTACGGTGCACTGGGCATCATCCCGAGCAGGCCCACGGGGGTAGGTAGGTCTGCCAACCTGGAGGAGTCCACACACAGGGATGTGACCACCTCGGGAGGGTCTCCAGAAACCCTGTTTATTGTAGGGATGGCCTGGGGCGGGGGACGGAGACTCCAGGAACACATTTAAAGTCTAGGAATGGAAGAAGTGTCTTATCACAGAGTCAGCTCTTCTTTGTCCTGTTGCTGAGAGGTAACAGGGCACTCCCAGGGAAGGCGGGGAGCGCTGACTCTCTGGACCATGGGACAGAGGGGTGTCGGGCTGCCATTTCTGCTGCTTTGCTGGAGTAATAACTCCTTATCTGCTCCATCGGCCTGTCCGTGGACGCCCACAGGGTCATCAGATTGCTGAGATGCTGTCTCACACACGTGTGGCCTTGGGAGTGGTAATTAGTAACACGTTAAGTCCTGTATGTTCTCAAGGGCTTATTTGCAGAGAGTTATTTTTATTTCGGGTCATTGAGATAGGTTGTCATCTGTATACAAGTTATATTAGCCCTCAGATTTCAGAGTGTTAGCTTTATTGTCCACGAGATATGTGCACATCTCAAAAACAAACTTCATCGATCCTAGAAAAAACAAGTGCATGTGTATGTAACTCTTACCTAGCACTGTTGCGCCTGCAGGCATTCCATGGAGTTAACCTTCCAGACACACAGAGTGGATGCCTTTGAATGAGAGTGCTGTGTTTATCTTAAAACATTCTGGATGGAAACCATACTAAGATAGAGCAAATAATTCTCTTAAAAAAAATGAAGAATAACACATTCATTGAGACCATTTTTAAAATATCTTTTTTTTTTATTTTTACCTGAGGATATCAAACCAGTGACCTAGGTATGTGCCCTGACCAGAAATCAAACCCGCAACCTTTTGGTGTACGGGATGATACTCCGACCAACCGAGCCACCCAGGCAGGGCTATTGAGACCGTTTTGTAATGAATCACATTCATGGTTTGTCCTTTTTTCTTTTTCTCCCAAGATTTTACTTATTTATTTTTAGAGAGCGGGGAAGGGAGGGAGAAAGAGAGGGAGCGAAACATTATTGTGTACTTACTTCTCATGCGCCCCCTACAGGGGACCTGGCCCACAACCCAGGCATGTGCCTTGACTGGGAATCAAACCAGTGACCCTTTGGTTGGCAGGCCCACACTCAATCCACGGAGCTACACCAGCCAGGGCTCATGGTTTGTTCTTAAGATCCAGTATTATCCTGTAATAAATGCTTCAGTTGTTTTCTGCCTCTCTTTCATTGTCAGCTGCCATGTGTCACTGCCTTAGGAATAATCACCACACTCACCCCATCTCTGCCACTATCACTTGCTTCTAATCTCCTGGGCTCTGGGGAAGTTTATTCCTGGTGAGTAATTTCTGTAGGCTTGGTATGTCACTTCTGCCCCGGCCTTCGTTCCCGCCACCGCAGGAGAAGTTCTTGGACTAGAGGATCTCTGAGGGTTTTCTCCCTGCTGAATGTCAGCTCCTTCCCTTCCTGTTCAGGGCTCGGTTCCAGCCAGTTTCCGGAGAGGGCGCCATCCCGTGCTTTGCTGGCTGTTTCTGGGTTGAGGTGGGTCTCAGTAAACAGGCAGATTTCACTCTCAGTCTTTGTTGTACTGTAAAGCAAATTTTGGTAAAACTGATTACATTTTTCTATGACTACGTGATGATTAGAAGCTTGGTTCTTTATGAAGTGACATTTTGCAAGCAACGGTATGGCCATGATACACCTTCATAAATATTTAAAGTATTTAGAAATTAAACTCAAAGCCTTCTATCTAAATAGTTCCAAATTCCATAAGTTGTATACACAGAAAAATATTAGCTGTTATTGCTTTTTAGGGCCTCCATTCGACCTCCCCACAGTGTTGGTCGCAGCTCTTGGGAGCCTGTTTCAGCGCGCTGCACATCCTTATCTTAGGTAGATGTTTTTGAGGGGAGGGGTTCGAGGGCCTGTCTTTCCGGAAAAAAACACGTTCAATGAAATGGGAGCCGGTCTTCTTTTCTGCTTGATAAATTACCCTGTGGCCGGCCAGCAGAGGGTTTGAAACTCATTCCATCTGTCTTCGTGTTCAACTCAGCGCTGGTGCCATTCGTTTTAATAAACAGAGCTCGTGTCTAACAAATTAAAGACCTCTGGCCACATGTACTTGGAGCTCGAGAGTTTCCTGAGTCTGGTCCTTTTGTGGGTTCTCTCTCTCTCTGTCCTTCAGGGGCAGGCTTCGCCTAAAACAAACGAGCCACAGGGTCCCAGGTATGGGGGCTGGGAGCAGCCAGCACCACCCCTTCCTTCTCTTCTCCTGGTGTAGGTCGGTGGGGGTATTTTAGGCTGCTTACAGAGAGGAAACTTCAGGCCCATTTTATGGCATGGAAAAAACCGGTGGTGGAATCAGAAGTAGAAGGTATAACAAGTGCTAATATACCACCTGCCCTGCCCCCCCTCCCCCGCTTAAAAGAGATCTTTGTCTTTAAACCAGGCCTTAGGAGCCATCTTTTTCTGCCTCCACTACCCAGGATTTCATTAATAAAATGGGATCAGCGTTCCCAAGGTATTTTTGGGAGAATTAAACGAGAGGATATAAACAAAACTCGTGGAGTAGCGCCTGGCACGTGGCCAGTTCTCATTAACTGTAGCCTGCGAACGCGCCCACAGTCCCTGCTCTAACGACTCGTCCCACGCGGAGCTTGGCCGCAAACACTGGGGAACGGTCAGCACTGTGCAGGGAGCATGTGACTCGGCACTCGGCGCGGGTCAGGGAGGCGCTGCCTCAGAAGAGGAATGACCCGAAGTCCACAGGGTTCCTGACACATCACGCTTCTGATGCCACCTTTGGGAGCCTGTGTCCCTCCTCCAGAGGAGCAGGCAGCTGCGTGGTCCCCATCCTCAGCCCCACCGCGGAAGCACGGACTAAGTGTTGGGTTGGTCTCCGTTTAGTTTCTCTCCATAAAAGAAAAGGCACATTTTTCGCTTTCACGAACAACTTTATTGATTTGGATATGTTGACTACGTGGGGGCTATCTGCCCCGTAGTCCTCAATTAATGTCTCAGTTCGATCGCTCTCTACTTCAGCTGGCCCACCCAACCATGGGGCATCATCCAGCAAGAAATGTCCAGCGCAAAACTTCGAAAATCACTTTTGAGACGTTCGGTCAGTCACAGCTCCTTCTCCAAACATTGCACAAATCTGTTTTTTTTTGTTTGTTTGTTTGTTTTTTTGTGTTTTTTTGCACTTCAGTTGTGTTTTTACCTCTCTTGACATAATAAAGCATAATATGCTGAAAATGTTGCTTTTCCTCTTCTATCTTCAATATTAGAAGATAGCTACACAAAAATTCACCAATTTTGATATGATTTTTTAAAACTGCATGGTGACAGCTGTCACAATACAATCTAACAAAATTGTTTGGAATGAAAGCAAAGACAACTAAGGGCTACTGGAGCCATCTTACGGAAAAAACCAAGCAAACTCTTTGGCCAACCCAGTGCTTTCCAGAATGCCAGAGGCTCTCTGGTTCCCCCTTGTGGCAGCGCCCTGGCCCCTCCAAAGCAGGCGTGGGCCCAGGTGGGTCGCTGTGGGCCCAGGTGGGCGCCATGAAGCAGTCGGGAAAAGTCCGGCCTGCTCTCTCTGCGTGTTTTGTTTGTTGCAGGAGATGCTTGTTCAGTTCTCAAGGAAAGATGTAGGAGGCCCTGGAAGAGCAGCAGGAAGACATTCATGGGCCTGGTCTTTCATCCCGTTCTTTGTGCGAAGAGCCGCTAGGGAGCTCCCTGGGTCTCATCAAATCCACTCTTTTGAAAAGGTGTCTTTTCTGAGAACTCCTGGGCTACCCCCACCTCTGTGCTGTCTGAAAGTCAGTTGATTTATCATCACCTTTTTCTAGATCATTCTGTCTCCTGGTTTTGGTCTCAGTTCCTAGGACTGGGAGCCCTTGGCAGCTTGTTTGACTTTTGGTTGTTTCTATCCACAATGTAACCGCAGACAACCGATAACCCCTCCTGCGGGAGAGAAGGGCCTTCCAGGGATTCTTTGCAGTATTTGACCCTGGACGTGGTTTTTGTCTTTTTTACAGACATTGTGCTGTCCTATGAGTTTTACTTTGAAAGGCTACTTCTGATCTGTTTGGAACTAGGTGCGGACTTAAGTCCTAAGGAGAGACACTCGAGTACTATTTTCTTCTAAGATTGATAGACATTCTCATTATTTCATCACACCCAAGGCATCATGCATTGTAAGATGCTCCACTATTTTATGTGCCACTGAGAAAGAACACTGCCAATCAAACTGTATTACCCATCAGTTTTAAAACATCCTGATTTCAGAGATGTTAAGTTATGAAAAAAAATGTATGTTTTAGGATTGATGAAACGCAGCGTACAAAATTGGGTGGGCTGGGGTGAGTCGGGTTAGCAGATGTGTATTCCACCCCGGCTTTTCACCCAGAGACGGACACATGGACTGTACCCGTCACCGGACGTCTCATCTTCCCCGTAAACTTGCCTCTCTGCCCACCCCCCTCGGAGGTGCTGGCTTGTGAGGCATCAGTGCAGTTGCCTCAGCCAGAGATCTCAGCATCAGCCGCGGCTCCCGCCTCCCCTTTGGCCTACACGTAGTCTCTCACTGGATGAGTGTGTCTCTTAAATACCCATCTTACCTGTCCCCGGGCCCAGCCTCACAACCAAGGCCCTGCTGCGAGCTTCCACCCGCTCTCTTACCCGCTGTCCCCAGGCTCCTGGCCTGTCGTTCTGCCCCTAGTCTCACTCCTTCCAGGGACTTCTCCACACGGCGGCCAATTAGATCGTGTCATGGCCCGGCTCCCATCTCTGCCTTCCGCTGTCATTGGATGACACCCCGCCTCTGCCAGACAAGTCCCTGCCTCTGCTCTTCAGCTTTATTTCCCACCGTTCTCCCCTGCCCGCTCCAGGCCAGTGCCCCTAGCTTATTTCAATTGCTGGGGTGTTAGTCCCAGGCTCTTTCTCACCTCCCAGCCTCACCTGGAGCCTCTTCATGCCTCCTGTCCACACGGACACACAGAAGGACACACACACACAGACCCACTCCCCCGACATCCCTGGCCAGCTCCTCAGATGAGAACCCCCGCCTTTGGAGGCTGCATCACCTCACCACGTCCCTCCTGGGGCACCTGCCACACTGTGTGATAATGTGTATGGTAACGGCCTGACTGCACGTCTCTGTCCCTCCCGGACCGTCCTCTCGTTCATCGTGGGTCCCTGCACGTGCCTGCAGCAGAGTCAACGCTGGTTGGTTGGAAGAAGAATTGGTTCATCTCCACCTTACATCGAAGAAGCCTGAGACGCAAAAGTTAATTAATTTGCCTGGACTCAGGATTTAAGGCCAGGTCCGCAAAACACATGATTTTCCCAATTTAGCTGCTGAGGCAGAGCTTGGAAAGAGAGCACTGTCCCAAAGGTCTGCTGCGTGGGCTCATCCTCCACATCAGCTTGGTTTGGTTTATCAACTTTCAAATCTGCTGCAGCTCACCAACTGGTGGCAGTTCCTCCATCCAAAAGGTTGAAAGTCCACAATGGCTCACTTTTCCCCTTGTTGCTTCCTCGTGGTGTATGAGCGAGATAAAGTATTATATGACTGTGATGTGAACAGAGGTGGGGCGATCTCACCGTGGGAGTGGCCTGGTCCCTTTGGTAATCATGTGTCCTTAGCACTGTGCCCAGATTCTGATTTTTTTCAGGCAGTTTAGAATCCTGAAGTCACAGCCAAGTGGACCGCATTACAGTGGAAGCTCCAGGGCACCATAGTTCAGATTTCCAGGGATTTCCTGCCCCTGGCTCTGGCTCCCGGCTGAGCGTCTCTGCTGTGTGGGAAGTTTCTTTCATGGTTGAAACGGAGACTCTGGGTCTGCAGGGCGGAGCCAGCCCCTGGGTGGCAGCTCCATTTCTGAGAAGGTCTGCAGCTAGTCTCTGGGGAGCTCTTGCAGGAGGATTGAGCAGAAAGACTCCTTGTTCTTTAACAAGCGCGTATTAAGTACCTTCTGTATGCAGGGCCCAGGGGAGGTCCAGGAGGGAGAAGGAAGGCAGAAGGATGCAGGGCTTCGGGGATCGGCCCGCTCAGCTGCTTTCTCATCGCTACGCTGGATGAGAACACTATTAGCTGTGCACCTTTGTGTCACTGGTTATGAGTTCCCTTTGTTTCAGGCTCCTCTGTGAAATAAGGGTGACAGTAAAGATACCAGTGGGGTGTCTTTAGTTGCAAAGAACATCTGTAATTACCTCACAAAGGAAAACATGCCGCAGGTGGGTGAATCGCCCTTAACCTATGTTAATCGTGGATGGGTAATTCAGCAGCTCAGTGGCGCCCCCGTGTGGCAGTTTCCATGCATTGCTGGTCTCAGCAGCCTAGTTCTCTTGGTCTCCAAATGGCCGCGTTGAAGACCGTAAGGCAGTAAAGCGGTTTTGAAACCGGAAAAGCCGGCATTCGTCCTGCCTGTCACCTACCAGACCCAATAAGCAGAGACAGGGATTGAATCTTTATGGGCGCTTCATCCAGATGGCCGGTGATCTGCGAAGGTGGCGGGTTTGTTCCCTAGCAGACTCCGTTCAAGCCAGCCTTTTTTTATAAGGGGGCTAAAGTGTAGGTGAGAGATTTGGAATTCAGGAAGGAGGTTAATCAGATAAAAGCTGCAGCCCGGCAATCTCCCTACCATCCTTTCATCCGTGGACCAGTCATTTTCTTTATCTGCGTCCTGGGTGATTCTCTTTATCTGTGTCCTGGGTGATTCTCTTTATCTGTGTCCTGGGTGGCGGACAGTCTGCCCCTGGAACACGAGGGCTCGATACCACCCTGATCCCTGATGGTCTCTTCTGGGGCACAGAGGTGGGACTGCCTGTGGTCTCCTGCAGGTCCTGAAAAAGTAGCTTTTCACATGCATTAGCCACTAGGCTTATTCATTATCACCTTAAACTAAAATTTTCCAACTCTTGAGTCCCCCATCAGTTTCTTCCTTGTGCTTCATTTTAAGAAACAAAACTCCTCCTGGGAACCCCCAACAGACTTCTCCTCAGGTTTCAGTGGGCAGATCGCCAAGGATACCTCGTCCAACCCTAACCGCTGCTGAGAACGATGGAGTCGCCAGGACCCGCGCAGAGATTCATCTGTGTGTCTGGGCGCACCCCTCCACCCCTTAGCCCCCGGCTTCGGGACCTGCCCTCGGCTGGGGTAGCAGGCTAGTGGCCGGCACTCAGGGTGTCGGAGCCTCCAGCCAGTGTGCTCAGTGCGCGCCTGTAGGAGCAGCAGACGCATTTGAGGGGCCGCTTTCCTCCCTTTCCTTCTCAAGGAGCCTACAGACTTTAAAGGCGGACAGGCCTGGCCCCCTCAGGGGGTACACAGGCAGATGGACTCAGGTATCTGCATCTCAGGATTTTAGGCGGTGTCTACCGAAATTAAACTCTAGTCACAGCTTGATGGGCATCTGTGGATGGAGCTGATGGGCTTTCAAAAGAGCAGCAGGGTCTTCAGCTTAAGGAAATGTCAGAAGAGCAAAGCCAAGTTCACAAGCAGCATGCACCAGCCTAATCTAAGCTGTCTTTCTAATTTATCCACTCTGCAGCTGGTCCATGGACACACACTTCTTTCACTGCCACGTCAGCCAGTAAGTCAAATGCCTTTAGGAGAAATGCCTAAGTCACTGAAGCTTTTTTCTTTTTCCTTTTTAAAAATTGTTATTGTTGACACTATTAAAGATGCCCCCTTTGCCATCCCTCCCCCGCTTTGCCCACCCCCTTCCCTCTGGCCGGCACCACGCTCCTGTCTGTGTCTGTGGATTATGCATGGATGTTCTTTGGCCAATCCCTTCATCTTTCATCCAGAACCCCCTGCCCTCACTAAAGGTTTAATCATCAGGATATCCCTGCGTTTCTGTGGGTTAGTAATTCTTGCTTAATACTCACAGAAGCAGGCCGGCCACCACCTCTGCTCCTGGGGAGATGTAAGCTCGGCCATCTTGCCCTGTTTCTGGAGAGGAGCGCATTTGTACCTGTGTCTTGCTGTTGGCTTTTAGAGCAGTGTGGCGGAAAGACCCCTGGCCCCAGAGTCAGAAGGCGTGCGTCCTGATTTTTGCCACGAACGTGCCATGTTACACAGCCAATCTCTCACAGTCTCTTTGTCTCTCAGACACTAAGGGGCACAGTGTCTGTTTCTCAGCACAGATGTCGCATTAGATGTGGGTGACCAGGACCCCTTCCTCCAGACCTGTGGAGACAGACATTGCAAGTCGATCGTGGCTCCCCTGCCCCTCACTGCCTTCCGGCCTAGACTCAGTCTCAGGACCCTTGGCGATCGTGGATGGATCGATCAGAGGAGATACTCGAGATGCAACTGGTTTTCATTTCAGAACTAGTAATCCCTGGTGCCCCTGTGGTTTTATAATTTCTCCATAGCTGCCTGGACAGAGCTGAGGGCTCCTGGTCTATCGTGACGCAGCCCACTTTGGGGAGAGCCTGATGGGAGCTCCATCGGAGCTACTCCTCAGGGATAGGTCATTATCAAGGGCTGTTACCTCAAAGGCTCAGGCCCGTGGGGTCCTTGGCCTTACTCACTCAGACAGCCCCAGCAGCTGGCCCCGTGCCTGGCACATAACAGGACTCAGTTACGTGTGGAGTGGAATGGTGAGTTTTTGGGTGGGGGTCTGCCTGAGGCTGCTTGTCTCAGGGAGGGGCCTGGGACTGCATCATTGCATTGGAAGAGAAAGCAACTTTCCTCCTTCTTTGGGTATTGTTCGAGTTTTCGAAGTCTTCTGTGGGTTTCTTCTCTGTGAGTTTGCATTTTGGCTTTCAAAGCCTGAGAAGGAGGAGAGAGAATGGAAATTAAAGCCTCTGTCGGAGAGAGGAGGCAGCTGTGTTTGGGCTGGGCCTGGGGAGATTTTTCGTGCTTTAGGAGAGGAACCTCGCTTCCTGCTGGCGCCCTCCCCTGCACCCCCCACCTGCTCCCCAGCAGCCTCCAGGCTCTGAGCCCCACTCTCCTGCCACTGCGCTGCCTGTGTTTCACCGAGCACTGCCTGGTCCCTGGCCGAGGGCCCGTCTCATGAGGCACCGGACAATGTGGCCATGCCTTTGACCAGCCTGGGGAGGGATCCTGATGTGGCTTTCCTGCCAGTCACAGAAGGAAAGAAACATTTACGGATGGGTCTGGGGCAGGTCAGTTTATGCAAAGCCTCACTCAGGTCAGTCTCACAGCCAATTCTCACTTTACAGATGTGCAGACCGAGGCTCCCGAGACAGGAGGTGGTAACCCAGTGAGGAGAAGGTGAAGCTGGGACCCCCCAGAAAAGGGGGATGGGGTCAGCAGGCCCACTGGGTGAGGAAGGGGCGCCTTTCTCTCTGTTTAATGTGTCCCCCCATCCCGTCTCCAGATGCGATCCTTTGGGTCCAGCCCTATAAGGCTGATTGTACTTGACCCCTGTCTCGGGGGCCTCCTGCCTGCTTTCATGACGCCATCGGCCAGGAGGAGAGAGGCACCTCGGGCTGTCCTTAAAAATATGTGAAGGGGACAAGGAACCTCTGGCTGCTCCCTTTCTGGTCGGAAAGCTGCTGCCCCGTTTCTCTTGTCTGTGGGCTTTGACCGCAGGCTGGACTCGGGAGAGAATTTTATTCCAACACTGCCTTTAGAATTTCTGGGATAACTTCTTTCTCCACCGACTGGGTGGACAGTATAGGTCTTAGGTGAGGGGACTGTGTCCTCCGGAGCTTGGAGTGTGTCCAAAGAACTTTTAATTCATTGTTTTTTAATAATTGATATGTTCACGTGGTTTTAATGTCAAAAGGTCAAGAGAAAAAAGGTGAGGAGTCTCCTATCCTGACCTCTCAGCCGTCTCGTTCCCCACCGAGAGGCAACCACTGTTCACGGTTCCTTGAGCCTCTTTCTAAAGACTGTGTGTATGTGTTTGCGGTTCAGCGATTCCTAGGAGGGCCCAGGCGAAATGGAGTGAATTGGGACAGCTCCCAGGGAAGTGTTTTGTAAAAGCACAAGGAGCTGGGTTGGTGAGAACAGGCAGATAAGGATATTCTGAAGAGGACTCCCAGAGGACTTGGATATAAAACCTCCTTTCCCCCCAACTAGACAGGCAAGATACTGACCTGTCGAAATGGACATGGCAGTGACTCAAGTCCTCCTCTAGCCACAGGGCGCCCTCACCCGGAGCAACAGCAGGGGCTGCTGGGAAATGCCAACCTGGGCTGCTTAGCTGTGTGACTTCGGTTACTATCTTCACCCTCTCTGGGCCTCCTTGCTCCTCATCCGTGAAACCCCTGATCTAGGGTTATAAGCTTTTTTGTCACCCTTTTAGTCTGGAGAAAGCATGGACCTCCTTGGATGCATCGATCACGTAGGATTACACATGTAAATGAATCACCCTGAAACATGGCGGGTTTTCACACTCGGGGGACCTTGGGGTCCCCTGTGCAGTGATTCCCGCTCTGAGGAGGGCCAGAGCCAGGCCGGGCTCCCCGAGCTGTGCTGTCCTGGCACAGTGTGGGCCTGGAGGTGTTGACTGGGGGACATTTGGGGGAGAATTCCTTCCAGAGATTGCTTTTCAACCAGTCCGGACGATCCATTTTCCTTGACAATTGGCTTCCCTCTGCCTATAGATCTCCTCTCCTAAGCGAAGGTGAGTGGGTTTGCCCAGCGTTCAGTTTCCAAAAGGTGGCAGCACTGTCCCGGGAAACGGAATCCCGGCCACCTGGTGGGGAGTGCCTGCCAGTGGCCGCCTCCTGCCCTCCTGCCCAGGAGAGTGTGTCTCGTGGGCCTGAGTGCCCTGTCCCCACTCCTCTCCCTTCCCCAGCCACCCGATCTTAGCCTCGCAGATGGGCCCTGGCCCTGACCACATTTGTCATCCCTGCCCCACGGCGGGTGCCTGGCCGGCCGGGCAAGCAGCTCAGGACGGTCCTGAAGTCAGAAGCAGAAGGAAGCTGTGCTCCTGCAGTTGACTTTCCCCTTCCTCCCGGTGTTTGGGGTGGGGTGACATGTTCAGGGTGGGGTGACGCGGGGGTTCTGGAAGAAGGTGGGCATTTTTGGCAATGGAGTCTTGGGGGGCCTAGCTGAGGTTTTCTTTTCAACCACTTTGCCATGGGCTGAGACAGCATCGGGCGTTTTGGGGGATCTGTGTATGGTTTCCGATCACCAGAGTCACTTCATACTCCAAGGCATCCGCCAGCTGGGAGGCGGCGGCTCTGGGGCAGGGAGCTCACAGGGGATGAGCCAGTCCTGGACTGTCACCGAGGGGGTTGGCGTTCAAGGATCTGCCAGAAGACACGATGGTGCACGGCAGACGGAGGAGCCCGCGAGGAAGGACCCAGCCAGATGCTGTCCTGACTGGCGGGTTCGCGGGGCGTCATCTTCAGTGCCTGGGCCTCCAGGACCAAAACGGTCCCTTAGGACGGCCTTCTGTCTACACATCAGTCTTTAAACCGCCCTGCCAACCCGCCGTTCCCTCCATGGCCCACATGCTCTCTCTCTCTCATACACAGATGTGTACAGAGTCAGGCATTTATACACTCGTTAGGGCGCACGGACGAAGAGGGACAACCCCGCAAGGTTTAGCTCCCATTTATTCCAAAAGCAGGTCTGGAGCCGTCGCTGTGCGCTCGCTCGGTCCCGGGAGAAGCTGGAGCCTGGACGGGCGTGCGTTTACAGTCTGCACTGCAGGGAGGAGACAGCAGTGAGCAGGCAAACGGAGGAGCTAGAAAAGTCCCAGGCTGGGGGAGGGGGGGGGGTTGCTGTGCGCTCCAGAGAGCTGGTTTTAAGATGTGAGAGCGTGACAAGGGCGAGCAGGAGGCGCCTGCTTCCCAGGAGGTGACGCGAGGCTGGGAGACGGGCCGGGACTCCTAGGTCCAGGACCTCGGGGCGGCCTGTGCCTGGCGAGTCCAAGGGGCAGAGAGAAAGCGAAGGGGACGCCGACTGGGGCAGGGCCAGATCAGGGGGCCTGGCAGCCTGGGGTGTGGCCAGGGAGGGTCCCTAAGCTCAGGAGTGACAAGGTGACGTGCCACCAGCCCAGTTACTCAGCTGTAATTCCCATCACGTGGCTTCGCGTTCGGGCCTCCGTGGAGGAACGCAGGGAGGTGGCTGGAGTCAGCGAGGGTTGTGTGGCGTGTAACCCTGTGCTCCTCGAAACCCTAGGACAGTCCCACGAGGAAAGGTGTCACTGCGAGTGTATCTGTGAGAGAACCCAGGGGCAGACGTGTAGTAATTCACTCAGCGTCCCCCAGCTGGAGGGGCAGAGCTGGGATTCGAACCCCAGCGTGGCAGGCGCCAAGGCCCTGCTTTACACGCCTTCCTGGAAATGGAGCCCGGCGTGGCTTTTTGTTGCAGTTGTCAGTTTATTTTTATTACTTAGTTATGTGGGAAACATTGTTATAATTTGCATTTCTTTGACCACTACTGAGATGGAATCGTTTTTCATGTTTTTTTTTTTATTGTGATAAAATATGCATACCATAAAATTTGTCTTTTAACTATTTTTAAGTGTGTAATTCACTGGCGTTAAGTACATTCACACTGTTGTGCAGCCGCCGCCACCATCCATTTCTAGAACTTCGTCATCATGTCAAACAGAAACTTTCTGGTCATCTCGCAAGAACTCCCCATTCCCCGCGCCCCAGCCCTGGCGCCTCAAATCTTCTTTTTTGTCACTATGAATTTGCCTGGATATTCTGTGTAAGTGGGATCATCCAATATGTGTCCTTTTGTGTCTGGCTTATCTCACGCTGCGTGGCGTCTTTGAGACTTGTTCGTGATCCCACCGGCCTGCATACCGCGTCTGCCGGCCATCCATCATCCGTGGACGGACAGGCGTTAATTCCACTCAGGCAGCTGTTCGCGGGGAGGCAGGACATTCCCGGCTACTCACTGCGGTTCTGGGGGTACTCTCGGAAGCCTGGAGAGTCCAGCTGCCTGGAGCAGGGGCACGGGGGCCTTCCATGTGTGTGGTTAGGGACAGTGCTGAGCTTTTCAAAGGAACGAACCTCGGGATGTTTAAAAAGCCCAGTATGAACGCTGTACTTGTTCTCATGCCAAAACCCATCCTGATTTGGTTCCCTTCCTGTCCACTTCACGGACTCAGAGAGTTCAAGATCTCCTGAGGTTAATTTGTCCTTTGCTTCCAAGTGTGAACTTGTCTCCTATAGGTGGAAACTTGATGCGCCCCAG
The DNA here is from genome assembly GCA_004026765.1 of Micronycteris hirsuta. NCBI lineage: Eukaryota > Metazoa > Chordata > Mammalia > Chiroptera > Phyllostomidae > Micronycteris > Micronycteris hirsuta. The sequence goes on along the minus strand of PVJI01000938.1, from coordinate 49,318 downwards.
GGTCACTGCGTGGGAGTCTCAAGTATGCTGGGTGACCTGGGGCAACCCTAACTGGCCTCCGTTTCCGCATCTGTAAAATGATATAGACCCCTTGGTAAGAAATTATACATCCTTCTGGGACAGACAGGTCAAGACGTCCCTTCTGCATTCAAACCTGGTTTCTTCATCACTGCTGCTTGTACCGAAAGCCTGTTCCTCTCTCATCTGTGAGAAGGGGCTGCCAATATCCGCCCCCCACCCCCTGCAGTGATTCTGTATTTCCTGGGCCACGCTGTGACATCTGTAGACCCTCAGCCTCTGACTGAGTGACAAAGCAGAGTCCCCAGGTGTAAGGCAGACGGATTGCGGTTCCTGCTCTGGCTGCTGGGTGGCTCTCTTCCTCCTTGATGACCAGCGCTGCTTTGACAGGGGCCCCCTTCCTCTGGCATCCAGTCGGTCCCGGAGGCCTGGCAGCTCTCAGGCGGCCTTGGGAGAGTTTGGTTTATGCCTTACTAGATGAACTGCCCCTTCTCTCGCCGCCAGGAAATAAAAGATGCTGGCTGTCACACTGTGCCCATTTCCCCCGAGGCACGAGGCCACTCACAGCCATTTTTCTTTTGCAGAACAATAAATCTGAAAAGCCCTCTGCTGCAGCAGGTGTTGGAGAGGGGGAATGAGGTCCTGTGTGTCGTGACGGAGAAGATAGTGACGACGCAGAAGTGCGTGGTATCTGAGCACATCCAGGTCGAGGAGAAGTGCGGCGGCATGGTGGGGATCCGCACCAAGACCGTGCAGGTGCAGGCCAAGGGCTGGGGCCACAGCAGCTGCTCTGGCTCCAGCTGCTAGGACCTTGGTCAGGGTCCTCTGGGTGGTGTCTTCGTTCACCGGGACTCTTTGTGTAGCAAGTTAACAAAAATTCAATTAGAGTTGGCTTAAACGAGAGAGAATTTGTTGGCTCCTATAATTGAAGCATTTAGGGTTAACTGGCTTCAGTCGCTGCTGGATCCAGGACTTGGAGAGCGTTGTGAGCTGCCTCCCTGGGGGTCGGATGCCCTCCGACCAGCTGTCTCTTGTGGTGCGCTTGCTCCAGGTGTTTGTCCCACCTGCTGTGGCCCCAGTGGGGAGAGAGCTTTGGGCTGGATGTCACTGCCCCAGCCTGGGTCGCCCATTCCTGCAGTGGGCCTCTCAGATCGGCAGTGCTGCCTGGGTCAGGCGCATTCCCCTAAGAAAATGGGACAAAGGAGCACAAGCCAGGCCAAAAGCACAGTTAACCCCTAGAGTGCCTGGGAGTCAGGGGTCTCAAAGTAATAGCTTTGGGATTAGCTGCCTCAGGTCCTTTTGAGTTGAGTTAGGGAGGGTAAGGATCCGTCCGTCTGTCTGCCCATAGACGCATAAACAGGTGCTTCTGGATTACATTCTGGACAGCCTTACAAGCTGCCCCCAGGTCTAAACTTCAGTGGAACGGAAGGCTGTCATCCCCAAGCTGTCTCCCCTCCAGCTTGTCCTGGCGCCTGCTGTTTGATTCCTAGAGACTTACTTCTTGGGGTGACCTTTAGCCTTTGCTAGAGGACCCAGGAGAGCTGAGTTTGGAAGGTGGAGCTACAGGCCTGGGGCTGGGTTCTCCTGGGATGGACGGGCCGGACGGCAATGACGAGGGACATGCCCAATGGGAGGTGGCTTCTGTTGGCCCTGCCAAAGTTTCTGCCCAGGGCGACCCCACCAGAGGTGCAGAGCCCACCCGGGAGTCAGGCGGCCAGCTGTCACCCACTCTGGCCGGGACCAAGTTGCCCAGAAGGTCTTTGAACTGCAGCATTTGGGCCACACATAGATTCTCGCCTCCTTCTCCCCAGGCCTGGTGGGAAGGTGTTTGTAATGGCGGTTAAAGGAAGGAGCTGCAGGCCTGAGTCCTGGGCCCTTCCTGCCCAGCCTTCTCGTCCTTGCTTCTTCCGCCGCCTTCCCCCTGGTTTGAACAGCACAGGGTCCGGAGTGACATAGCGTGGGGGGTGGGCTGGAGTGGGGGGTCTCTCTCAGCTCAGTTCTCCCTCAGGCTTTGACGATGGTTAGGTGTTTCATTTGGATTTCAAAGCAGTTTCCAAATCCTCCGTGAGGGAAAGGGAAGCCGTCTTGTCTGCCTTGTTTATTACCCGCTTTACCCATCACTGTGGACCTAACTTCTCTGTATCCTGAACCTGGAGCGTTGCTCTTGTGCCACCAGCTCAGCCATTTATGTGGGGATGTGTGTACATCACTGGGCCTACAGGGCTGACATCCTTCACCTCTGCGGGCTGGCTCCTCCTTCCCACTTGGTTCCGTGGGCATCTGCATGAGGCCACAGTTGGGGGTGGGGGGGAGGCAGAGGGGCCCAGGGGAGTCGGAGCGCGCAGCTCAGGGTGTGCTCTCATCCGCAGGTGTCAGCTATGGAAGACGGGACCATCACCAAGGACACCAACGTGGTGCTGGAGATCCCAGCTTCCACCACCGTCGCCTACAGTGCCCTTGAGTTGTACGTGAAGCTGAACGGCCAGTTTGGTGAGTGCTGCCTCCGGCTCCAGGCTCTTAGAACGCAACGCAGCCAAGGCTGAGGGACGCGCCATCCTCCCCTGGGGCACACACTGGGAGAGGATGGGGGACGCAAGAGATCCTAAGAATGTGGGGTGGTCCCATGACAAGGGACAAGCGGGCTGCATTGGGAGCGTGGGTGAGGTTTCACAGGGTTAAGAACGAGTCCCCTGTGGTCAGACAGACTGGGGATCAGCCCGGTGCCATGCGCCCTCTGAGGTCTCGGGCCTGCTGTTGGAGACTTATCACGTCCCGGGGCTGTGGGAGGGTTAAACAGGCGAGGCACACGGCGGCATTTACTAAGTACTCCACCGCAGCTATTAATATCATCATCACCGTTACTTCACCTCCCTTGAAACCAGAAATGCTGCTCTTGACCTCGTTCTGCCGATCACCACTGTGTTTGAAGCTGGCCAACCCCGGCCATTGCATTATTTGAAGAAAGTAGGTTCAGTGCGTGTCTGCTGATCTCAGGTGTGCACGGCCCCTCCCCCACGCTCTTCCCGAGAAGACGTTGTGTGGAGTCCAAGAGAAGTGTTTGCTTCTTGAGGATGTGAATGCAATCATATAAATTATTGTTAACCTCCTTAGGTATGGTGGTAATGTGGTTATGTCTATTTGAAAAGTCTATTTTTTGGAACTTTGTACTCATGTCTTCACAGGTGAAATGGTAGCGTCTGCAGGTGGCTTCAGCAATGACGTGGGTGGAGGGGAAGCTGTGGGGTGGGCAGAGGCAGAGAGAGTCGTCCATGCTGGTCACTGGGCGTGTGCAGCTTCATTGTGTTACTGTTCCTGGGCAGTTTCACATTTTCGCAATGAAAACGTGTAAGAAGGTGTGCCGTCACGGAGCACGTGCCCAGGTCTCCCGCTGCCTCCGGCACGTGCCCCAGGTGGCTTCTGTCAGGTGATGAGGACCAGGCTCAGGATGAGGCAGCCTGGGGGGGGGCAGCCTTGTGTGGTCACTGTGAGCACACGGGTCACCCCACCGTGGGGCAGCAGCTCCAGGCACTGAGAACACTGACTGTCCTTGTAGCACAGATGACAAGCTCATGGGCACATGAGGACCCCAAGGAGGGGCAGCGTGCAATCCCGGAGCCTCCCTCTTTGGCATCAGCCTGCGTTTCAGGGAGGCAGCAAGAAGTGGTGTCGGTTTTAAGAAGTAGAGAGAGGTAGAGAGAGGTAGGACAGGGACACTTGGAGTATCAGGACACCAAGAATTATCTCCTACAATTTTCAGATCCCTGGTTCCAAAATTGTGTCATCCTGGGCATTTTTAATCTTAACTTGCTCTCTTTGAAAGACGTTCGTCTGCTGAACACACTGCAGTAAGATGATTACGTTTGTTATCAGTATGTCACAAACCGTTGCTGCCACGTGCACAGATGTGATTCCAGCCCAGGGTGTTTACGCCTCGGTGATTCTGTCCAGATGGACTGACGGTTGAGGTGTTGCTTGTGCAAGCTCGGCCGCACCTGAGGGTCATCATGAGTGCTGTGAGGACCTTTTGGTGGCTGGGGGACAGGCCAGGGTGCCACTGCCGGCAGGGCGGCTGTGGGAGCCCTCCTGTTTCTCTGAGGAAGGGGGCGCCCCTCCCTACCCGAAGCTCTGTGGGCACCTGTCCCTTGGGGGTCTCTTTACACAGCTGGACTTGGAAAGACACAGCCCGGCCTGGTGTGGCTCTCCTGTTTGCATTTCAATCTCAAGCCTTTCATCTGGGCTCGCCTCTGTTGTCTTTGGAAATAAACTCCTCTTTGAGCTGCTGAGAAGAGGTGCCCTGGAGAATTCTCCAGGTTCCTCTGGCTTACCTCCCACCCCCAGTCTGGGCAGCCTGCTGCCTTCACAGCCCTGTCCCGCTGCGCATGGCCACGCCAGTGCAGCTCGGGGGTCAGGCCCTCATTCTGAGACTCAGCGTCTGATTCTGAAGCTGGTTCTGCTTTTATTTCCCCTCTGTGTCCTCCGTCACTCTTGCCACACAATGTTCTGATCCAGCTTCATAAACACAGACCCGTGGGGCCCCGAAGAGCCTGCCTGATGTCTCCTCCCACCTCCTGTGGGGAGTGCATTTGACGAGCATCCTGCTGGTCCTTCAAAACTGTGAGAGGAGGCCGACTCCCTCCTGTTCTCGGGGGAGGCACCTGTGCAGCCGTCCTTGATGGGTTTCTGTCGGCTGAGACACCCCTCCCACCCCCCCACCCCCATCTTCACCCACAGCCCCCCACCCCATTGCCCACCCCGACTCTTCATCCACTCTGCTGCTTCTCGGAACCTTTCCTGTCTGTCTCACCCCAGCAGTGTAGCCACTGTGATTATTTAAAAATGAAAATGTGGTCATTCCACTCACCTGCTTAAACACTTTCCGAGGCTCCCTGTGTCCCAAGATCAAGTCTCCGTCTGGCCCGTTCACCCACCACCTGCGAACACTCTGCTGTCACTGATCTCCGAGCCTCTGGCTGCAGAGACACTGCTTTGTCCAAGCAACCTTTGCAGGCGCTCTCAGCACCTGCCACCCTGGCTTCAGTGACGCGTCCCCCCAGCCCCATTCGAAGCGCACTGACGGTCAAGGCCCCTTGTGCCCCTGGCCCCCAGCACAGTGCCTGCACGGAAGAGAACGAAGGAACTGGCAGTGCCTTTGGGGGCTGCGCCTGTGCCCAGGCAGGAGCGGTGCTGTGCCATGGGCTCCTGAACCACCCACGGGGCGCTCGGCAGGATTCAAGGCTGTGTCCTCGGGGAGCGAAGTCATCACCCGGGGGCCGGTGGGCACTTGCCCACCTCAGCGCCTGATGCAAAGGGTGCAGGAGCCAGGGCGCCCTGGCCGCTCAGCGAGTGTCCGTCAGCGAGTGAGGAAAGGGAGGCTCCTTTCATTCATTTCCGACAGCCATGCCACCCCCGCAAGTGAGGGTGTGTGCTGAGGGCCGTGCCTGCCCCGTGCGGGCTCAGACGCATTTTTATTCTGTGGCCTGGGCTTAAGTGCACAAATTACCAAACAGAAGCACAAAAAAGAGCCCGAATTCATGAGTTTGCTTATTGTTTTTGTTCAGCAAGGACCTAAGTATGGTGACATTTTTACCTACAGTTCAGATACCTTAGTTGGGCTCTCAAATATGGAAGTATATGAGGAAATATTTCATTATGTACAACGTTTTTATTATGGAAAACTTCACATGGGTTCAAAAGCAGTGTTGATAGTATCATGAACCCCAGGTACTTTGTGCTTCATGAATGAGGGCCGTGTTTCGTCAGCAATTTCGCCCCCTCCCTACACCCCACTCATTTCGAAGCAGATCCTAGGCATTCTATTTTTTTGTCTACAAATATTTCAGTATCCCTGAAAGGTAAGACTTTAAAAAAAAAAGACCAGTTTTGTTTTTCCATAAGTTTCCTGTAGAATATATTGTGTTCAGATTTTTCACTTGATATGTTTGAGATTCATTCATATAATTGCATAAATAAGTTCATTTTTTGCAATGTATTACTCTGTTAACAAAGAAAATTTGAGTCTTTAAGAAGAGAACCATATAACATAGCCACTTGTGCATTTAAATATGTTGTCGATAGCTCTGTAACGTAATCAGTCCGGTCAAGTCAAATCTGTCAATCAAATTCGAATTCCCTCAGTTCCTTTGATATGTGGCGAGTTGTTTGTTCAGCGTTGGTTTGTGCAGATGAGGCTCAGGAAATACTTCCGATGTTTGAAAGATGGCTTCCTGCCTGTTCAAAAAGGACACACAGGAGAACCTTATGTTAAGAACCACCATTTCTCCTGTGTTTTTAGGAAGTGGGTGAGTTTTGACCAAACAGCACAGCTTGTGCAGGAGGCGGGTTTGCGGGGAAGAGGACGGATGTTTCCCGGCCCAGCCGCCCGAGGGAAAGCGGGCCAGTCCTGTGCTGACCCGCCCTCTCCTGTATTGCAGAATTCTGCCTCCTACAAGGGAAGCACGGAGGCTTTGAGCACGAGAGAAGCGACCTGGTCTTCCTGGAACCCCTGCCCTTCGGAGAGTTTGCATTTAGGGACATGCCGGATGCTGGGCAGGCCCCATCTGCCCCGGATGAATCACTGAGTGTTTTAAAACAAGGTATCGTCGGTGAGGGGTGGGGGGTATGTTGAGCCGATGGCTAACTTTGAGCATTGTACCCCAAGAAGTGATGGCTTCAGAAGTGGTGAGGTGCCTCTAGTGACTTCGAGGAAAGCATGTGGGAACAGAGAGGACAGTGCCTCTGGGTCAGGCCCAGCCCACTCAAGATTCCCCTTGGTCAGATCTGAGGGAACCCCAGGTCTCTGGTGCCATGTTTTGAGACGGGGCCGGAGACTGAGGAGCCTAAGAACCCGGGGCCTGGCATTTTCTTTCGCTCCACCGCAGAAGCCTGTGGACTACTAAGAATAGCTAGATAGCAGCAAGGAGAGAAAACCCATGTTTTGCATGTTTCGTTATAATCCAGGCTCCACTGCCAAGACAAGGCTTTGCAAAATGTCACTGGGAGGCTCTTTATCCACATGGCCTGAAGCCTGTGGGGCCCTGGCAACCAGGGAGGGGGAGAGGACTACCTGTGACATGCCTGCATCAACCCTTCTGCTCCCCACAGCAGTTTGTTTTAAAGTTGGAGGGGGCTGTTTGGGGGAGGGGCAGAGATTGGAGTACAGTATACGGAAGAGGAAATGGGCGAGGCAGAGGAGAAACGAACAGCTACCGGAGAGCTGAGTACGAAGAACTAGGAGCAGCTCAGAATACACGCGGCTTGGAGGGTCATGGTGGAGACTCACCAGTGGGGCTTCAATGAGTCCCAACCAGAAGATGCTTTTGTTTTGGTAGCAAAAACAGTATTGGGAGAAATGATACTGAAGACCTGATCTTAAAATAAGGCTTTCCATAATGGGGTGCAGTTTTCCGCTGCCACTTACGCACCGGTGATATTGTGGGTTAAAACCACGGCAGCAGTGGCCCTGTGGCCTCGATCTGTCCTGCAAGAGGTGATGAGAGAGTCTGGGCTGCAGCTTTCCTATAATTTCCTTTCCCATCAGTCCACCCTGTAGGCTGGCCATTCTAGTAAGCTGTGGGTTAAGAGGGGAGGCAGGAGTAGGGTAGGGTGGGGGCCCATGTGGTTTTGTGTCCTAGGACCCTAGATGGACCAGGGCAGCTCTTCTCTCCAGGCTGGAGCTGCAAAGACCTGGATGTTTCTAGGTTGTTACTAGGGCAGCGTTGGAATATGTCCATCACTGATGTGGCATGCTCCTCTCCACGGGGCTCTCTACAACTCTTTGCTGGAATTTGCCATCAGCAGAGGTAGCACATTTATGTATTAGTATGCATCCCTACATACAAAAGCTTTTAGATTCCCACTGGACTTAATTTGCTAGAAGCTTTTGACTATCTTTAAAACAAAAAAGAAGATGATGATGATGACTCTAAGGGAGAGGCTGGAGCACCCTGCAAAGGATGCAAATCCCCAGCTGCGTGGGCCTGCAAACCCTTTCTCCAGGGCCAGGAGGGGTGAAAGAGGAAGGATGGGCAAAGCGCAGGAGCTGGGTTTGCCACGAAAATAGGGCGACAGCCTCTCTGAAATACATGCATTATTAAAGGGTACAAAATCCACAATGTATTAGAAGAAAGGGTGAAAATAATAGATTTCGGAATTTGCATGTTTTTTTTCAAGATTTTATTTATTTATTTTTAGACAGAAGGGAAGGGAGGGAGAAAGAGAGGGAGAGAAACATCAATGTGTGGTTGCCTCTCACATGGTCCCCACTGGGGACCTGGCTTGCAACCCAGGCATGTGCCCTGACTGGGAATCGAACTGGCGACCCTTTGGTTCGCAGCCCATGCTCAATCCACTGAACTACACCAGCAGGGGAAATTTGCATGGTTTGAAGCACTGCAAAAGTACTGATATTGAGCAAATCAGCCTTGATAAATCACTGCTATAGAAAGAGGAGTCTGTCTCGACTCTTCCAGAAAACAAGTGATTATTGTTTAGTGCATCATCATAAAAAAAGGTGAAGTTTAACATGAAACGGGGCCGCCCTCCCCAGCTCCTTTCTGGTGGTAGTTTGGTTCTTGAAAACACGCAGGGTGGCATTTAACTCGATGTCCTTTATTTCTGAGTTCCGCGACTGACTGTGCAGCTGGGAGTGTCTATGAAAGAACTGAGGACAATTAGCTATAAAAAGCCCGAGTTGCTGTCCCTGTTCTGAGCCGGGTGTGCTCTGCTGCTTTCACAGTGACGCTGCCCTTGGAGAGGGCTTTCCGTCCCTTCGGACAGCTGCCGGAGCAGGCGCAGACGGCGCTGCGTGGCGTCCTTCAGGTGGTCCTGTTTGATGAGGAGTTACTCGTGGTCCTGGAACAAGTGGTAAGACCGAGAGACATCCTGAGGCACAGTGTCTCCCCCTGGGTGTCCTGGAGATGTGGACAGGCTTTGAGCTGGGGCTACCATTGCATTTAAAATTTTCCCACCCTCCTTGATCCCCAAAGCTGCTTTTGTTTCTTAGGCCCAGGTCCTTAGCTTTCTAACTGCAGAACGGCAGTTGATGTCAGGGATCTACGTGTGGATCGGTTTCCCATGGCTGCTGTAACAAATGACCACAAACATCTGGTCTTGAAACAGTGCAAGTTTATTCTCTCACAGTTCTGGAGGCCAGGAGTCTGATGTTAAGTGCCCGCAGGGCCACACTTCCCCCAAAGGCTGGAGGGGAGTACCCTCCCTTGACTCCAGCAGCTCCTGGTGTTCCTTGGCCTGTGGCCATGTTACTCCAATGTATTTCTTCCCATGGCCTTGTCCTCTGTCGTCTCTTTTCTGTTCCTTAATGGACACCCCTTAGGGCCTACCTCAACCTAGGAGGATCTCATGTCAAGATCCTTACCTTAACTACATTTGCAAACTCTCATCCCAAATAAGGTCACACTCTCCAGTTCCAGGTAGACATGTATTTGGGGAGGCGGGCAGAGTTCAGCCCACCGCAAGGGGGCTATGTGGTCGCGTCCAAGTCAACCTACTGTGCTCGGAACAGATCGAACAGCAGGCCTCTGTGTACTTCTGCAGCAGGACATTCCGGGGAGGTTGAGTTCTGTAACTGTTAGTCATAGGAACGGTGAGGGACGCCACACCAGCTCCTGACCTCTGCCCACCCAGACCTGCGGCCCTGCTTCCCTGGTGGCGGCTGGGGAGCCTATCAACCTGATTTTTGCTATAGTTGTGTTTCTTGGTTTTGGTCATTTTGTTTTACTTTTATGCAGAGTTTGAACTCTGAGTTTTGGATTGAATGCTTTATGGCTTCCAGGAAAGCATTCACATTATTTTTCCCTCTTGAAATTGGACTGTGCCAAAAGAACCTAGTGACCAGTGATGGGACCAGTTGTTGAAATAGTCCAACCGCCCAGGACACCCACGTGTTCTGGAGGATGCGGAGCTCGTGGGAGGGCATGCTAGCTCCTGGGAGAATGCAGATATTAAAACAAAACAAAAAAACTCCCACTGACTTTTACTTCCTTAAATGTCTCCTTCCAAGAGGGAAATGTCAGGCGAGCACCCTGTGGAAAGAGCGTCAGCCGCCTGGGTGGTGGGGCCTGGTGGGCTCTCATACACAGGCCCCCGGACGTGGATGCTGCAGTGGAGCAGGACTGGCTGGGTGGTGCCAGGGTGGCCAGGGCAGCCCTTGCTGGCAGGACCGCCCACCTCCCAGCAGGTCCCACGTGGACAGACGAGCCTGCCCGGGGCCCAGTTGTAATGTGGCTGGGGGCTGGAGTGCCAAGTTCAAAGCTCGGGAACCATGACATGTCACTCCTCAGCTGTGTGTGTAGTCACTTGTTCCTGGCCCCTGCTCCAACCCGGCAGACTCTGTCCTGGAAGATTCTACCCAATGGTTCCTGCATGCCTCCTCCCCTCGCTGCAAAAGAATAGTACTTGGGCAAGGCTCAGTTTACTGTCTCTGTGAGGAAATCCAACCCAGTGGACTAGTAATTTCAAAACACAGAGAAGAGTGCAGGGTTGAAGCAATGAACACACTACTGCTTTACTTGGGAGACGGCGAAGGGCAAGGGGTCCAGTGTACACGTCAGAGGACCCAGCTTGGCCTCCAGCTTCACCACCCTGTCTCTCTCCTCATCCCCCTGCAGTGTGACGACATGGTCGGCGGCCTGCCGCCCTCACTGGCAGTACTTGGGGAGCTGAAGCCCCCCCAGAGGCAGAACCTCGTGGCCTTTCTGCAGCTGGTGGGGTGCAGCGTGCAGGGTGAGCATCCGGGCCTGCAGGGAGCGGTCAGCAACCAGAAGCTCTTTTCTACAGCTTACTTCTTGGTCAGTGCACTGGCAGGTACGGAAAAAAGACACTGCATTCCTGTTGTTGCTTTGACATTGCTTTGACATTGCTTTGCTTACTACCGTGGAGGACCGTACTAGGGTTCCCTGCCATCAGCAATACGGGGAGGCCAGGCAGTGGGGGCTGAGGAAGTTCACACAGTTGTCACGAAGTCACAGAGCTGAGTGTGAAGGAGACCCATCCACGGCCACTCCCTTGGGGAGGACTTCTCCCCCCAGCCCCCGCCCCCACCCCAGGGGCTGTCTGTGGGCTCACCCCTCCCCAACACAGCAAGGCAGCTCCCCAAACACGCCCTGGCAGTGCTGAATGGCAGGGGCTTTCCGGTTCCTCCTGTCCCTCTTTGTGAGCTCACCACCCGAGAGTGGAGGCCACTGGTGCAGGGAGGCTGCGGAGAGCTCCCCGAAGCAGCAGGGCATGGGCTCAGCAGCGCCACACCTTCTCCAGAGCAGCAAGGCCCACCAGCGACAACTGAGCCTGAGCCGCGGGCCCCGCCTGCCGCTCCTCTGCCCCTGCACCCCCACAGCTCCCCAGGCAGAGGGTCTGCTATCAGAGGGGCTCCTCCTACAGGAGGGAACTGGACTTTCAGTCCCTGCTCAGAAAGGCAAGACTATTTACCCCCTTTGCCCTCTTCTACCTCCTTCCCCCTCCCCCTCCGGTCATCACCAGGCCCTTGTCCAGCTCCCTGACCCCTCCCCTCAGACAGCTGTCAACCTCTGTTTCTATTTTGCTTGTTACTTTGTTCATTAATTCCACATATGAATGAAATCATATGGTATTCGTCTTTCTCTGACTGGCTTATTTAATTTAGCATAATCCACGCTGTCGCAAAGGGTAAGCTTTCCTTCTTTTTATTAAGTGGCTGAGTAGTGTTCCAGGGTGTAAATGTGCCACAGCTGTTCAGCCACTAATCTACTGATGGGCACTTGGGCTGCTTCCAAGTCTTGGTTACTGTAAATAATGGTGCGATGAACACTCGTGTGCACATATTCCTTTGAATTTGGTGTTTTGGGTTTCTTCAGACGTAGTCCCAGAAGTGGAATCGCTGGGTCATAAGGAAGTTACATCTTTAATTTTTTGAGGAAACTCCATACTGTTTCCCACAGTGGCTTCCCTGATCTGCATTCACACCAACAGTTCCCGCGGGCTCCCTTTCTGCACATCCTTACACTAACACTTATTGATTTATTGATGACAGCGATTCTGGCAGGTATGAGGTGATATCTCATTGGGGTTTTAGTTTGCATTTTTCTGGTGATTGGTAATGTTGAGCATCTTTTCACACGTCCATTAGCCATGTGTATGGCCTTTTTGGAGAGGTGTCTATTCAGGTCCTTTCCATGCCTTATTCCATAGCTGGAAGTTTGTCCCTTTTAACCACCTCTACTCATTCCATGCCCCCATCACCATTCATCACCTCCGGCAACTGCCAATCTGTTCTGTGCCTGTGAGCTCACTTTTTAAAAATTCCACAGGTGAGCTTTCTCTCTCTCTCTGACTCATTTCCCTTAGCATGATGCCCTCAAGGTCCAACCATTTGCCAAGGTTGCCAAAAATGACAAGATTTTCTTCCTTTTTTATGGCTTAATAATATTCCAATGTAAATATATACCACATTTCTTTATCCATTCACCCACTGATAGACACTTCAGTTACTTCCACATCTTAGCTATGGTAAGTAATGCTGCAGTGAACATGCGGATGCATGTATCTTACTGAGCTGGTATTTTCACTTTCTGTGGATATAGACCCGGAAGTGGAATTGCTGGATCATATGGTAATTATATTTTTAATTTTCTGAGGAATCTCCTTACTGTTTTCCAAAGAGGGTGCACTAACCCACATCCCCACCACCAGTACACAAGGGCTTGCTGTCCTCCACATCCTTGCCAGCATTTATCTTGTCTTTCTGATAACAGACCCATTCGAATGGGGAAATGGTGGTATCTTGTTGCGGTTTTGATTTGAACTCCTGGAGATGAATCATGCTGAGTACCTTTTTGTGTAATGCTTGGCCACCCATATATCTTCTTTGGAAAAATGTCTATTCATATCCTCTGCCTATTTTTTTATGTTTTATAGAATTTTATGTTTTCATTTTTATTTTTTTAAATGGAAATTATTGGGGCGACATTGGTGAGTAAAATTATATAGGCTTCAGGTGCACGATTTTGTAATACAGCATCTGTGCGCTGTATTGTGTGTTCGCCACTGCACGTCAGGTCTCCTCCATCACCGTTTACCCCCCGCACCGTCCCCCAACCCCTCCCGCTCGCCTTTCCCGCTGGTAACCACCACACTGCTCTGTGTCCTCTGCCTCTCTTGTGATCCTTTTTTTTTTTTTTGCTACTGAATTGTATGAGTTCTTCATATAGTTTGGATATTAACCCATTATCAGGTATGTTTTACTAATACTTTTTCCCATTGGGTGGATGGCTTTTTCCTTTGTTTCACTGGTTTCCTTTGCTGTGCAGAAGTTTTTCAGTTTGATATAATCCCACTTGCTTATTTTTCCTTTTGTTGCCTTTGCTTTTGGTATCAAATCCAAAAAAATCGCCAAGACTGATGTTAAGGAGCTTACTGCCTACGTTTTCTTCTAGGAGTTTTATGGTTTCAGATCTCATGTTCCAATTTTTGGCGTATTTTCAGTTAATTTTGTATGAGGTAGTGGTCCAGTTTCCCCAGCACCGTTTACTGAAGAGACTGTCCTTTCCCCATCTTACATCCTCGGGTCGTACATTGACTGACCATGTCCGTGTGGGCTTACTACGGGTGTTCCGTTCTGACCCACACGTGTCTGTTTCTAGGCCAACACCGTAGTTTAGTTTTTTCTCAGGATTGTACTGAATCTGTAGAATGCTTTTGGTCAAATGGGCATTTTAACAATATTAATTCTTTCAGTCCATAAGCATGGAGTATCTTTCCATTCTTTTGTCTTTTACAATTTCTTCATTCAATGTCTTACAGTTTTCAGTGTATAGGTGTTTCCTCTTCGTGGATAAATTTACTCCAAATTTTCTTGATACGATTATAAATGGGACTGTTTTCTTAATTCTGATAGTTTATTAGTATACAGAAACACAACATATTTTTGTACAATTTTGCATCCTGCAACTTCACTAAATTTATTAATTCTAACAGTTTTTTGGTGGAGTTTCTAGAACTTTCTCTATATACTAACATTTTTATTTGCTTTACTTCTTCCTTTCCAATTTGGATGCCTTTTAGTTCTTTTTCTTGCCTAACTGATCAAAGCCAGATGTTTGGGGGGCCGCCTCCCTGGTGCAGGTGGGTGCCCAATGTAGTTGGTTTAAACTCTTTGCTCCTAGGGGAGGCTCTGGGTTGTGTGTTCCCTTTAGACTGTGAGCTGCCAAAGCTAGGGTGGGGTTTATAGTGAGAGTGTCTCTCAGCCTTCCTTACCTGCTTCCATGTGGGTTTTTTCTTGTTCACCTGATGTGCAGGAGTCACTCAAGTAGCTTTTGGGTTTTTCTCAGAGGAAACTGTCCCGCAGTAGCTGTGGGTTCGGTTCCTCCATGAGGACATGGGTACAGGACTTCCTTCTGTCCCCGTGCTGAACCGGCTCCTGTGTTTAACTTCTTTCAAGCTCCTCAGCCCCGGCATCCGGCCTGCCTCCAGGACCACTTCTTCCACCAGTCGCTGACTTTAAGTACGGATGCCCCAGTCCTTATTTGTAAAACAGAGTCGGAATATGGAAGAGCCATCAAAATAAATCATTTGCATTTAAGAAACACTGAACAAGCTTATACTATGATTTAGGCACTGCTAGGTGATGAAATTAGCAGTTGGTACACTGTACAGCAGTGCTGTTCTTTCATCCCGGCGTCCCCTGTCATGCTGAAAACAGTGAAAGACCGCCTGAGTAACAGAGAACTGAAGTACTTCCAATAGGGATGGTGATGATTACCGAGGACTCAGGAGCCTCATGAAAAGTTAGGAAATGGAAGCATGAACAAGTCATTGTGACAGTGGCCCAGCCAGGACTTTCTCACATCCCAGGTGACTTTGTCCCTGCCCTTCCCAGCCCCATGATCTTTCTCCTGGGCCACCTACACCTACTGACTTCCGCGTTTTGATTTGGGATAAAGGCCTCCTTGAGGATTTGTTGAAAGCTGGGTATCCTTCTGTCGGCAAACGCACAGACGACATTTAAATGCAACTTCGGGGGGGTCTCTAGCAGGGTCACCCCCCGAGCTGTGCCGTCCTTGCAGCAGCCGTCTTCTGCTGGGAACGGGACACGGGACTCTGCTGGGTCACAGCCTCAGGGACTCGCCACTGTTTATAAATAAGGCTGCTAATGAATGCGGGGATGGAGTTCATAAGCGGTCCCTGGGCCTGGTGACTCAGCCTGTGACTCTCATTTGCCTTTTGAGTTCAAAGGCTGTATCTCTACGGAGAGGGTCCTTTTGGCAGCTTCATCTATTTGCCCTGGGAGGTATTTAAAATCCGTTTGGGGTAACACTGACCTGGATTTCCTTTTGCCGGGGCTTGCAGGGTCCGGACTTCTGGCACAGGGGCCCGAGTCGCACGGCTCTGTGCCAGCTCCCTGCCATCGGTGCCCTTTGTGAAGCCAGCGGGGGGCCGGGGCCCACACAGTCCTGGGCTTCTGAGGCGTGTCGTGCCATTCCTTTATCAGGCCACATTGCACTTTTCTTCTAAAATGACTAAAGGGTTCTAAACCCAGGTCACAAATAGTTTACTCAGCTCTCTGACACATGGAAAAAAATCTATGGTCAATCGAGGACACATTCTCAGAGAGATGTATCCAAGGTCATACCCCAATTACGTAGTGGGGCCCACGCATACCTCTTTTCATCAAATTCTCGGTTCTTTCTGCTTTTCCTTGCTTTTCCCTGAGTCTGTACAGCTCTTCCTCACTGGCAAATTAAATGTCCAGAAATATCCTCTGGTGAACACATAGATGTAAGAACCAGGTAACCAGCTATTTTCTAAAATGCCTTTGCTGCCTGTTTAGCATCATTCATTCATTCAATAATTACTGAGCATACACCCTGCCCAGCTGCCTGGAGAGCCCAAAAAGTATAAATTAGGTACCATCCAGGGGCTGGCTCTGTTCCCATGGATACTTTTGTTTGTTTTTGACAGTGACCGATTTTTGTCTTCTGCAGAAATGCCAGATAATGCAGCAGCTCTGCTGGGCACCTGCTGTAAACTCCAGATTATTCCTATGCTGTGTCACTTGGTAAGGAACCTTCCAGAAGGGACCAGGGATGGGCAGGACTGGGGAAATAATGAGGAGCTGGACACCTAACAGCTGGTAAAACATTTCTAGGCTTTCCCTCCCACAACAGCCCTTCAAAGTAAGTTAAACAGGTGTTATTAACTCTACTCGTTTACACCTACCTACACACACCCCTCATCTCAGAGGAAACCGAGGCCAGAGGGAAAGGATTTGTTTGAAAAACTTGCTAGCACAGCTAGGACTTGAACCTTGTCTTTAGACTCTAAACCTTATACTTTTCTCATTTTGTGAAGAGAATTTTGACCAAGCCCTGGCGCAACACTGCACGGAGGGAGCTAGACCCGCTTTATTTCGCTCTGTACCAGATCCACCTGGCGGCTTCTCAAGAGGGACTGCTGGGTCTCAGAGAGACATTCCATTCTCTCTTAGGACTGTCATTAGCTGGGTGCTCCCAGGAAGTGTCAGGGCTAGAGCAAGAGTCAGGTAATGATGAGCTCAGCCCCAAGACTCAAGAGTAAGCCTTTCCTTTTTAAATTACAAATCAGGTCATTAATAGAAGGAGCCATCAATGGGCTGCCTGGAATCCACTCTAACGGGGCAGCTCCTCTCATGTAGCCCCTGCTCAGCCTGGGGCAGACAGAGGAGCACAGCATGCGGGCCTGGATTATTTTAAAGTGTGGTTACTAAGGGCCAAGGCAAGCACGCTCTGTAGGACCAAAGCGCCCACCTTTGCGTGCAGATCTGGGAAGCAGATATTGGGGTAGACCGCCCAGCTAGGGCCCTGAAACGTTACACATCCCCCCTGGGAGACTGAGCACTGCGGTCAGTGCCTGTGGTGCTTCTTTGCCCAGGAAAGGGATCTGAAGACTACAGCAAGGCCTCATTCCAAGGAGCCATACAGACGTCTTTCACAACCCAAAGCAGATTCTACCCGCCCAGGGGAATGTGGATTCTTGTACTTTGACCACAAAAACTGAACTACTTGAAAACATGCCGGCGGCATGTGGCTACTGCGGCCAGCTGGGGGTAAAAGCTGGTGGTGTAGCTTGGTTATGGAAACAATACATTTCCATACATCACTTTCGTAACCCAGCTCCGTTTCACAACAACTGGTGCTTAGCATTTCCCAAATTGGTCCTTACAAAGTCACCAACTAGATTCAGGAAGTATTTAAAAAAAGAAAATACCACCAGGGCCACACTACTTAACTCCCTCTCCCAGTAAACTCACACTTAGTTGTCATCTTCCTTGGACATCAGCTCTAGGATTTAATCTTTGTGTTGCTTCCAAGTCTGTTCACTGGTGTTTTAAAAGTAGCCCTTAGGACAAACGCCAAGTTCCAGAATGGCTCTTGTTCTACTTTGGCACAAAACTTCCCACCCACGGAGTCTTTTGTTTGCCTTCCTGGGCTGCTCAACACAGACAAAGAATTTTTCTTTAAAGACCTTCCTGGGCATCTTCACATAATCTCCCCTAGATATTGCAACAACTCTCAAGACGGCCAGGTTCCTGCCTCCTGAAAGAATTTGGGTATCCTGTTTTTTACAGGGATTTACTTAGAGTAGAGTATAGCAATTTACTGGCACTTCTGTCTTGTCTTGTCTGGTGGCCAGAGTAACCTTGAGAGGCTTTCGAAGGCCTTTCGGGAAAACAGCATCAGACACACAAACACACTTGCCAAACTGGTAAAAGCAGAGTTGGAATCAGCAGAGAATGTTAATCTCACCCCACCACCCTCTGGGTGACTGTAATCTCCTTCATACCTAGAAGTGCCTCTGGGCACTTGAGGTTGGCAGATGTTCAGAGCAGGAACTGGACGCGGCTCGGCACTTCTCCCCCAGAGCCCTCGGAGCTGCTGGCAGCCTCAGCCTGTGCCCGTGGTGCTCGTTCTTAAATTGCGGGATGTGGTGCTTACAGAGCAGACCTATCTGCGCGCTAAAGCATCATCAATAGTTTACCGTCTGGGCCAAATGGTAACGTTAAGCCTGTGGTTACACTGTGTGAGCTGTATGTGGTGATTCTACAAGGTATAGATCTGTAAGGCTGGTGTTGATGATAGCCCCCCAAGTACTTTTGCATTCAAATGAGTGCTGCCCTTTAGCCGGGGGGCAGGCTGCATATCACTCCCAGTGAGGTCCCCGCTGCTCTCAGAACACTTCCAGGAATCTTTCCAATCCCCTTCAGATCCCCTAGGTCTCTCACCTAGTAGCAGAGAGAAGGGATGTAGACAGGAATCCAAGGCAAATTGGAAAAATCAGGACTGAGGTCCTGGTCTGGAACAAATATATCTTGTTGCATCTTAAAGTTTTCCTGCTTAATTTGGGAAATCTAAAAAAAATTTTTTTTCATGATTAGCTAGAAGTGTATTATTAGCTACCAATCAGATTTTCTATAACACATTTAAGTGAAAGTTTAAAATGTGCCATTTCAGCTCCGTGTGCTGTCTGCTGGTGGAGAACCTGACCTTGAAGACACAGCCCTGGCCCCTCTGAGAGACACAGAGTGGTTCGGGATTGTGCAGCGCCTGCTTGCTGCAGCCAGCATTAACCTGGAGAGACGACTGTCCTCTGTAAAAGCTGTCACCTGCCAAGTCCCTAACATTTCGCCACTTGTTCTTTATATAAGCCTGAGTGGGCTTCATGCTTTAGGCAGAGCACATCAATGACATCACACGTGAATCACAGAACATGTCATCAGCCAAGGGTACTTTTCAGCATTGCTGAGCTACTACTACTTTGGGGCTTTGGTCAGAGCCACCTTAAGTGTTGATCAAAGAAATGAATTTACAAAAGAGTTTAAGAAGTGGTGCCGGTGCACTGTGAGTCACCACGCGCTTAGCCACCAGACACTCTGTAAACGTTTATTTCTTGTAAGAGGGCCTCCGGTGCTGCTGCCCCGGAGCGCACAGTCAGCCCCAGCGCCTGGAGAGCTGGCAGAGGGCTCGCAGTCCTAAACCGGCACACATTCAGACCCTTTTCTCTGCAGAAAAATGGGTCCATCTATCACTCACATTTCCCACTTCCTTCCTGTTACACAAAACAGACGGGTCTGACATTCGGACCCAAAAATTCATTGTAGATTGTGGATGCTGTGGGGAGGCCATTTCTCTTCATACAAGGCTACGCTCTGGATGTGCTGTATGCTCTGAAGTGACTGAAAAATGAGCTGGAAATGCCACTGGAGTACATATATTCTGCTAAATAAACCGTACTAAAAACGTCTAACAGCAGGCCACCCTTCCTTCGGGGTCTGGCGGGACACGTTTTATCGGACTTTGCCATGCTTTGATGAACATAACCTCTTCTAGGTCAAGAACTGTGCGCTGATTTTCCATGCACGCTGGATGTTTAATTTGTAAAATACATATTACATCAAAGGAAACTCTGAATGGTATATATTTTGCTTTTTCTTGTTTTCCCATCCTTCTACTATAAATAGCCTGGGGACCTGAAACCCCTCCTGCTTTACCCTAGCAAAACGTGGCTGAGCCTTCCTGTGAGAATCTGTCTCACTCAGGAGGCAGTGCTGTTGGAGAGAAACGTGTTGTTCAGCACGTTTTTTTACCTCGGCATCATCCACTTCTCCCCTCCCTGCCTTTAAGATTTCAGTAAGAAATGAAGCTAATAACCCTTTCGTCACCTGTTAAAAATGAGACTACCCTCATGCGAATACTTGTGACACGTGAGAAAGAAGGTGGCAGAGGCGTACACTGTGGCGGTGACAAAATACCAAAGAAGCGCCTGACGCACAAACTGAAAGGCAACACACGAAAGTAGTGCGAAAGTGCTGGCACGACCCGTGCCTTTTTGTCTGGTTTTCTGAAATAAAATAAACATACAGAACAAACTAGGCGGACGGTGCAATGACAGTCTGCCTGTGGAAAACCAGACACACAAGGATCGCCACGCATGGAAATCTCACTCATGAGTCCCCTGGAAACCCAACAGTGGCTCCTTTGGGGAGAGGATTTAGAGGTTAGGGCAAAAGGCAGGGGAAGGGGGTGGTTCACCCTTCTATTCCTGTTAGAATTTTGTATGTATTATCTTCTAAATAATAAAAAACGAAACCGACACACACAAAGAGAGACCTCAGACAGGAAGAAAAGATACCATCCCAGCGAATGTCAGAAGCCTGGGTCACCTCAAACAGGCAACTGAGGCGTTTTAGCTGTTCCCACAGCTGCCCCGACACTGGCCAGTTACCCAGCTGGACGCCGCCCGAGGCGGGGATAGGAGTTCCCAGCCCCCGGGACTGCCGGGCTTCTTAGCAGACCGCCCCGGGGCGGGCGTGGTGGGCCCGGCGTGGTGGGCCCGGCGCTGCGGTAGACACGGGCCTCCAGGACAGTCTTCTCACTGGTGTCCGTACACTTAAATATGATTACTAATTTGAAATTAACTTTATTTACTGTCTGAGATCAAGAACCACAGTTATTTTAATAATTAGATTTGGAAACAAGTTTAGTTCCTGTGACAGAACAGGACAGCCCCCTCACACTGACGTTTCCACGACCGCTTCTCTTCCATAAACGGACAAGCAGCAAGGCGGACGAGCATGTGAGGTGCGGCCTGACAATGGCCTCTGAAAGGTGCCCACGACCTAGTAAGTCCTGGAACTGGTGAACATGTTACTTTACATGATGAAAAAGAACTTTACAGGAGTGTTTTTATTTTTTTTTTAAAGATTTTATGTATTTAATTTTGGAGACAGGGGAAGGGAGGGAGGAAGAGAAGGAGAGAAACATTGATGTGTGAGAGATACATTGGTTGGCTGCCTCTCGCACACCCCCAGCTGGAGACCTGGCCTGCAACCCAGGCATGTGCCCCGACCGAGAACCGAACTGGCAACCCTTCGTCTTGTGGGATGACACCCAACCCACTGAGCCACGTCGGTCAGGGCATGAACTTTACAGGAGATTTAAAAAAAAATTTTTTTTTAATATATTTTATTGATTGTGCTATTACAGTTGTCCCATTTTCCCCCCTTTCTTCCCCTCTACCCCCCCATTCCCCGCCCTTTAGTTTTTGTCCATGCGTCATACCCATAAGTTCTTTGTCTTCTACATTTCCTATACTATTCTTAACGTCCCCGTCTGTTTTCTACCTACCATCTATGCTACTTATTCTCTGCACCTTTTCCCCCTCTCTCCCCCTACCACTCCCCTGTTGATATCCCTCCATGCCTTATAAATCCCTTTAACATTTCATATAATAAAGGCTGGGTGATGATGAACTCCTTGAACTTGACCTTATCTGAGAAGCACTTTATCTGCCCTTCCATTCTAAATGATAGCTTTGCTGGATAGAGTATTCTTGGATGTAGGTCCTTGCCTTTCATGACTTGGAATACTTCTCTCCAGCCCCTTCTTGCCTGCAAGGTCTCT